>OZ022267.1:11192496-11511550 GCA_963978885.1 Nemotelus pantherinus | reverse complement strand
ACAAACATATACTGTATTTGAAAAAATTCCAAAAAGGTTAGAATTTCGAGCCACAAGCCACTTAAGGCAAAGCTCAAACGTCCATCTATCATGTTAAAGAAATAGTTTAAGGTCATCTATTTCAAATTCCTCACCACTTCACTACCACAAAAACCTACCCCCCTCAGTCAGAAGCACTGTGGCCAGATTTGGCTAATTCCCGCCAATTGTGCTACCTAAAAGTTGAATTGGCGGCGGAAAATTTTTGATTTCGTGGGTTGGTGGCCTTAACGTTATATAATGTATTTGAAAAACTGAATTTGGGCTATATACTGTTTATGAAAAATTGAATTTCGACTGTATATTGTTTTGAAAAACAATATTTCGGCCATATTTAAAACCTATTAACCGGGACTCATCGAACCACTTGAACAATCGAATTATTAAAATACCGCGCACACAATTTCTTGAAGAAAATTAACTCTGCACTGAAAAACCACATAGCGTCAGACGCCATGTACTATAGTCTTCCATGCAATGCACCATAGTCGTCCACGCCATGTTCTATAGTCCTCCACGCCATCTGCATGGCGTGGAGGACTATGTTACATGGCGTGGAGGACTATAGTATATGGCGTAGAGGGCTATAAGCATAGCGCCTGCTCCTATGTACTTTTCGCCATGTTGTATGGCGTGTGGCGCTATATTTTATCACAATCTCCAAATCGACTATGTACATGGCGCCAGAAGTCTATAAATTATGGCGTCTGGCGCTATGTGTTTTTTCAGGGATCGCCTGAGGTTAAAAGATTATTAGCTTTTTGTGAGACCTGGCACTATTTTGCATATTCACCAATGTATCCCGAAAATTTCAGTTCAATCGGATGGCGCGTTCCTGAGATTTTTTCACTGAAATTTTTTGATTTAATATATATAATATATGTATATAAAATATATATAATATATATAATATATATATATATATAATATATATATATATATATATATATATATAATATATAATATATATAATATATGTATATAAAATATATATAATATATATAATATAAATATATATAAATAATAAATAAATATATATATATATATATATATATATATATATATATATATATATATATATATATATATATATATATATATATATATATATATATATATATATATATATATATATATATATATATATATATATATATATATATATATATATATTGTTAAGTTCATTAGCATTAAGTTCAATATTTTCTGTACATGCACATTAAGCATATATTTGTAATTGCACTTTCATTCTAATTTTTATATAATTGCACTTTCATTCATTGTGCTGACTAAAATGTGAACGTTCATGGTTTATTGCCGCGAGTTGGAATTTTCACAAATTCATTCTGCCTATCCGGCACATTTTACATTGATCAACAAAACTCAGGCAATGAACCAAGAATGATTAGTAAGTAAGAAATTTTTCAATAAATAGACAGTAGTCAATTGCATATTGTCATTACACAATAAACGTTGTAATCAACATTTGGTGACCCCTTAGTCCAAGTCGGGACTGAATAAGTAATCTTTTGAGTGGAAGAATATTAAGTTTTTAAACGACGCTACCAGCACTAATATTAAAAATATATATAAATATATTTTGTTATAGTAAGTTTTCTAATTGTTTTTGCAATTTTCAGAGAACACTCTGTTGACATAATATGGATTCTTTAGCAGCCCAACAGGTCGCGGCTGGCCAGGCATTGGAGCGAATGCTGACTAACTTTTATAAAGATTCGAAGGCGAGGAAGAATAAGCGATATTTTGAAAATCGCTTGAAAAAACTGGAAGCGGAGTGGACCGATTTCACTCAGAGGGATCTGGAGTGTCAGAAGTTTAAGTCTACTAACGTGAATCATCCTTATTTTAAAGAAAACTTCTTTGCACAAGCGCAAGAGGTGTACGATGACCTTAAAGGAGAGCTAGTTGATGGACTGAAAGACGTAGAGACAACAAGTCCAATTATAACTGTAGATGATGATGGCGAGAAGCAAATTATCAGGCAGAAAGCAATGATTGAATCGATGAAGAGAGCGATTGACAATGTTGCAAGTCTCATCGCTCAACAGCCTCAGCGATCAACTTCCTTTTGTCAACAACATTTGGCAAACTTGGAAAGTTATTGGAAAAACATTTCAACAACTCACTACGAGCTAATAGTTGAAGCTCCTAGTTACAAATTAGGTGATGAATTGACCGCTTTGGAGAGTTGCTACCAAGAAACGGTAGTGAAGCTAATGGAGATAATGGAGAAGCAGGGTTCTCTTACCAATGATCAGCCACAACTACCAACAGCTCATTTTAAGCTGCCAAAGGTGACTATACCTACATTTTTGGGCGATTATTTAAAGTGGAGCTCTTTTTCAGAGCTATTCAAACAAATGATTGATGGCACTGTACTGCCAAAAATAATGTTAAAATACTGCCAAAAAATGTTTTATTTAAAGTCCAATTTAGGGGGGAGGCTAGGCGTCTAATTGAACATTTACCAGTATCAGAGGAGAACTATTTGACTGCTTGGGAGATTCTGTGCAATCGATATGACAATCAGCGTTTGATAGTCTCCGCATTTTTAAACAGTCTATTGGGCTTACCAAGTGTCCACGCAGAATCAGCGTCACACTTAAAGCGTATGCACGATACGGTAAAAGAGTCTCTTTATGTAAAAATTTGGGCATAGATACTTATTGGGATCCACTTATAGTTCATCTATTACTGCAAAAGATCGACAAAGAAACTCATCGGTTGTTCGAACAGTCCTTGGCAAACCCACGGCAAATGCCAACATTGGCAACATTTCTTAACTTCATTGAGGCAAGATTCCAGTTGTTAGAAAGCCTCGGAGAAAATAAGTCTAGAAGACAGGAAAAAAAGCAGTCTACCTTCTTAACAACAAAAGAGAAAACAAGCTGTGTGATACGCAAACAACAATGCACTAACATACGACAGTGTTCAAAATTTTTACAATTGTCTGTAAAAGAAAAATATGAGACAGTAAAAAGGTTACAACGGTGCATTAACTGTCTCCAGAAAGGCCATCGTTCGAAAGATTGCACTTCGAGAAATTGTTTCAAGTGTAACAAACGCCATCATACGTTGCTACATTTTGATGTGGTTAAAGAAAGTCCAACGAAGGTCTCTGGTGATAACGCGTCAAGCAAAGTCCATAGCGAAGTTATTCATTCGGCTTTAAGTTGCTTGAAAATGGCAAGCTATGTGTTTCTTGGAACAGCGATCATTAAAGTTGAAGGCAGAAACAATCAATTTAAAATAAGTCGAGCTATCCTCGACTCAGGATCACAGCTTAATTTTATAGCAGATCGCTTATTTCGCAGATTGGGTGTGTCTGGACGTGAACAACCTTTGGACATAAGTGGCATCGGCGGATCTAAATTACATAGTCGTGGGCGAGTGGACCTTCTATTAAAGTCGTGTCAAAGTGATTATACAATTAGCATCGAAGCTATAATTCTTCCGGAAATCACTTCCAATCAACCAAGCTGCATTGTTAATACAAGATCTTGGCCAATTCCAGGAAACATTGAACTGGCCGATCCAGAGTTCAACACACCACGAAAGGTGGATGTATTATTGGGGGCAGATGTGTATGCGGAATTAATGCTGCCTGGCCAAATTAAACTTGCGGAAAATTTACCTACCCTTCAAAATTCAGTGTTTGGCTGGGTTGTGCTTGGAAGGGCAAGATGTGAACATCAAGCAGCAACACCAATTTGTGGAATCATCACGAATTCACTTGAGAAACAACTAGAACGGTTCTGGGAGTTAGAGAACATACAATACCCTTTGAAACCTTTGACTAGAATGGAGAAAGATTGTGAAGAGTTCTTTTATAAAACAATCAAGAGAAGTTATGGTGGTCGGTTCATAGTTAAATTACCATTTCAGATGCAAAGTGATTTAGGTGGGTCCAGAGAGACAGCAAAACGTCGCTTTAGTAACCTCGAACGGCGTTTGGGACGAAATCCAGAACTCAAGCAACAATACTCGGCATTTATGGCGGAAATGCTTCAACTCCGCCATATGGAACGGATAGAGTTTAATAGCATCCCAAAGGAACATTATTTTTTACCACACCATTGTGTCCTCAGACCAGAGAGTACGACAACCAAGCTAAGAGTCGTATTTGACGGTTCCTGCAAAACGTCTAACAATAAATCACTAAATGACGTACTCATGATTGGACCAACTGTACAAAATTCTACTACTCGGTTGGACATAGCGCAATATACAGCAGATGAAAACATTGAATGGAGTTTTATTCCTCCAAGGTCTCCTCATTGGAGGACTCAGCATGGAGGACTCTGGGAAGCTAGCGTAAAAATGGCGAAATATCATCTTAAGCGAGTAGTGAGTAGCATTTCATTAACATACGAGGAACTACACGCTGTAATTGTTGAAGCAGAATCGATACTCAACTCTCGGCCATTAACACCACTCTCGAACGACCCAAATGACCTTCAAGCTTTAACACCGGGTGATTTTCTGATTGGGCAGCCATTAACGACAATTCCCAATCCCAAGTTAATAGAGAAGAAAGTATCAATGTTACAAAGGAAAGAAATTATTGAAGCTTGTCAATTGGAATTTTGGAGGCGTTGGAGCACAGAATACCTCCAGCATTTGCAAATAACTACGAAATGGAAATGTTCTGCAAGATCACTAACTCTAGGAACCCTCGTTCTTTTGAAAGACGACAACAAACCACCACTAGAATGGTCGCTTGGTAGAATAGTAGCAGAGCACAAAGGTTCGGACGGGTTAACTAGAGTATTTGATGTCAAAACGGAAGCGGGAATCCTTAGAAGAGCAATCCATAACTTATGTCCTCTACCGTTAAGCGAAGCCAACAATGACCTAACGGATGAGAAAAGCATGGACTCACAAACAAACACTTCACAAACATCACTAGTAACCAGCACGACAGCCATAGTAAATCTCGCCACTTCTACAAACAGTACAAGAAAAACCAAAAAGCGGAAGATCCACCCAGTCAATTCAAATTGGTTAAGCAATCCAATAATGTACCGCAAACCCACAGAGTCACAAAGTCCTCGTAATAATCAATCACAAGCCAAGAAGATAAAAACAACTTCCTCATCGCTCACCCCTATATTGCTATCATTATTGGTTTTGTTTGTTCCACCAATTACGGCTACACCTCTAAAAAATTCGATTCATGACGCCATTGAAATGAAGCCGCTGACATCAGGAGCAGTTGCGTATTTTGAAACCATAGCCCAGATGACGATGATTGGCGATCATTGGAACTTAATCGCCTATTTCAAAATGAAGCAATATTGGACTGACTTAAACATCATTCAAACTCAGATAAACAAGATTAAAGAAATGTGCATCAATCATCTCAGCGAACACCATCGGCAATGCTCATTAGTAACCATACAATTCCAGTTGCGTTACGACTCCATCCAAGAAAAGAATAATCTGCTGTTTCGTAAAAACAGTAGCCTTATTCGTCGAAAACGATCGCCATTCGACTTTGTAGGAATGATCAGTAATAAGTTGTTCGGCATATTAGATCAGAACTATGCAGATCGTATGTCAGATACAATCAACAGGATCAAAACGGACGAGAACCATGCTGCATTACTTCTTAGAAACCAAACTTCTTTAATCGATTCAACGGTCAATTTGATCTCTCGAAATAAAGATTTCATCAACAAACAACTCCAGGTGGTAAATGAAAACATGGAACATTTCTTTCATGAGCTCAACTCAACAAATCAAATACTGAATGAGCAATACCTCATGCATTCATTCAACATACTGGCCATACATCTTACGACTGTTATGGAATCATACGAACAAACACAGTCAGAATTGTTCAATATTATTACTGACACCCACAATGGGAGAGTAAACCCTCGCATCATCACACCAGACCAACTTTTAGACGAGATCCGACTAATAAGGGAACACATTCCGACATCATTGACATTGCCTGGAAAGTTGAAACAGAATGCATTGCATCCAACTATACAAACTGATGACCGTTCAAACCAAAATAACGTTTGAAATGACGATTTTCAAAATAACTATTCCTCTAATCCTGGCAGAAACGTTTCAATTATTTAAAGTGACTCCAATTCCTTTCAATTTGTCAGCAGTACATGCACCGTTTGTTGATTACATTATATATATATATATATATATATATATATATATATATATATAAATATATATATTTATTTATTTATTTATATGCATCCACGGATAATAAAATCCATTATATAAAGAAAGATACGACAGTAGTTGTTAAACTAAACTAAAGCTTACTAAGTGAATAAATCGTTAAAAAAAATGAGCTACGTTATATAATCTAGGCTAGAAATTAATACAATAAGAATGACAAGGAAAAATAATACAAGTTAAATATATAAAGAAAGAAAAATATATAAAGAAAGAAAGAGAAAAAAAAAAGAAGAAAAATGACAAAATAAAGTAGAAATAACCAAGTTGAAAGTTAAAAAAATTGAAAATTGAAAATTGAAAAGGGGACGCAAATACCACAACGCTAGCTAGAAATGAGCAATACCACATTTTTTAATTCAAGCAAATTAGTGTTGAAAAGATCTAAATGCTCCCATAATGCATTGCCCAAACGTTTCAACCTCTCCAATGGAGAAAACTGACCATGATTGGTTTTGTAAGTATGTAGCATAAATAAAACGTTAGACCTCATCATTCTCTGAGGAACTCTAAATGGTAATTCCTGTAAGATGTTGGGAGCATCCAGCTTATTATTTAAGATTTTGTATAAGAATATGGCCTCATGGTAGGTTCTACGAACCTCAAGAGAGCTCATATTAAGCACTGACATGACATACGCGTAATCAAAATCGCAACCGTTTATTCTAAGTTTGAAGCCAATGTACCGAAGGAATTTATTTTGGATTCTTTCCAGTGTCCTACAATGAGATTGGTAATAGGGGTTCCATACAATCGAAGAGAATTCCAATTTACTGCGAACTAAAGAAAAGTAAAGTGATTTTAAAGCGAGTATATTATGAAAACGACGGGAGTTACGTATCAAAAAACCTAACATTCTACGTGCTTGAGCAGCTATTTCATTGACATGCTCGCTAAACGATAAATTAGCGTCAAATCTCACTCCGAGGTCATTAACAGAAAAATAGGACTGAAGGGGCTTGCTGTTAATGGTATATATGAACTGGTAATCGATCCTGTTGCGTTTAAAAACAATATAATGGCACTTGTTTATATTCAATTCCAGACTGTTATTCAAACAGTAATAATAAAAACTATTCAGATTGAACTGAAGGGTTAACATGTCAGAACTGGATGAAATGCTTTTGAAAATTTTGCAGTCATCAGCAAACAATAGAAATTCCACATTGTTGAATACTAAACTTATATCATTTATAAATAATAAAAATAAGAGCGGACCTAGATGAGAGCCTTGGGGGACTCCCGAGGATTGGAAAAATCTGTTCGAAAAATTATTGTCAATTTTCACTACAAGCGATCTACCGCTCACATAGTCACACAACCAATTGAGCAAAGGACCATGGAAACCAAAATTCAAAAGTTTCCTAAATAATAGCTCATGATTGATTTTATCAAAAGCTTTGGTAAAATCGGTGTAAATCGAGTGCACCTGATGTGAGGACGCAAAGGAGTTGAAAATATAGCTCTGATAAGTAACAAGATTTGTGTTGACAGATTTCCCACTACAAAAGCCATGTTGATTAGGTATAATTAAAGGTCTTAAGATCGACGTTAAGTGATCAGTGACAAGGCTCTCAAATATTTTTGGAATTGTGGACAGCAGGCAAATAGGACGATAATTAGAAACCTCAGATTTATCGCCAGACTTAAAAATTGGAATCACATAACTACATTTTCAATGTAAATATATATATATATATATATATATATATATATATATATATATATATATATATATATATATATATATATATAAATGAATTTTTGGCCAAATCGATTTTAATACTAATGATCTTCGAACATTAGTAACAAGCTTAGGCAATCAACCGTTTTTGGTGGCTTATTTATATATTTCGGCTAAAAAAACTTAGATTCTGAATTATGTAATTTATTATTTTATTGTTAAACATTCAGAAATTTCTGATCAATTTTTTCTGTGAGAATGTTCAATAATTGCACCCCGAAGGGAGTTATATCATGCGTTATATCATTGCATGGCTCAGGGTGAGCTAATGTGACGTTGTTCTATACACTAAAACAATCCAAATACAGTAGGTAGCCAAATTATTACAGAATATTCACGCATGTTCGTATTTTCTAGTTTACATGAAATTTTCCAGAAAATATATTTTTATTCATTAAATTATATCATTGATTTTTTTGATGATATTTTTGTTTATATTAAGTGTTTGTGTCGTCAGCAAAACAAGGGAGTTTATATCTCGTTTGGTAGCAATTTGCAAAAAAAAAACTGCAGATGAATGGTGAAATAAAAATTTTAAGAACCATTTTTTGCAAGCTGTTCCTATCTAAAATAATCGACGTTTCTTGTTTAATTGGGTTTGAAAAGTGTTATGCCTGGATTTCAATTTAATCGAAATTTTCTCATACGCACCTCAAAATTGTTTCTGTTTATAATCAGCAATTTTTCAGATTTTTTTTCGAAACTTTAAGAAAACTAGATCCAAAATCATCAAAATCAAACAGATAAATGAATGATATGTGATTCAGACGGAGTCCAGTTAGTCTCCAGCTCCTCAAATACAGAGGTCGTACAATAAACATATTTGTAACAATAGTCCGGCATTTTTTTTTTCTTCTTCTTATAGTTTGGCTCGCCAACCGGCCTCTGCCGACGAATTATAGTACTACAATGGCTCGTACTACCAAACTACAAGTTGAATCAATGTAAATATAAACCTGTGACCTTCGCGGTATTCTCGGTACTTTTCTGAAAATTTTAATTACGAACTAATTCACTTTTGATCTTCGCGATTGTTTGAACTATGTATCTGAAGAATGGGAGACTGACTAGGTTCGCATCATTCATTTATCTGTTTAATTTTGATGACTTTGTCGGTCCGTACCTGGATTCGAACCAGGGACCCCACACGCTAGTCCACAAAGGGCCCGATAGCCTAAAAATATGTCGGTTCTGGACTGAAGTCAAGCACATAATTTTTTTTTTCAAAAAGAGCAGCACGTGAATAACGATTGTTTGCTGTTATGTAATATTCTGCAGGCATACTTTTTTAACAAATCGTTTTTTAAGACTTTGTTCGATCAAGATGTATTGTTTAGCGCCACCTTGAATAGCAGTTCCACTCAGACTGTCTTGTTGAGACAGTCACATTGGGTGGCATTACCAAAAACTAATATTATTTTTGTTAAATTTTTGAGGAACCCATATTTAATTTTGGGAAACAAATGACACACAATTTTGTATTTTAAATATAATTATATAATATTCAGAAAAAAATGGTTAAACTAGAAAATACAAAAGTATGATCAATGTCCTTAATAATCTGGCTACCTCTTGTAGTTTAGGAAACGACGATTAAAAAAAGAACCAAAATAGAAATCGCGATGGATTTCATTTTATTTTTTCATTTACAATAGTAATAAAAAAAAAGTTTTTATCCGTCACTTACCATTTCAGCGTCAAATCTGAAAGAAACAAGAAAAAAGAACGTTTAAAACAAAATCCAAAAATATACCCTGACAAAAATACATTTAGTACTAAAGCAAAACTAATTAAAATATTTTAATTCATATTTGACGAATAATATCTTGAATTAATAATGAAATACATGTGCATAAAATTATAATAAGATAATAATAAATATAATAATAAATAATTTTATTCATTTATTTATTAGCCAAACAAGGCATAAATACATATACAGTTGGTGACAAAACTCTCCATACAACCTCAAAATTTCATAAGTTTTGTAGAAAATGCAAATATTTATGAGAATTTTGTATGCAACTTTACTGCAAATGTATTTTTATTAACATAAATTTAAAAAAAAATTACATTAATTAACTTATAACCGTAAAAACACCAGAAAAAACGAAATTCAGCAGGGACAAAAGTGTTCATACATTGATCAGATAGTGTACTCTGTTCTTCATTGCATTGCTTTACCGTTGTTTTTCTTCCAAAAACCGTTGTATTTTCTATGAAATGCGTGAATACGATCTAATGATTAGTTTGTTTTAGTAATCTGTGAGCAAAGGGAGTGAAAAATGAGCAAGCGTAAGGAAGTAAGTGTTGAAATAAAAAAATTAATTATTGCTGAGCACAGAAATGGAAAATCATACCGCGCAATTGGAGTTTTGTTTTATTTATCCCATGCCACTGTCCAATACATTGTTCAAAAGCATAAAAACACAGGATCAATGGAAAATAAGCCAAGAAATGGACGACCAAAGAAACTTTCCAGGCGGGATATCAGCATGATCGTAAAAGAGGTCGACAAAAACCCAAGGATCACTGGTCGGCAACTGGCGGAACATGTCGCTAATACTTCGAATAAGTGTGCTCACCCTAAAACGATCCGATGAATCTTACGTTCCTATGGATATGCAAGTAAAGATCCTCGTAAAAAATCGCTAATATCTGAAAAGAATAGGCAGCTTCGACTTAAATTTGCAAAGCGATATTTAGGAAAGGATTTACAGTTCTGGAAAACTGTCTTATTTACTGATGAAAGCAAGTTCAACTTGTTCAGTAATGATGGCAAAGAAAGAATCTGGCGAAAAATGAAACAGCATTGCAATTGAAGAATTTGATACCAACAGTAAAACACGGCGGAGGCAATGTGATGGTGTGGGGTGGAATTGCCGCTGGTGGGGTTGGCAGATTGGTCTTTATAGACGGTATTATGGACCAATACTATTATAAAAGACTGTTAGAAGAGCACTTGCAACCTTCCGTAGACAATTAGGGTCTTGGCCGGCATCGGATATTCCAACAGGACAGCGATTCCAAACATACTGCACGCTTTGTTAAGAACTGGTTGCTTTATTATGCACCAAGGACCTCGTCAGTCGCCAGATTTAAACCCCATTGAACATATTTGGGAACTTATGAAAAGTAAAATCTCGAAAATTCACACCAGCAGCAAGGAATCACTCAAAACTGCGCTTCAACAAGCCTGGGGAGAAATAACTCTAGAAGTCACTAAAAATTTGGTGGATTCAATGCCACGACGGTTGCAAGCTGTTATTGATGCCAACGGTGGCCCAACAAAATATTGAAATATAAAATTATATTAAATAATGTGGAATTTTCAGTTCAATTACATAATGTATGAACACTTTTTTTCCCTACTGAATTTCTTTTTTTGTTTTTGTGTTTTTACGGTTATAAGTTAATTAATGTAATTTTTTTAAATTTATGTTAATAAAAATACATTTGCAGTGAAGTTGCATATAAAATTCTCATTAATATTTGCATTTTCTACTAAATTTATGAAATTTCGAGGGTGTATGGAGAGTTTTGTCCCCAACTGTATATAGTTAGACTAAATGGAGAAGACAGCAACTCAAAATTAAATACAAATTATGGGCTCCCTTAAGGTACAATTCAAATTAGCGATGATTGGTTGTCATTTGTAAGCCATGTTGTTAGGATCATTTTGTTGTTGATAGTAAAAATCCTTTGATACACAAAAATTTTTCAGCACTAGGCTCCAAATTTCTCTTGAGAGTTTCAATATATGCCCGATGATCCATGATTCTTTCACTTATTTCTATGTTTCCAACGCCACTGGCAGCCATACAGTCCCACACCGATGAATCAACAAATTCAGAGTTGGGTATCAAAGGATTTTTACTATCAACAACATAATGATCCTAACAACATGGCTTATAATACCGATGATCTTGGCGTATAAAACTCCACATTTGCTTAAAACACCACCGCAAAGTCCTGACCTCAATCCCATTGAGCACATGTGGAACATGCTGGAAAAAAGGATCAGGACTCATAATATTAGCTCGAAACCTAAGTTAAAACAGGCTCTTCAGCAGGAATGGGCGAAAGTAGAGCCAAACTATGCAAAAAAAAATTGTAGAATCGAAGCCACACCACCTTAAAGCCGTGATTGAAAACAAAGGCTACACAACTTAATATTAACAAAAAATGTATCTATAGTTTTTAAGATTTTTCATAAATTGTGTCGTAAGTGTACGAAGACATTATTGGAGGTAAATTGACGACTTTGTTTTATTTTTAGCTAATAACTTTTGAATTGATTAGTTTTTGTTTCTAAATTTAATAAAAATGTTTGATGAATAAATCAGCATTAAACTTTTTCAAATTTCTTGCAACAATTTATTGTTTTTTAGCACTTTAGTTTCAAATAGCCGCTGTATATGGATTATAAGTAATTTATAACTATACTATTGTCCAAATTATTAGGTTGCTGCAGATGAAATGGCCGATTTAGCAATGATACAAAGTTGGCTGCAATTTTAGTGTATTATGTTGGCACAAGGTGGCGCAAATGATATGACATATTGAAGTATAAATACTGCTACCTTGGTTTATGGAGTCATTTCTGTTTTGCACTTCATAGTTATCGCAAAAACAAAAAGAGAAAGTGAACATGGAAGTGAATCAAAAACGGCTACTTTTACTATAAGAATTTACATTAGAGCACAACGCAACGGAAGCAACGAGGAATATCAACAGCGCATTTGGGCCTAAAACAGTTAGCGAACGAACCACTCGACGGTGGTTCGAAAAATTTCAATCCGGAGATATGGACCTTGGAAGTGAGCCACGTGGACACCCAGGACCATCGATCGATAACGACGAGCTGCGTGTATTAGTGGAGTCGGACCTCCGCCAAATCATAAGGGATCTTGCCGAGAAATTAAGCGTTCTCAATTCGACAATTTCCCGCCACTTGCAACAACTTGGAAAAATGAAAAAGCTTGACAAATGGGTTCCGCATAATCTTACCGAGCAAAACATGACTTGTCGAATGGAGATTTCAAGTTCTCTTCTCTCCCGCAACAAAAATGAACCGTTCTTGCACCGAATTGTGACCTGCGATGAAAAGTGGATTTTATACGATAATTGTCGCCGATCGGCCCAATGGCTAGATGCCGATGAAGCGCCAAGACACATGCCGAAACCAAGCCTTCATCCAAAGAAAATAATGATAACTGTGTGGTGGTCTGTAGCTGGAGTTATCCACTATTCGTTCCTGTAACCTGGCGAAACCATCAATGCTGAGAAATACTGGGCTCAACTGGATGAAATGCATCAGAAATTGATAGTCCAACGACCTAGGCTTGTCAACAAGGATGAAGTGATACTGTTTCATGATAACGCACGACCTCATGTATCGAGAACAACGGTCCAAAAGTTAAACGAGTTTTGCTATGAGACTCTGCCTCATCCTCCATATTCATCAAACCTCTCACCAACAGATTACCATTTATTTAAACATTTGGATCACTTTTTGACAGGAAAAAGATTTAATAATGAA
The DNA here is from genome assembly GCA_963978885.1 of Nemotelus pantherinus. NCBI lineage: Eukaryota > Metazoa > Arthropoda > Insecta > Diptera > Stratiomyidae > Nemotelus > Nemotelus pantherinus. The sequence continues at coordinate 11,497,997 of OZ022267.1, read as the reverse complement.
GGTGCTGTCAAAAATGCCTTCGGGGAGTTTCATCGAACCACGAACTCGGATTTCTACAAAACTGGAATAAATGTACTTGTATCTCGTTAAGAAAAGTGCGTTGCATCTATTGGTAACTATTTTGATTAAATAAATTGTCTTTATAAAAAGTTACAGCTGTTTAAAAATTTAGTACTAAATCGGCCATTTCATCTGCAGAAACCTAATAGTTCAAAATACTGGAGAGCTATCAACGAATGAATGCAAACAGGTAAAAATGTAAACCAACAATCAACATGTATAAATGAATTATCCATAAATGGATTATTGATCTCAAATCCTGAATTTATCGCAGAGGAATTAAATAGTTATTTTGCAATGATTCGAAAGAATATCAACCAACCATTCAACAATGCTTCAGAGCAAAATGATAATACAATTCCTGAAAGTTATGCCAGTATCCATTTAAGACCTAACAACAATCTGAAGTGATTTAACAACCCCCGCACTGTGTTAGAAATAACTAACCGAGAAACCAGAACTACTAGAAATCGATCTCCGGCCATTCCAAGAACGGATAGATTAAGAATGGATCCAATACAGCAGGCTATCGCATACTACAATTCATTACCGAACTCGGTCAAGTTAACAAAAAATATAATAGAGTTCACGACATACTTGAAAACTCACATCAAAAATACAAATCCTTAATGAAGAAGATACCAGAGTTTTTTGTAGACTTTTCTCTGGACACATGTCAATGAGAACAAACATATATCTTAAAGTATGATGTGTAAATAAAATTAATAACAATTGTATCTTCCCTTAAAACGATTTTCAATTGTCTGGGAAGTACTAAGGCGATGTTTTGATAATAGGCTGTTCATGAAAATCATACGATTATTTCGTATGTGATAATTATAGCTAAAGGACGCATACCTGTAATGGCGTTATCGATCGGGGCATCAGCACTTTTTGCAATTGGAGGGGAGCCTCGTGGTGCTTTTGGGCCTGTGGAATTGAAACTGTACATGGTTGATGCGAGGTTTCGAGAATAGCAGTCGAAAGTTCTGGGACCGATGGTTGCAGCGTATCCTGCAGCTAAGAACAATTCAACATAAAAATTCAAGTCATCTGCACTTCACAAAACGAAACTATCGCTCACCTGCACGGGCCCGCTTGTCGGTTTTGGTGCAGCACGTGGCGCAAATGTATCGCGATTAGCGAATCCAATCCCGGGATCCCGGATCCCGGGATCCCGGGATCCCGGTCAATTTCTGGTCCCGAAAATCCCGGGATTGATGAGTTCTAATCCCGGGATTTTCGGGATCAGAAATTGGCTGGGATTTTGGGGCCGGGAGTCAAGCATTATCGGCAATCAAGTTACAGCAAGACTCGAAAAGTGCAAATAGAATCCATATTTATGAGAAAACAATTAGCTCACATCAAAATGCGTAAAGAATAGAGCAAAATAAACCGATGTAACAGTTAACAAGAGAATACAAAGGGGTTTGTAAATAAATAAGTATGGACTGTTTCGCATTTAGTGCATTCGTTACATCGAATGATTTGAGGAAATTAATACTAGCGAATGCATACACAGATTTACCAAAATCCTTAACAACAATCAAAAAAAGGTTGTTGGCTATGCAAGCAGGATAAAGAACATAATAAAAAATAAGATATAACAGGCTAGTATCTCAGGTGAACGGTTCAGTTTGATGTTTGATTAATGGACCTTGACTGCAAACAGGCGCTATATAAATATAAACATCTACTTAGTAAATTCTTACTGGAGCTTGGTGCGAGTAAGAATATTCATGACAGCTGGAAACTACCTAGATATGAGTTTAATGTTTCTCTAGGAAAAGACATTGTTACCATCGTAACTGATGGGTCAAACGAAATGCGAAAAGTAGGCAGACTAGTTGGTACAGAGCAACATATTTGTTTGGCGCATAGCATCCTTTTGGCGGTTTGCGATTTTCGCTATAATATGAGGTCCATTTCAGATTAAAGAATTGATGAAACAGCTAATAGTCTGTACGACGACCACGAAGATTTGGACGGTTCTGAATCAGCTTTCTACGTTGAACCCGGTCGCCTGCAAGACACGCTAGATCAGACGAAGGACATCAGCGCATGCATGAAGAAAATTCGTTAGGTAGTGTTATATTTTAAAAAAGCTCCAACGAAAAATAATAACGATCTTTAAAACTATGTCAGATCCGAGCAAGGCATTTAACTGTCTCCTTTAAATGGATTGTAAAACAAGATGAAATAGTCTCTTGACAATGCTCGAATAGTTTCCCATTTTGAAAAATAGTATAAATTAATAGGCCTGCAATATTCAGAGCAATTAGAAGCAACAGAGTTTGATTCGATTCAGAAAATTATTGAAGTTTTACTCCCTGTAAAATTGGCTGTGACGGCCTTTAGTCGCAGACTTGTTAATTTATGCACTGCTAATACTTCATCAAGATTTGTCTTTAGGCTCTTAGGAGGAAAACGGTCTATTCTTCTGAATGCTATGAAAATTGCAATATTGGACCGAATAAAAGAGCCTCAGTGGTATGCTAAGCTATCTCCAGAATCCACATTGTACCAGCGAAAATTTACCAAATGAAATAAAATCTCTATTTTTGAAACCAAGCAACGCAAATATTAAAAAAAATACTACAATGATCTAGATGCTGAACCCTTTGCTTGCTAGCCAAAGAAATGAAGAGAACCCAGTAGATACTCATATTGATCAGAACAAGATAGTCGTCAATTAACGCTACAAGAAGAGCTGCAAAAGTATGAAAATAATCAATCATGAAATGCCGCAAGAAACTAATCTAATTAAAACCATTGCAAAAGAAATGAATCTTTTCGAAAGTGGTGGCACTTGCATAGTTTGGAGCAGGCGTACCAATATTTCTCGACCGTTTCCGAGGCGTCCAAAATCGGGAATAAATTTAGAAGCAGGCTTGGAGACGATACCTTAGATGCTATGCTATTGCTTCAATGTTACTTCCGAAAAACCTAATGAACTTTGGCCGAAATTTTTATAGGTTACTTTATTATGTATCTCAATTCTAAGAGTTGTGTTTTGTTGTTGTGTTTTGTTGTCGTGATTTTTTGTTGTAATTTGTAATAGATGTAATTTTTAATATCTGTCTTCATACTGTCAACGTTTTGGATAATTAAAATTATTGTTTTTATTTGCATCAATAATATAAATTAGTAATAATGCAATTTTTTATACAGTTTTGAGCTTACTTATTGTTGTAGTTTTGAAATGATGGCAAATTATATAATCTGTTTACTATAAACTTGACTTATTTTGTTGTGTTGTATTTTGAATTTCAAATCCGGGGATCCCGGGATTTAAGATTTTTTAATCCCGTAATCCCGGGATTGAAAATATGGTTCGGGATTGGAATCCCTACTCACACAGCATCTGAGCTCGGTCCTGAACGGTCATTGACAATTTTAGGATTCAGACAGTATTACGTATTTCAGAGGAACCCCTTCATTCACAGGAGCCAAAACCATCCTGTATCGAATAACACTTCTTGCAAAGACTCCCTTGCTTCACTAGTTTTTTCTTCTTTCACGACCTGCCGCTTGGCGACTTATTTGCTTGAAACAGCGCTCACAAACTCCCCAATTTCGATCCAAAACCCAGCAAATGGCTACACTGTCTCAGAACATTTAAACTTTTTCCTTGTATGAGAAAAAGAAGCCTCATCTATTTCTTTTTCCTCAAGTTTCGCAATGAGCGTGCTTCTGCCTTTTCACCAAAAACCCAAACGTTAGTCCTCTTGCCTTTTCTGCTTTGCTTTTACACGAACTTTTCACTTTTTTTTCTTCAAAAAAAAAGAACCAACCAACTGTTGCACTAGATCAGAATTTTTTCGAACTTTCCTCGTCTAACGTTCCTACCAAAATCACCTTTTTTCTTTCTTTCCCCAAAAAATTTTTTTCCTTGCACCGTAAGAGCGGTTTCTTTCCAATCCTGCGATTTCCACGTGATTCTGAATCATTATGGCATCACCAAAACATAAGGTACGGCAATTTTGCACCAGGTTCGCTGTACAGCTGAATTCGTTCAAATGTCAGTGATGACTTTTTTAAAATATAAACACGACGAGAAAGTGTTCTTCTGTGAATTGACTAAAGAGATATTTCGGGATTATGAGGCTTACTTTCAACGTGTTATGCTCTTAAACTCCACGATTTGGTCATGTGTAGCAGCCGGAAAACAAAATCTCACCTAAGCCTTGCAGAGTGAACGAAAAGCACGTAAAACTGGCGAAAATTTAGGAGAATGGTTCAATGCTCCAGTACTAATGCTTGTCGATGAACACAAACAAACATCATTCCGGGTACCTTTATCGAAAGTGTTCACATGTATCAAAAGTCGTCTATTCTTAGGCGAAAGGTATATATATATACATTGAAAACGAAATGGACTTTGTGCCGTGTGAAGTAATCGAAATCGTTACGCCAAAAGAACCGACGCTGATGGTGTATCTGGTCTGCAAACAATAAAATACAAAGTACAAAAGATACAAAATCCAGCAGAAACGTGGGTAACAACGGTGTCGCAGGCTCGGCGTAAGCGAAGCTAACTGATTGCAGAAACAGTAAAAAATATTCCTGAAAGAGTACATACTTATAGGAGAAGATTGGTTTCGCGTCAAACCCGAATCCTATGAGCAATATGTAGCAAGTAAGGAGATCACATTTGAATCAATCTATGTTGGCAAAATGCCTAAATGGGAGCCCGGATCAGACCTCTGCAATCAACGCACCATGCACGATTTTCCCACAAGCGGATGTAAGGAATTATTTCAAGGCTGATGATCACGGTGAAGATTAAAATTTTTTTTTTTTTTTCAGCTGGTTTAACCATAAGGTTTAATTCCTCAAATGCAGCACCTCGACTGGGAAGCATTGAAATCTTTGCAGCATTGTAACAAGGTTCCGGATTTCGTTCATATTATGCCTAATGGTACTTCTAGAGGATATGAACGTGGATGCACAATTTTTTCCTTCTATGAGGTTCAGTTGCCGAGCTATGGGCTTCTGAAGAATTGAAGAAGCTGATGAAGGGTTTTTTTGGAAGCCGATTTTCAGATTGAAAAAAAAATATTAAAAACATTAAACATATTGATTGGTATAGAAAATCAACTGTTCTTTTTAATTTTAAAATTAGATATGGAATAAAAAAAAAATTTCCTGTTTACAACCGGAAGTAACCATTTCAACTCGTTATTTGAGTAACTTGGACCAGGTTAATTTTTTTTATTTTTGTAATAAAACAAAGCTTAAACTATACTTGTTTTATCATAAAAATTTTAGAATGGGATGGCGAGTAGTTTGGGAGGTAGGTGAATTTTAGTACATACAAGTCGTATGAAGCGTGACATCCGGAGCTTGATTAGGATAGCTAGTGAGTGTGAAAACAAAACATTTTTAGTAAAATTATTGCTATATCGTTAAAATATTATATATAGAGTTAATATAGTTAAAATATAGCGATAGAGTTTCAATATTAAAAGTTGCAAATGCTAATTTATTTAATAAAAAAACAAACTTGTTTATGGAAACATGAATTTATTTCACAGTTTTTACAATTACATATATAATTCACTTATATATAGAGGTTAAAATATAAAACAATTGCTAATGCTTATTTACGAAGTGAAAACAAAAAAATGATTTATGGAAAAAAAAATTTTATTTGAACTTATATGACTTGGACCAGTTTAATTTTTTTTTATTTTTGTAACAAGACAAAGCTAAAACTATACTTATTTGATGTTAAAAATTTTAGAGTGGAAAGTTTATGTAGTTTGCCGTGATACTATATCCTGTATATAAATAGTTTTTATAACTTACTTAAAATACATACTTAAATTGTGTTCATACTTAACCGACTACCCTACAGAAATGCGATTAGTGGTGCCATTTCTTAGTTGAAAAAGGTATTATTATTTCATAAAAAGCCATATAATAGAAGGAGGTCAAAGCTATGTAATAGAAAGGGATGGAAGTGTGATGAAAGAGTCATTTCGAATTTTCCATTTTTGTTTTAGTTCTTTTTCAGCGCTTGAAGTGACTACTTTAATAAGTTGAATTGTGTGTATTATGTCTCCTTGCGGCTATCGATGTTTCAATCCTTTCGACTTGAGATTTCATCGGAAGGTTAAAGACCTAAGAAAAATTAAAAAAAAAAAATAGCAGAGAAGTGGAGATATTCTTCTGATATGTACGTGTGTGGAAGCTGCAGGAAAAAACTGACCGTAGAAATACCTGCAAATTTTCAGCGATCTTGCCAATCATCAACTGATTTGTCTTTGTGCTCCCCGGGTTTACCATACATTCCTGAATAGAAGTATAACCATAGCTCAAAGTAAACTGATTCAACAATATACGACCAAGGTATTCTGACCCAGTTAAAAGCAAAATTTAGCAATCCGTCTACATCTACTGCTATGAAAACTACGATACTGGCTATAACACCTAAGTCATGGACCGAAAACAGACTTGCACAAGAATTCGGAACATCCAGGCGGCAAGCGAGAAAAGCAAAGCAAGTTTTGGATCAGTTTGGTATATTAACATCTCCAAATCCACGAGGTGGCCGTAAGCTAGCAGTTGAAACTATGAACTTACTGAAGTGCTTTTACCTGCGAGAAGAAATTAGTCGAATAATGTCCGGTAAAAAAGATTGTGTATCTATTAAGTTAGATGACGGAAAAAGAACGCAAATCCCAAAACAGCTTTTAATGTGTAACATTGACGAGCTTTACCAAACGTTTAAAAATGAATATCCGGATATCAAAATCGGCCTAACAAAATTTTTCACTTTGAGACCCAAACAATGTATCCTCGCTGGTGACTCTGGAACATATATAGTCTGTGTATGTATATATCACCAAAATGTGAAATTAATGATGAGTGGAGGAGACATTGACAATCTCACATCTGGAACTATTTTGGAACTTTCTACTTTCTACGCAAAATTATGTATCCCAATCCTACGCCGAAATGTCATTTAACAATTTCAACAAAAACCCCAAAGGAAAGTTGCAAATCTTGTCCTGGCGTAAGTGTAATTCGTGATCATTTGAAAATGATATTTGATGATAACCAAGTGACAACCGTTCAGTTCGAAAAATGGGTTTATTCACAGATTTACCATTTCTACTCATCTGCTTGCATCCGATGATTTTGTGGACAGCTTTTGTCACGCGTTGGATGCCTCGAAACCCCATGCTTACATTGCAGAGCAACAGGCTCATTATTTTAAAAATCTAAAAGAAAATATAAACGAAGGGGAAATTTTAGTACAATGCGATTTTGCTGAGAATTATTGTTTTGTTGTACAACATGCTGCTCAAGCTTTTCATTGGAATAATGACCACTTTTGATATCAGTCTATTATTATAAAGTTGGAAGTAAAATAGAACATGGTAGCATTTCCAGATAACCCTTCACAAACATCTGTCTGAAGAAACAATAGCTGTGTCAAAAATTATATAGATAACAGATGGGGCCCCACAACATTTTAAAAATAGATTTAATTTTGTGACTCTATTTTATTATAAAGCTGATTTCAAGACAGAAACTGAACTTCATTTTCACGCGACTTCGCATGGAAAAGGCCCATGTGATGGTCTCGGTGGTAATTTGAAACGACTGGCAATACGTGCGAGTTTACAATTACCTCCTGGTAAAGCTATTACTACACCATTACGTTTTTTTCATTGAGCAAAGTCTGCTTTATCCCTAACAGCCACTTACTATTGCTCATCAGAGGAACTTCAACGCCAGAGAATATTTTTAAAACCACGGTTTGATTCCTCTGTTACTATTCCCGGGACTAAAAAATTTCACTGCTTTATTCCAGTTACTGAAGGCCTTTTTATAAAAAGGACAAGTTTAAGTAATGAGTGTCAAATTGTAAAAATGGTGAAATAAATTCATTTTTCCATAAATCATTTTTTTTCATTTAGTAAATAAGCATTAGCAATTGTTTTATATTTTAACCTCTATATGTAGGTGAATTATATATGTAATTGTAAAAACTGTGAAATAAATTCATTTTTCCATAAACAAGTTTGTTTTTTTATTAAATAAATTAGCATTTGCAACTTTTAATATTGAAACTCTATCGCTTTATTTTAACTATATTAACTCTATATATAATATTTTAACGATATAGCAATAATTTTACTAGAAATGTTTAGTTTTCACACTCACTAGCTATCCTAATCAAGCTTCGGGTGTCACGCTTCATACGACTTGTATGTACTAAAATTCACCTACCTCCCAAACTACTCGCCATCCCATTCTAAAAATTTTATGATAAAACAACTATGTTTAAGCTTTGTTCTACTACAAAAATAAAAAAAAATAACCTGGTCCAAGTTACTCAAATAACGAGATGAAATGGTTACTTCCGGTTTTAACCAGGAAAATTTTTTTTTATATTCCATATATAATTTTAAAATTAAAAAGAACAGTTGATTTTCTATACCAATCAATATGTTTAATGTTTTCAATATTTTTTTTTCAATCTGAAAATCGGCTTCCAAAAAAACCCTTCATCACCTTCTTCAATTCTTCAGAAGCCCATAGCTCGGCAACTGAACCTCATAGAAGGAAAAAATTGTGCATCCACGTTCATATCCTCTAGAAGTACCATTATGCATAATATGAACGAAATCCGGAACCTCGACTTTTTTTCGTTGTCCGCTTCACGTGAAATGCCCCATATACCACTTTCTAGCCAACGTTGAAAAAAAAAGTACTGTGCACAATTGTAATTGAATATTTCAACCACACATATTTACAATCTTTTTAATGTTTCTAAAAAGATGAAGCTTTCAGACAGTTCCCAATTCACAATATCTTCTTTAACTTGGACGTCGACGTCACCCATCATCAATTCCTGCATCCGCTGCACTTAAAGATTTATTGTTTGCTATTCTTCAAACTCTTCCAATATGCTTTTTCAGTCCTCAACTACAAAGAAATTCACAATTATTTATTGAAATTTGCTCTTAATTAATTCTATATTGTTTTGCTTACTTGTTTCTCCTATTTTTTCTGACACATTTTTAATGCAGCTGCGACTGTATGGTTATTTCTGTGGTAGTTTTCGTCTATCTTCCAGACGACATTTGTTTTTTTTTTGATTATTTCTATCAGTTTCTTTTTTCCTTGAACAGAAATTGACATTGTTTCTTTTTGCAAGTATTTATTTGACTTGCAGTTCCAGAAAAAAATACCCATACAGTCCATGATGAACTTTTGAAAGTATGCTAAACTTTCCTTCACAAAACGATTTGTAGAAAAACTATGTATATAAATTCACTTCACTTTCTTAATTTGGGCAGTAAATTATTTATTAATAACTTACTACCAGCCGATTCGCGTAAAACTTGCTTAGTATTTCCCCGCTTGAAATGCATTACGTGAATCATAAGATATATACAGTGATCCAAGTAACAAGAAATATAATAAAAATATAATATCAATAAAGACTTTACCTTACTGAGTTCAAAAAGATCAAAAAGATAATTGACGATTTTTTCCAGACATTAGAAGAATCAGAAATCAATCATTGTCATCAAAGTAGTACGCCAATAGTGCAAGCGGAAATACAATACATTCATAAAGTGAAAATTGTAATGATCATAGACCCATAAAAGATAAATTCCGATATCAGATTTCATACAGTAGCGGACAAAAGTCTACGGTAGCATCTTATATTGAGGTTCTGGTTAATTGGAAGCTTTAATCACTGGCAGCTGGCAAGAGTACGAAAACGACTTGCTGCGAATCTATAATATTTTAATATATTATAATAGACAGGTACGCGAACAGACCTATACTTTCACATAAGTACATACTTTTCTTCCCATACTATAACATTGTTCGAGTTGTGGACGTCAAGACAACTTCCGGATCCTGTCGAAGAAGGACAAAACAACGTTCACAGACACATAATACTCGTCCTGATGAGGAAGTCAGTACTGGGCGCAGGATGTCCAGACGCAATTAGCGCATGCATCAACCGGCAACCCAGCAGATAATAAAAACTGAAAAGCCGAGCAAGGACGATAAAGAGTTCACTTGGCAATCGAAGATCGAAGCGTGTGTTAAAGTATCTCAAAAAATGAGCATTGTTTAATGTTGCCTACAGTTTTTACAAACGTCATTTATTTGGTGCGTTTTTCTGCACACCCGAACAGAATACAACAATTTTTTTTTTATTTGCACACCCGAGCAGATCAAATTTTGTTTCGTATATTGAATACAACAACAAAATTGTTGTATTCAATATACTTAACAAAATTTAGTCTACTCGGGTGTGCAAAAAATAAACGCACCTATTGACACAACAGATCAGTTGCAGTGCGGAAGATCTTACGAAACTTTCTGTTCAGATTAAAAATTATGCTGCACACAAAAAACCCTTTATGTTACCCAGATGTATCTAGATTGTTTGAAGTTAGTTCAAAACATAGCCATAGTGCAAAATGATACAAGATACTAGGCGCGTTTTTTTTACTCCTCTTATCCATAACAGAACAATGCAGTTGCATTGGATATAACAAAAACTCCTGTTATGGAAAGGGGGAGTTGTTGTTGTTCCCAATGTGTCTGCATTGTTACTGTTATAGATAGGGCGAGCAAAAAAAAACACGCCTACTATTACACCAAGTAAAAGTAATTAAAACTAATTTCATTCCAGCGATCAAAATGGCCGACACGACCGAAAATATGTATGGGCATAGTTAATACACTTGCATAGATTTGTGATTACTTACAGTTCGCAGCAAAGCTCGACGCCGGCGAAATCCGCGAAGAAAAGATTCACCGAAATCACTATCAGAAACTACTTTATTTACAAACTAAACTGTTTCAACATATGTCGTTCGATGTCGACAATCGAATAGACATAAAACAATCACTATAATTAACCGTATAAATAAATAATTCCAGGATAAACTTCGGCAAAGTCAAAACACACTAGTGATGGGAAATTTCGTTACTTTTGAGTAATGATAACGAATCATTACTTTCAATCGTAGTAATCATTACTTTTATATCGTTACTCATTACTCTTACTATTATCTACGAGGACAGCTCAAAAAAATGCGTACCCTTACGACACCAGCGGAAAATATGTACTGTTATGAGCATGACATTCTTAACAGATTTAAAAAAGATTAATTAGTAAGAAAACAGTTTTATTTTTAAGAATATAAAAAAATTGCTCTTGACAAATACCAATAGAGAAGGAACTTTATACCAAGCTTAATGAAAATTTAAAAATTTTTTATTCGAAATTAAAATAAACCATCATCCGCAAATTTTTTGGTCTTCGTCTACTTCGCCTGTCCGATATTATGTGGCCTGCTTTTGGAAATATTCTCTCACACAGAAGTTGCTGGTACTCCTAAATATTTTTTCGCGACCTTTCCTAATCTTGGATAAGTTTGTGACCTTGTTTTCCACTATTTAAGAGGATTTTGATTCCTCCGATTGTTGGGCTCTTCACTGAATTGTCATATTTAAATGAGGGTCTTCCGAATGTTGGGGTTGATCTGGCACATGCAACTATTGTTTCTAATACAGACCACAATCTAATCTAATCATCAGGTCTAGTTGATGTGCTTGGGATTGAACTGGCTGTAGATTCTTCAGTCCCAAGATCATTACTTGAAGTTTGAATGACATCAACTGAAGCTTGCATGTTAGTTTGTTCAGCTTCTTCCTTCAGCTCGTCCTTCTCTTTCACTACAGTCAAAGCTGATTCATCGCCGAACTCATACTTTTTGAAACGCGGGTTTAAGTATGTTGCTTTGGTAAGATGGGACCAACTAACCCTGTTGTCATCTTTATGACTTTTCATGGATAGCAAACTTTTCCTGAATAATCTTAAACAGTCGATTCTCCACTTCGCCTCACTGAAGCAAGAAGTTTGCGGAAAATTTTATTAAGAAGTGTTACAAAAAATGTTTCGCTTATTAAACATGCACCCACTAGGGGGCCAACCTCCTCGGTAAGGCTGGACATGAGTCCAGGGGCATCTTACCTCCCGCGGTCTCGTAAATTTTACAACCCCGGTGGGGTTGGAGATACCCTCGTGGCAACCTGCAGTCACGAGGATGGCCTCAGCACAGCCAGAGAAGCCAACTGACGACCCAAAAAGGATCTCGACCTGTTAATCCTTAGCAATTTAAGTCCTACTTTCAGTTTTCCCGAACGGTTTTCCGGCGGATTTTATTTTGCCGTATCTTCGAAACTAGGCCGCTTTTTCCCAGACTTGTATGAAAATTTTGCCCGAAACAACTGAGAGAGGTTCCCGAATTTACCCTAGACAAAAAAAAAAAGATTTTGGAAAAAATTGACGTTTTTGCCCAATTTCATCCTATCAACATTTTTTTCGCCCTTAAAATATTACTATTGTACTCCCCGATCACTTTCAATCATCGAAAGCGCCGCAAAGGCATTTTTTGCCAAACTATGGTCAAAAAACCCCTTACTCCTCTACAAAACTGAAATTTTTGTATCACAGCAATAGGTCTTGGCCCGTTATGTCCCAAACCACTCTAACCCAAAATTAGCCGATTTCAGCTACTTTTGCCGTATCTTCGAAACGTGGCCGCTTTTTCCTAGACTTGCATGGAAATGTCGCCCGAAACAACTCAGAGAGGTCCCCGAATTCATGCTAGACCAAAAAATAGATTTTAGAAAAAATGGACGTTTCTGCTCAATTTTCCCTATCAACATTTTTTCACCCTTAAAATATTACTATTGTGCTCCCCGACCACTTTCAATCATCGAAAGCGCCATAACGGCAGTTTTTGACAAACTTTGGCCAAAAAACCCCTCACTCCCCTACAAAACCGAAATTTTTGTATCACAGCAATAGGTCTTGGCCCGTTATGTCCCAAACCACTCTAACCCAAAATTGGCCGATTTGGTCCGATTTCAGCTACTTTTACCCTAAAAACTTTTTGAATATTTGAATAAAATACTTCCAAATACGAAAATACGCGGCAGTACGAAAATACTCGATACAAAAATACGCGATACGAAAACACTTGCAAGTACGAAATACTCGTGATAACGAATTCAAAAGCCATCAAACATCCAGCAATCGAAATCGTTACTCATCTCATTCCTTACTTTGTGAATCGATCACGAATTCAAAAGTAACGAAATGGTAGCATTCATTATCGTTACTCATTTCATTCCTTACTCTCAATCACGAATTCAAAAGTAACGAAATGGTCAGAATTCATTATCGTTACTCGTTACTCGTTACTCATTTCATTCCTTACTTTCGATCACGAATTCACAAGTAACGATATGGTCAGAATTCATTATCGTTACTCGTTACTCGTTACTCATTTCATTCCTTACTTTCGATCACGAATTCAAAAGTAACGAAATGGTCAGAATTCATTATCGTTACTCGTTACTCGTTACTCATGTCATTCCTTACTTTCGATCACGAATTCACAAGTAACGATATGGTCAGCAAATCGTTACTCATTTCATTCCTCAAAGGAACGAAAAGTAACCATTACTTTGCACACGTAGATAGTTGAGACCGGTCTCTAGATCACCCCAAGCTTGGATATCATTGCTGCCTCGGTAACGAAATACATTTTGTGTGTCGTTTGGCCTTAGAACGACGAAGGAACGATTGTGAGAAAAGTAATGGTTACTTTCGTTTTGCGGTAATGATTACTTTTCGTTACTTTGAGTAACCATTACTTTTAAGTCGTTCATTACTTTTTGAACACCACTAAAACACACCCGGACGTCTACGATGATGGCGTATAATGAGGAGAAGGTCAAGCTTTTCGATGTATCCCTAATCGACGCGAGCGACTCTTCTAGCGGGCGACGGTTAAGGAATGTATTTTCACACAACAGACTGCAACTGCAATAACGCTGCAAAAAGTGCAGACTTGATACTGCAACAGCCTAGACTTATTTTGTTCCGTTTCGACTGTAGTTGAATATACTCTGGTTTTTGCCTGAGATAAGGATTGAAGTGTGTAGTTGCTACGGATCGAATTGAAAGGACGAAGACGTATCCGTAAATTTTCATCCACTACGTGCTGAAAACCAAATCAAATTTGAAAATTTGTGTCACTTTTAAGGATATGCCATAAGAGCGTTTTTTGACTTTTGATGAATTTCCCCCACCACACGATTCAGTAAGTATTTTCGAAGTCCAGGAACACGACCGAATCGAACAGACCTTTTTTTATCTCTAGCAACTGCACACTTCAATCCTTATTACAGACAAATACTGGGAAATTTGAACTATTATCGAAACGGGACAAAGCGTGTTGACTGTTTGCAGCGCGACGAAGATCTGCAAGTTTCGTTGCTTTCAAATTACATTCCTTAACCGTCGCCCGCTAGACGAATCGCTCGCGTCGATTAGGGATACATCGAAAAGCTTGACCTTCTCCTCATTATACGCCATCATCGTAGACGTCCGGGTGTGTTTTGACTTTGCCGAAGTTTATCCTGGAATTATTTATTTATACGGTTAATTATAGTGATTGTTTTATGTCTATTCGATTGTCGACATCGAACGACATATGTTGAAACAGTTTAGTTTGTAAATAAAGTAGTTTGTGATAGTGATTTCGGTGAATCTTTTCTTCGCGGATTTCGCCGGCGTCGAGCTTTGCTGCGAACTGTAAGTAATCACAAATCTATGCAAGTGTATTAACTATGCCCATACATATTTTCGGTCGTGTCGGCCATTTTGATCGCTGGAATGAAATTAGTTTTAATTACTTTTACTTGGTGTAATAGTAGGCGTGTTTTTTTTTGCTCGCCCTATCTATAACAGTAACAATGCAGACACATTGGGAACAACAACAACTCCCCCTTTCCATAACAGGAGTTTTTGTTATATCCAATGCAACTGCATTGTTCTGTTATGGATAAGGGTAGTAAAAAAACGCGCCTAGTATCTTGGATCATTTTGCACTATGGCTATGTTTTGAACTAACTTCAAACAATCTAGATACATCTGGGTAACATAAAGGGTTTTTTGTGTGCAGCATAATTTTTAATCTGAACAGAAAGTTTCGTAAGATCTTCCGCACTGCAACTGATCTGTTGTGTCAATAGGTGCGTTTATTTTTTGCACACCCGAGTAGACTAAATTTTGTTAAGTATATTGAATACAACAATTTTGTTGTTGTATTCAATATACGAAACAAAATTTGATCTGCTCGGGTGTGCAAATAAAAAAAAAATTGTATTCTGTTCGGGTGTGCAGAAAAACGCACCAAATAAATGACGTTTGTAAAAACTGTAGGCAACATTAAACAATGCTCATTTTTTGAGATACTTTAACACACGCTTCGATCTTCGATTGCCAAGTGAACTCTTTATCGTCCTTGCTCGGCTTTTCAATTTTTATTATCTGCTGTGTTGCCGGTTGATGCATGCGCTAATTGCGTCTGGACATCCTGCGCCCAGTACTGACTTCCTCATCAGGACGAGTATTATGTGTCTGTGAACGTTGTTTTGTCCTTCTTCGACAGGATCCGGAAGTTGTCTTGACGTCCACAACTCGAACAATGTTATAGTATGGGAAGAAAAGTATGTACTAATCAGTGGCGGCTCGTCAGGGACGGCAAGGTCGGCAGTGCCGACCCAAAACTCCTGTCCAATTCATGCAGAATGAAATCGTTAATTTTATAAAATATTCCTTTTCATGTTAATATTTTATAAAAAAAAAATCTTACGTGTCCTTTAGCTTTATTACTTTTCAAACATTTGCTTATTATTACACATTGCGCCTGTTCATCTACTTTGTTATAATATTGCATTCCTACCAATTTTCTTTGATAACATACATTTAGGCTTCTTATTTATTCCGGGTCGGCAAGCCGATGAGATTAAATCCAAATTGCCTTGCAAAATCCAAATATGCTGGCGGCTGGTGAACGACCTTGCCACTCATAGTTATACACACTGCAAGCCCTATTCTGGGTCGGCAAGCCGTACTCAAATCATTTTCGCTGCCGTCGCGATCGATGCATGCTTCTTTGTTGTGTACATCAGCGTTTGCAACCTATGAACACGAGCGGGCCACATTGAACTATGAAGTATGATAGCTTTATTTCATATCATTGTACGGTTCGCATTTTTTTCCACTTGGAAACACTGAACCGTATATTTTCATGCGTTGGCTAAGTAGAGTTTTCTTTGGGCCGATGCATAGAATAATTTATGGGTCGGCGTGCCGTGCCTGAGATCATATACATATATTTCTCTCAGCAAATTTGTAATGCTTTAGTATGCTGTTAAAATGTTTTTGCGAGATACAGCTGCATGTATGCAGATAATTTTTATTTTAATTATTTGTGAACTTTAGTTGTTTTAGAAGAAATTTGTTTGGTCTGACATATAAATGTTTATTATAAATATATATTTTTCACACTCATATTTATTAAAATTTCAATCTTATATTGACTTTAATTGGAAAATGATTTTTTAAAAAGTAAATAAAAATTAGTAATTTACGATGATGCTATTTATTACACTTCACGCCTCGTCGATTTAATAGATATGCACTTTTATAGTGTGAATTTCTGATTCATGCATCCAAGAATTTTGCTTGGTAAAATTTAAAAAAAAACTTTCAGCTTAAGCTTATAGTTTTGTGAAAAGGTAAATACCGTCAATGTACCAATATTTAAAATATGTCTTATGTGTGTTGAGACTTTGTCGTAGGAATCTTATTAGGATGTTATTAGGATCTTACTGGAATCTTATTGGAATCTTATTGGGATCTTATTAGAATCTTATTGGAATCTTATTAGAATCTTATTGGAATCTTATTGGGATCTTATTGGAATCTTATTAGAATCTTATTGGACTCTTATAACAATCTTATTGGAATCCTATTGGAATCTTATTGGAATCTTATTAGAATC
Source organism: Nemotelus pantherinus (assembly GCA_963978885.1). NCBI lineage: Eukaryota > Metazoa > Arthropoda > Insecta > Diptera > Stratiomyidae > Nemotelus > Nemotelus pantherinus. The sequence goes on along the minus strand of OZ022267.1, from coordinate 11,481,021 downwards.
TTATTGGAATCTTATTAGAATCTTATTGGAATCTTATTAGAATCTTATTGGAATCTTATTGGAATCTTATTAGAATCTTATTGGACTCTTATAACAATCTTATTGGAATCCTATTGGAATCTTATTGGAATCTTATTAGAATCTTATTGGAGTCTTATTAAAATCTTATTGGAATCCTATTAAAATCTTATAAGAATCTTATTAGAATCTTATTGGAATCTTATTGGAATCTTATTAGAATCTTATTAGAATCTTATTGGAATCTTATTATAATCTTATTATAATCTTATTAGAATCTTATTGAAATCTTATAAGGGTCTTATTGGAATCTTATTGGAATCTTATTAAAATCTTATTGGAATCTTATTAAAATCTTATTGGAATCCTATTAAAATCTTATAGGAATCTTATAGGAATCTTATTAGAATCTTATTGGAATCTTATTGGAATCTTATTATAATCTTATTAGAATCTTATAGGAATCTTATTGGAATCTTATAGGAATCTTATTAGAATCTTATTAGAATCTTATTGGAATCTTATTAGAATCTTATTAGAATCTTATTAGAATCTTATTGACATCTTATAGGAATCTTATTAGGATCTTATTGGAATCTTATTAGAATCTTATTGGAATCTTATTAGAATCTTATTAGAATCTTATAGGAATCTTATTAGAATCTTATTGGAATCTTATTAGAATCTTATTGGAATCTTATTAGAATCTTATTAGAATCTTATTAGAATCTTATTAGAATCTTATTAGAATCTTATAGGAATCTTATTGGAATCTTATTGGAATCTTATTGGAATCTTATTGGAATCTTATTGGAATCCTATTTAAATCTGATTAGAATCTTATAGGAATCTTATTAGAATCTTATTAGAATCTTATTGACATCTTATAGGAATCTTATTAGGATCTTATTGGAATCTTATTGGAATCTTATTGGAATCTTATTGGAATCTTATTGAATCTTATTAGAATCTTATTGGGATCTTATTAGAATCTTATTGGAATCTTATTGGAATCTTATTGGAATCTTATTAGAATCTTATTGGAATCTTATTGGAATCTTATTGAAATCTTATCGGAATCTTATTAGGATCTTATTAGAATCTTATTGGAATCTTATTAGAATCTTATTAGAATCTTATTGGAATCTTATTGGAATCTTATTGGAATCTTATTGGACTCTTATTACAATCCTATTGGAATTCTATTGGAATCTGATTGGAATCTTATTGGAATCTTATTAGAATCTTATTGGTCTACAAAATTCGGAAATTATTGTTGAGTATGCTATTTTATGCATATTTTTGTGGTAACGTATTCTTCTTTTATTAATTGTCGACCCATTCGAAAGCATCACGAGCCGCCACTGGTACTAATGTGAAAGTATAGGTCTGTTCGCGTACCTGTCTATTATAATATATTAAAATATTATAGATTCGCAGCAAGTCGTTTTCGTACTCTTGCCAGCTGCCAGTGATTAAAGCTTCCAATTAACCAGAACCTCAATATAAGATGCTACCGTAGACTTTTGTCCGCTACTGTATGAAATCTGATATCGGAATTTATCTTTTATGGGTCTATGATCATTACAATTTTCACTTTATGAATGTATTGTATTTCCGCTTGCACTATTGGCGTACTACTTTGATGACAATGATTGATTTCTGATTCTTCTAATGTCTGGAAAAAATCGTCAATTATCTTTTTGATCTTTTTGAACTCAGTAAGGTAAAGTCTTTATTGATATTATATTTTTATTATATTTCTTGTTACTTGGATCACTGTATATATCTTATGATTCACGTAATGCATTTCAAGCGGGGAAATACTAAGCAAGTTTTACGCGAATCGGCTGGTAGTAAGTTATTAATAAATAATTTACTGCCCAAATTAAGAAAGTGAAGTGAATTTATATACATAGTTTTTCTACAAATCGTTTTGTGAAGAAAGTTTAGCATACTTTCAAAAGTTCATCATGGACTGTATGGGTATTTTTTTCTGGAACTGCAAGTCAAATAAATACTTGCAAAAAGAAACAATGTCAATTTCTGTTCAATGAAAAAAGAAACTGATAGAAATAATCAAAAAAAAAAAAAATGTCGTCTGGAAGATAGACGAAAACTACCACAGAAATAACCATACAGTCGCAGCTGCATTAAAAATACTAGGTGGGGTGAAAAGTAAGCTCCTTGACCACCAGAATGCGCTGCAATCGCCAAAAAGATTATTGTGCCTTATAGTCCATTTATATTTAGGCGGACATGTCAAATTTCAGAGCGACACAGTCATTTGTTTTGTTTTGACAGCCGATTTTTGTTGACGTGTTTGGCATCATGTTGAGTATGGATAAAAGTGATTTTCGTTCTCTCATAAAACATTATTTTTTGAGAGGCAAAACGGCGAAGGAAACAAAAGAAAAGTTGAACAAATATTATGGGGCTAATGCTCCTTCAGACTACTTCGTGAAATATTGGTTTCGAGAATTTCGTGGTGGCCGAAACTCCACTGCCGATGAAGTCCGCAGTGGCAGGCCCTCCGAAGCGGTTACAGAGGAAAATTCCAAAAAAATACATGAAATGGTGTTGGCCGACCGGAACGTGAAAGTGCGTGAGCTAGCAGATGCCACAGGGATTAGTACTGAGCGCACACGCCATATTTTGGGCGAGATTCTGCAGATGAAAAAATTATCCTGCCGCTGGGTGCCGCGCATGCTGACTCCGGACCAAAAACACGAACGCGAGCGCACTTCGGAAGCGTGTTTGGCCATGCTGAGGCGAAATCGGGTGGACTTTTGGCGTCGATTGGTGACTGGATCCACTATTTCATGCCAGAGAACAGAATGAGTGCCCGGCTATGGACTGAAGCCGGCACGAGTGCTCCGAAGCGGCCAAGGGAGGCTCAATGGGTCGGAAAGGTCATGGCGTCGGTTTTCTGGGATTGTCATGGCATACTCTTCGTGGACTACCTCGAAAAAGGAAAAACAATCAACAGCGAGTATTACTGCGCATTATTGGAGCGATTGAAAGCTGAAATCAATGCGAAACGGCCTCACATGAAGCGAAAAAAAATTTTGCTTTTACAAGACAACGCGCCGTCACACAAGAGCATCGCAACAATGGCTAAAATCAACGATTTAGGGCTCGAATTGCTTCCCCATCCACCTTATTCGCCTGACTTGGCTCCCTCGGACTATTATCTGTTCCCAAACCTCAAAAGATGGCTCATCAATAAAAAATTCAGCTCGCGCGAGGAGATCATCGACGCCGCGGAGGAGTATTTTGCAGGCCTCCCGGAAAATTACTTTTCGGACGGGATCAAAAAGTTGGAAAATCGCTGGAATAAGTGTATCGACCTAAAAGACCTACGTTGAATAAAATTTAAAAAAAAATTTAAAAAAAACATTTTTTCATTCCCAAGGAGCTTACTTTTCACCCCACCTAGTATGTCAGAAGAAATAGGAGAAACAAGTAAGCAATACAATATAAAATTAATTAAGAGCATATTTCAATAAATAATTGTAAATTTCATTGTAGTTGAGGACTGTAAAAGCATATTGGAAGAGTTTGAAGAATAGCAAACAATAAATCTTTAAGTGCAGCGGATGCAGGAATTGATGATGGGTGACGTCGACGTCCAAGTTAAAGAAGATATTGTGAATTCGGAACTGTCTGAAAGCTTCATCTTTTTAGAAACATTAAAAAGATTGTAAATATGTGTGGTTGAAATATCCAATTCCAATTGTACACAGTACATTTTTTCAACGTTGGCTAGAAAGTGGTAGATGTTCGTTAATATCAGACCACACACGCAGTAAAGAAACGTCTAGTAATTATTCATACGTAAGTATTTTTTTTGAAAAATATAAAAAGTAACACCAATAACAAACCTTTTAATTGCAGACTATCCATCAGAATAAAGGTGCGAAACGCAAATATATCCTCATGGAAAGTGCCAGAAGTATTTCTGACAATATATCGACGCTGGTGTCGTTGCGGAAATAAAGTGTACCGCTAAAATACTGTAAGAGTCAATAGTGATGGCACACTTAGAAATTTTTTAGTTAAAAATAACACAATGGGGTCAGCTTTATTGCAAAGCCTCTTCTTCCTAGCAGTAGTAAGCCGCTTAGTCAAGAAACAAGCAATTAAAATTATCATCATCCCCCGAAAGGGAATAGGATAGGAAAGGAATCCCAAACCACACTCTCGACACATTTAAATTGAAATTAAATTATATAATAATTAAAAAGAAAACATAAATAGGATAAATGGAGAATAAAGAAAGTAAGATAGAGTTAGTTGATGTGAAGTTAGTGGAAAAGATGAAAAAAAAAGCATGCAAAGAAGAAGAATAAAAAGAAGCTCTTTTATAATATACAAAGAAAAATTAAAGGATTTTTAAGAAGAAAACAAAACGAGAAAGACTGCTCCCAGACAGCAACGGAGTGCTGGTATTAGGGATGCAAAAAGAAATGTTTATTAAATTTAAAAAAAAACAACTCAGCAATCAGGAAAAAAACTAGTAGTAAATAATACGAGATTTACTTTACATGGTTCTAATGTGATTCTTCAGCAGCCTTTTAAAGACGGGAAAAGATCTAGCATTCTTCAAAGAGTTACGTAAATTGTTAAAGATTTCCATAGCTAATCTAATAGGATCTCTATGTTTTCTATTCGTTCTAGAGATATCAAGCCTGAGATTATCTTTAAATCTTGTGGGATAGCTGTGATAATCACAGTGTCTCATTGGAAATATGGAAGATTTTATATTGTTATTGAGTATTTTATATATTATCTTAGCTTTTTCCATAAATATAATATCCCTTACATTGAATTTATCTGTTTGTCTGTATAGTATATCACTTGGAGTCAGTCTATCAAGTCCATACACTGCCTTGACTATCCTATTGAGCATTCTATGAATTGAGTCAATATTCATCTCTGAAGTTTGACTCCAATTCAAAATACCATAGGCAATCTTAGGCAGCACAAAAGTTTTGTATATCATATTTTTTAGCTCTAAATCCAAGTATTATTTCATTCTGAACAGCCTAACCCAGAAAACCAACTTAGATTTCACATTATTTATGTGAGGGGACCAAGATAATCTATCATCAATAATTAGTCCTAAGTCCACTCTTTGTATCTCCTCTCCATGTATTCTGATGTTAAGGCAGATCTCACTCTTATTAATCTGCTTGAATACCATGTAACTAGTTTTAGAGGTATTGATTGTAAGCCTGTTTCCCAAAAGCCAGGACCCATAAACAATTAAATCATTATTTATTTGTCGCTCCAAGAGTTCAGCAGAGTTAGCAGAGAATAGTAAAAGGGTATCATCAGCATAAATAATATATTTTCCAGTAAGACCAGAGAAATATAAATTATAAATATAGAGTAAAAATAAAGTTGGCCCCAGAATTGACCCTTGAGGAACACCAATGTTAACTAATCGTTGCTTACTTATTACATCATTAAACCTAACCAGGATTTTTCTATCTTTTAGAAAACTATCAACTAACGCCAGTTAATTGAACCTAAATATTTTTCTAACTGTGTCGCTGTAACACAATTTGGTGAGCTCACTGCCTTCGAAACCGAGCGTATGCATACACGACAATGATATGCATTTGTAGGATAAGTTTTGTATGTATGAATAGTAGAATAAGACCTATATGTATTTGTAAGAATAAAGGACACTCTTGCATTGAGCCTCGAAAGAAAAAGACGTGTTTGCAATTAAACTGTAAGGAATAGAAAACATTTGAACGTCTCAAAACAAAGTTTGATTTGTTGCCAAGAAATTATAATCATTTCATAGCAATGCATTCTGTACTAATCATTTTATATGCAAATACATTGTAAGAGTGCTATTTATATCAGTCAAAAATAATGATAAACTTGTTTCTATCAATTGAAAAATAACAATTCATCACAAAACTATGTAGTATTTTGTTTCGGCCACTTTTGCTTTTATCTTGCTTTGTAGATGTGGTGGCTCTAAAGTTAGCAGTTCTTTTGTGGTTAGACTAGTGATCGCTGTGAAGTATTTGAATTGTGTTCAGTATTAGGTATATTTCAGAAAAATGAGGCACGCAACTCAGAGTTAAGAAAAATCATTTTAAATTTATCGCAAGTGAAATTGCAAAAATAGTCAAAAAATATAATTTGGAAAGATATTATTATAAGCTCAAAAACCTCAAATCCTGTACAAAGTTAGAAAATTTTCCACGTTCTGATCGACCCAGGACAAAGGATTTCGCGCAAGTAAAAGAAGTCATCAAAGAAGTAAAGGCTATTCCAAGACGAAGTGCAGCCAAAAATTGCAGAAAACTTCACCCATCAGACAGAGAAGTCATTAAGTGCATCTACGGTCCGTAGGACACTGAATTCAAATGGTTTACATGAACGTGCATCAAAGAAAATGCCTTTCATATCGGACACGACCAAACGGAAGCCGCTCCAAATTTTGCAAATAAATAAAAAAAACGATGGTGTTGAGTTCTGGAAAACTCTGCTATTCACCGATGCAAGCAAATTCGAAATTTCGCGGGCATAAAAAATCTACGAAAATATGGCGCGTTAAAAATTCTGAATTTCAAGAAAAAAACATCACATCTACAGTCTAGCATAGTGGAGGGTCGGTACTAGTATGGGGGTGTCTGGTGGAGATAGGAGTCGGGAATTTCGTGTTCATTAATAGTACATTGAACAAAGAGCAGTGCCTCAAAATTTTGCAAGAAAATTTGGCTGGAGCTGTCTAGGAAGTGGGTCTTTCAATAACATACATCTCGCTTGGTCAAAGAATGGCTCTTGTATCGGACACCGAATCATCTTGATCACCCTCCACAGTCTCCAGACATTAAGCCTATAGAGCATTTGTGGAAAATTTTGGATCAGCGAGTTCGATAAAGACCAATTTCTTGCAAGAAAAATTTGAAAATTGCTTTGCTTGAAGAATGGTAAGCTCTAAACCCAAATGTGATAAAGAACCTTGTAGAATCTATGCTAAGACGCCTGCAAGCTATGAGAAAAACAAAAGAGGCCCAAATCAAATACTAGTTTTAAGTTGAATTGTTATTTTTCAATTGATAGGAACAAGAGTGACATTATTTTTCATTGATAAAAATAGCACTCGTACAATGTTTTTGAATATAAAATGATAAAAACTGTATAAACTGCTATGAAATGACTATAATTTCTTAGGAATAAATAAAACTTTGATTCAATGCACTCAACTGTATTTTATACCTTGTAGTTAGAAAAATATGTTGGGTATGAAATGAAATTTTTAAGTGTGCCATCATTTTTGACTTTCACGGTTTATCGAAATATAAGTGAATTTGGGTAGAATGTTTAAAAGTGGAGGAGCTAAATGCTAGTTTTGTTCAACAGACGTTTGAAAAAATCAAAATGCTAATAAATGATAGCAAGTAGAAAAAATTATTGTTGAATATCATATTTATCCAATGCATTTTATGTACCTGTAATAAAATAAATCCTGAAACAGTTCTTTGTGAAAATTTGTGCAAAAAAAATGGAAGCAATACTGCCTGGCACAAGGCCACACATAGATCTACTGGTCCATAGTGATAGGAAGCAATGACATTAATTCAAAATCAACGACCAAACATGATATTCAAATACTCTTATTTTTTTTTGGATAAAGAATAAACGATGTGTTTTAAAGAATATTTTAGTTTTTTGGCGAATCAGAGAAAGTTGGTTTATTCAGTCAATTTTCAACTAATAATGCAACATTTGAACAATATTTTCCTAAATTTTTTTTGCGAAATATTGAAAATTAAGCGAGTGACAGTGAATATCCGGAGGTGCCTCGAAAAAAGTTGTTTTGCGGTGTTCATTATAGCTCGTGAAAGAATCATCTGAAACAAAAAAAAATCAAAATTTATTTGTTAAAAGAGATGTTTCTCGAGGTAGCCCTGGAAGGATCTTTTTTTTCTATTTCGATTTTTAATTTTTCGTAGCACTTGGAAGCCAAAAATAAAATGGACTAATTTGTCATCGTAAACTTAATAATTATTAAAAAAAAAACACTCAGAGATACCGGAGGAATTATGTGGAGAAATATTGTACGAAATTTCAAAACGATTGCTCTAGTAGATTTGAGTTATGGTGTACACGGAAGGTTGATGCAGGACATTGAGCCTGATGAAGACAGCATCTATAGATTGCCGAAGTATAGTATCTACGGTTTTCAAAGCCTGAAATATGATATTAATGGCAAAACTCAATGCTTTGCCGATTCTCTGGAGGTACTATTCCAATAAAACATTGCATTAGATCAGTGATTCTCAACCTCTTTTTTTGTTGCGGCACACTTTTAACGATTTCAAAATTTGGCGGCACACAAAGGAAAAGATAAGTTTAAAAACTATTTCCTTACCTATAACACACTGCGTAAAATAGTTTATGATAATAATTTTAAATGTGTGAAATATAATAATATGCACTACATAAATAACAGCACGTTTATTAAGGAATTAATTACAAGTTAATAATAAGAATACTTTTAATGCGAAATTTGAGCTTGATGTTTTTTGATAACTTCATTTGTATTTGGTCGTAAAACTGACAATGCTACTCTCATATCGTCTTCTGCATTTAACAATCTTGATCTTTTTTTATTTTAATGTTGGTTAATGCCGAACTCACACAACTAAGATGTGAAAAATGGTAATAATATGTTTAAAGCTTTTTTGGCTATCATTGGTCAATCGCATCTAATGTCAATCCAAAATTAATTGATTCTTCTGAATGTTTTAAAATTAAATCTCGATTATTGGAAAGCAAAATGAGTTCTTCCTCTTCATTCAAAGCTTAGTCAAATACAGAATTATCCGTTATGAGAAATGGATTACGAACCCAATCAAATTTCTTTATACCTAATTTTGGGAAATAATGGATAATTCTCTCCTCTAATGTTGTCAAATGGTCAATAACAATTATTTTAATAGTTTTATAACAGTCTTTTGGAACTGACTCAAACTTTTCTAAATTGCCTTTCTGAGCTTTATTCTTCCATAAAGTTATTTGTTTTTGGAATCCCACCAGCTTATCGGTTGAGTTTAAGATATTTTCATAAGCCCTTGTATACTTGAATTTATGTTACTAAAAATAGCAAAAATGTCTGATAAGTAAGCCAGTTTAGTACACCATATTTTATCTTCCAACAAATGAACAAAATCATAATTTTTATCTTGTTCAAAGAAAATTTTCATTTCGTCTTTTAATTCCAGCACACGATATAAAAATTTTCTTATGGACAACCACCTTACTTCCGTACTTGACTTCCATAGTTTGGCATAATTTACTAAATAAGCGACTTTCTAATGGTCTTGATTTTATATAATTAATCATTTTAACACATTGTGCCAGAACTATTTTTAATTCTGATGGAAAATATTGTTGTGATCTACCGTTGAACACCTTTTGTGGGTTCGATATTCTTCACATTCGTGAAATAAAACAGTTTCTTTTATTAAAACACTAATTACACTTTTATTATAAACACTATTAATTATTTACACTTTATATTCGCACTACTATAATCTCGCGTTACAATTTAACACTCTTTCAATATAATTATCGCACTATAATTACTCGCACTTTATCGCTTTTAATTATTCGCGCCCGGATACACTAGAACCGCTGTATCGCTTTTCAAAGTAACAGCCTTTCGCTGTCTTCGCCATCTACTGAATGATCGCTAGTACTTCTCGCGGTGGTATTTATAGTTGTGCTAAATGTGTCTCGGGTTCTCGAATATTCCGCTTTTGTTTTCTAGAGGGCTCTATGACTATTGTGTGGAAGTTGACTCATGGGCATTTCCGTTGCCAGGCGAGATCTGACTCATGGGTTTGAGGCTCTGGAATGTTCCCTTTTTACGTTCTAGACTATTATTCTACGTTTTATCCATATATTGTTATTGTGTATTGGCTATTTATAGATTGTTTACGGTTTTGGGCTATTGATAGATTGTTTACGATTTTTGGCTATTTCCTAGCCGTTTTTAGCATTTTCTGGTGCCGCCAAAACGTCATACGGTTCGTTTGGCGTGCATGCAACATTACCCCCTCCTTAGACCTGTTCGTCCCGAACAGATTCGTCGTCAACATTTGTGTAAGCCAGATGTATAGCCTTTATTCTCGATCGGTGCTTTCGATGCATCCACCAGCCATCCTCGTCACGCCGTTCGTCGTACGATCCTTCCCATTCCGGTTGTACGTTCCAGACCAAAACGTTTTTCGGAAATCCAAAACCAATTAAATCCGTTCTCAAATCAGGTTGCTTCGCCTTTGTTTCTATCACCTTAGAGTTTAGCCGTTGTCGTTGCCACCGCTTCGAAACGTGCTTCGTTGTTGTTTCGCAGTCTTCCGGCGATATCCCAGATTCCGATCGAATATGCAGTCCTCGAGAAATATTGCCCATTACACATTTCCGCTCAGATCCGGATGCAAATTTCTCCCTTGTTTCGCTGCACTTTATGTCGCCCTGCGATGTCTCAATCGGTTCTTCTTCTTTTTCCGCCAAAACGCCTACTCGTCTCGCAGCTACGCAGATGTGGTCTTCTTGTTCTTCTGTTCCCTGTTTCCATCCTGGTCGACGAGCTAATGATACTTCGTCGTTCCTCCACTTGATTTTCCGCTCTCCCAAATCCAGGCTAAAACCATGAGAGCCCAGGAAGTCCATTCCAAGTATACACTCGTCCGTTATCTCTGCTACCAGGAACTGATGCGCGAACACCATATTTCCAAATTGTATCGGCCGAACGATTTCACCCAGAACTCGCGTGGAATCACCCGTTACCGTCTGAAGCACGTACTTTTCAGTGTTATTAAGCCTCCAAGATTTAGCCATATCCGCTCTCAGGATTGATCTAGCAGCTCCAGTGTCGATGATGATTTTACAGGCTTCGTTACTGACTTTCCCCTGCAAACTCAAGTTATTCTCACGAACATGCAACCTGGCAACGGTGATTGTTTCAAGTTTACCAGTGTTGCAGTCACACCGTTGAACTTCAAACTTGTTTCCTACGGGTCTCGCTGCCGTTCTCCAAGAGCAAGTGGTTTTGTTTGACCATCCAGATTCACAGTATCTAGTTTGGTACTTCCTGTAGCAGTCACGACTTAGATGTCCGCTCTTTCCGCAGTTCCAGCATCGAGGAACTCTGCTATGCACACATTCCGGACAATACGTCGATTTCCAGTTCCTGCGACAATCGCGCCTCAGGTGCCCCTTTTCTCCGCAGCTCCAACACTGAGGGACTCCACTTCTCCTTGGTTCTCTGCAGATATTAGCTTTCCTGCACCTGCATTCCTCTCGTACCTCACAGAATCTAACATTTTTCCGCGACGCCAGCTTCGCCGATTCGTAGATGAGAGCGTGGGCCAAAGACTCCTTCAACGTCCGTTTTCCAGCTAAACGAAGTGCTATTTGAAGCTCTTCATCACGCACTCCCTGGATGAAAGCATTTTTCGCCGTATCATCCCGGTGCTCTGGATCAAACCTAGGGTAGGACAGAAGTGTTAATCGCTCAACGTCCTGAGCTAACTCCTGCAACGTCTCCCCTGGCTTCTGTGTCCGTGTTCTCAGCTGTGATCTATGTACTTCCTTCAGGTGATCTTCGCCGTACCTCATATGCAATGCATTCGTCACACTTGAATAGCTGAAGCTATTGTCTTCTGGAATTGTCAGAAGAACTTCCGCCGCAGCTCCTCTCAACGACACTATCAGTTGTAGGGCTCTCTCTTCATCGCTCCAGTTGTTAAACTCTGCAACTGCCTCAAACTGCTTCTTGTAGATGGTCCAAGAAGTCTGCCCTTCAAACGTTGGTGCTTTGAGTGCTTTCCCGGCTCTTGATTCAGCTGGCACAATTCCTTCCGCTCTCACGCGTTGCAAATTTGAATTCAGCAAATCCATTTCCTCTCTAAGCACTGCCAGCTTCCGCTCTTGCTTCTCGCACTCCGCGTTTAACTCTGCTAATTTCAGTTCACTCACTTTTGGCATTGTTCTTCGATTTCTCAATTATCACTTTAGTCCACTCAACTTTTCGCAAATTTCAATTAGTCCGCACAACTTTTCACAATTTCTATTAGTCCACTCAGATTTTCACAAATTTCAATTAGTCCGCACAATTTCCAATGCTCACTGTCCGAAACTTTTAACTTTTTGTTTCGTCCGCGCACTTATTAATTTTCACTTTTTAAACAAGTTCACTGTCCAGAACTTCACTAAAAGTCACTTTTTAAATCACGAACGCGACAGAATCCCTTATTTCTGACACCAGTTGTTGTGATCTACCGTTGAACACCTTTTGTGGGTTCGATATTCTTCACATTCGTGAAATAAAACAGTTTCTTTTATTAAAACACTAATTACACTTTTATTATAAACACTATTAATTATTTACACTTTATAGTCGCACTACTATAATCTCGCGTTACAATTTAACACTCTTTCAATATAATTATCGCACTATAATTACTCGCACTTTATCGCTTTTAATTATTCGCGCCCGGATACACTAGAACCGCTGTATCGCTTTTCAAAGTAACAGCCTTTCGCTGTCTTCGCCATCTACTGAATGATCGCTAGTACTTCTCGCGGTGGTATTTATAGTTGTGCTAAATGTGTCTCGGGTTCTCGAATATTCCGCTTTTGTTTTCTAGAGGGCTCTATGACTATTGTGTGGAAGTTGACTCATGGGCATTTCCGTTGCCAGGCGAGATCTGACTCATGGGTTTGAGGCTCTGGAATGTTCCCTTTTTACGTTCTAGACTATTATTCTACGTTTTATCCATATATTGTTATTGTGTATTGGCTATTTATAGATTGTTTACGGTTTTGGGCTATTGATAGATTGTTTACGATTTTTGGCTATTTCCTAGCCGTTTTTAGCATTTTCTGGTGCCGCCAAAACGTCATACGGTTCGTTTGGCGTGCATGCAACAATATTTTGCAACAAGTGCTTCTCCATGCAAAAAACAATGGGTAACTAATATATCCACATTCAGTTCTTTAACATATGCTACAAATCCTTTTAGATGTCCAGCCATAGCCGGAGCACCATCTGTACAAATGCACTGAACGAAAAGAATTCGAAATTTTAACTAATTGCAAATAGATGACTTTGATTTGGTAGAAAAGTCTAAAAGTATGATTTATTCTTCAAAACACTTTAATTAATAAGGAAATCTAGATTAGTTGATATAACTAATCTTCTTTAGTTAAAAAAGGATCAACTGTTTGTAGAGTTTCTTACTATTGAAATAGAAAATTTTGCCAATATAATTTGCATGAATGTCTGCATTATAGAAAGTTTAGTTATTTTTATTGTAAAAATGTCTAAAGACAGTAAAAGAAATGATTAATATTATACGGAGATAATTAACGATTCATGATTTGCGGAAACAACAAATTGAATTAGTAGGCTGAAAATCAACCATTTTCTTTAGTAAATTATGACTATTTCTTTATATGAAATACCAAATGATTTTTTTCAGTGTGACTTCCAAGAAACTTTAATTTCTTTTTAATATGAACTAATTACATCAAAAATATGTTTGCCAGTATTAAAATCAGATAGCTCCGACCAACATAAAAATTGATTAATTATATCGTTTTCGTGAATAAATCTAACGAATGCAATTAATTGAGCTTTTCGATTTGTAGAGCAAAATTAGAATTTGCAAGAGTTTTTCCAGCATTTTGCTCAATATTTTGTGACATGTCTTTAATTCTGCAATGGATTGTGTCATTCGAAGGTGGTATTTCACAAATATCAATATCTCCTGATCCACCAATCATTATATTTACAATTTTGCGACAAGCGGTAATTTAATTTCTTCAGCCAATTTTTGAGGTTTTAATTCAACAGCAATCAATTCATCTATTTCGCAGAAGCTACTTGAGCCTTTTCAGACATACCGATTTGTTTTTCAAGAACTTTTACTTGCTTGGATGTTGAACATAAAGACTTTCGAAAGTAGTTTTTATCTTTTGTTGAAAGCGAAGGATGATTAGTCACCAAGTGACGTTGGAGTTTGTTCGGAATCATAGCACTATTTGATAATTTACAACCACATATTGTATTTCCGATGAACAACGAATTTTTTGGAGCAAGATTTATTCTTGTTTTGATTTTTCTTTTTAAATCATATTATTTAATAATATTAACATAATTATATAACTAAAATTTGGCGGCACACTTTTAGAATTTCGCGGCACACAAAAGTGCCGCGGCACAGTGGATCTCTAACCGTAACCGGAGCCACTTCATTCCGACATACACCCTACTAGGTCTGATGTTATTCGCCTGTTGCTCGCTCTCATATGCATCCTTGCACACGAAACCGTATATAAACGCACACACAACCAATAAAGATACCTCCCACGCAGAAACAAAGACGATTGCCGACAATTTTCTCAAATTATAGGGCACTCTGCATCGCCGCAGGAGTCAAGTACCACGCGGTTAAGCTAATAAATGCGAAAATATATCATATGAGGCTTCTTTCACATTATACGGTTCCGACCGTACGGCAAAAAACCGTACGGTGAAAATTCGAATGAGCAACATGTTCACACTATACGGTTTATGCGCGGTTTTTTTTCGTCACAAGCTCAATTTGTGATTAAACGGTGTGCTGTTTAATGCTCAAATATTTTTTTTTTATAAATATTATAATTAATGTGCAACCAGACTATGCTGTCATTATTGTAAATGCTTGTATTGTATTACATAATTATGTGCTTCAAAGAGACGGATATAGCGATGTAGATACAATGTCGATCACAGGTTTGGAAGAGTTACCACAAGACGCAACCATAAGAGGAGGACTGACTGCAAACAATATTAATTATTTCGTTTCTAATGCCGGAAGTGTGCCATGGCAAATGGCAAAAATACAAACTGTACAAAATAAACTGTAAATTAAACATGGAAAAGGGTATTTCTACATTAATTCTATCTTTCAAGGAAATAAGTGCAAACCTATGTAAGAAAAGAAGGTAAAATTTAATTTACTTACCAAACGTATTTTTATCTATGGCATTAAGAGTACCAAAATATGGGTGCATTTCTATGCAGACTTCATGCCAGGCATCTTTCGTTGCATTTCTGTCTTTGTAGGTGTCCAGAAATTTATCCCACAGCTCAGGTCTGGCCTCCACAAGTGTAATCAAAACTTCTGCATCTATATCTGTCATTATTCTTTTGTCATTTTACATTTTACACTTTGCTAAACTGCAACTAAATTGGCTCGAGATTGATTGACCGTACGGTTTGAAACCGTCTAATGTGAGAGCATGCACTTGGTCGCGTGCACCACTGAGTGTCCGGTCGCCGTTCGGGCACCGTGGATTGCAGTGGCAGTGTACGGCTGCTACACGGTACGGCCACGGCATTTTGCCGTAACCGTGAAATGTGAAAGAGGCTATACTCTTCTTCACACCACTAGAAAAATATCGCCGTACGGTTTTTTGCCGTACGGTCAGAACCGGATAATGTGAAAGGAGCCTGACAGAGAACCACAACTGACTGGTACAAGACAGTATGCATTAATTCCATAAAACCGGGGGAACGAATGCCCTTATCTGTCGATTTTCCTGCTCGATGGAATTGTGTCTATCTAGTTGTAGAGTTTTTGCAATTTTAAAGCATTTCAGCAGAGGCAAGTCTACTAATCGGTTCCTCATTGAAACGAGTAAAAGACCATAATGTTCCCTTATAAATCACCATTGGGTTTCGATGGACATATTGCAAGGACTACCATGAATAATTGCCTTGCAATACTTTTCAGAATCGAATACTTGCTAATTGATATGTTGCTCCAACAAACTGGTCCTCGATACTCGCTGAATGTTTATGAATGCACTAGAATACACTGTTGAAAAAAAACACCTTTAACTGTACGTACTTTGAATTTATATATATTTGGTGATGGGCTGCCGTTTTTTGTGCAACGCGGAATTTCGAAAATTTCAATTTTACATGGTGGACAAAGATTAATATTTATCAGTAATTTGAATTTCTTTCCGAAAGGAATTAAGTTTTTGAAGAGGGTCGATGATTTGAAGAATTTTTTTTTCACATGCCCTCCGTAGCTACAGGGCTGCTCTCACAATCTTAAAAGTCCATGCGTGTACAGTTTTTAGTCAACATCAACACGCGCTCTGCAAATTTCTCTGCAAAAGCTATGACAAATCGAAAATTGAAAAAAAATCCTTGCCTACTTTTAGGCAGTCCGCGCCCACTTCGGGTTAATTATTTCCAATTTTTTATCATAAGCAAGCCTAAAACATAATCGGATTTCATTTTCAGTACTTCGTTTTGACGAAATTGTACTCTGGCTAGTACTATAGGGGTACCTGTAAATTTACTAAAATGCCCGCCGCCGCCAAAGCGTTAAATTTATCTTAACTTAAATTATTCATTCATTTCGAAACGTTTCGATATAATTTCGTTCTTTGCAGTAGGTAAAGCTATAGACGCCGTCTCAGATAATGTGCGACGACCTTGTCTGAGATTAAGTTTGAAGTAACGTGCCCGATTGACACTTCAACAGATTTTAGATGAAAAAAGGATATCTAAAAATTTCTGCATTTTACTACACATAAATTTGTACTTGGCTAATCAATATTTTCTGTATTTCCAGATTTTCGTTTCGATTTTGGTTCGCAATCGTTAAAACATTGGTATAAACGACGTTTCTTGAAATCAACGACATCATGACATCGGACATCCTACGATAATTCATTGATGATGCCATGAAAGAACTAAGGTCAGTGGTATTTTGATAAATTTATTGAACATATTCGAAATTTGAATTAGAAAACAACTACAAACTATTATAAAGTCATTGTTACTGTGAAGCATAACATTTTTACGGTTTGTGGTGATGCATTTTGAGGTTGCTGACTGCAATCTCGTATTATGTATAAACATGAATTTGAACTAGATAAGTATTATTTAAATACAGTTTACATGATACTGTGTTAATTTCGTGGTTTCCACAGTGATGATAATTTTCTCCCGGTCGTTGAAACACTGCAAATGTTTCACGGGTGAAACTGAAGTCTGATGTTTATGCTACCCATTTCATTTTTTCCGTCTGGGTAGAACAACATCCAGGAACTTAGAGTCGAATTTAATTTGGCGCCCCGACTCGCCGCCTCGAACAATCACGGGATAGGGTTAGGAATATCGGGAATGTTATTCGTCTTAGTTCGCTATTGCGTTGTTGCTTCATCTCATTATCGGATGTTGTTGATCCCGAAAATTTATACGCGATTACAGGCTAGTGAGTATTTAAATAAAAGTATCGAGGTCAAGCTACAAGCTTGTACTGAGTTAGTGACATATGTATACTGTGCTAGCTCAGTGATACGTGTAATATATGTGCTTGTGTCAATTCAGTGACCTGTGTACTATGTGCGGCTGTGTCAATTCAGTGACCTGTGTACTATTTGTGTTTGTGTCAATTCAGTGACCTGTGTACTATTTGCGGTTGTGTCAGTTCAGTGACCTGTGTACTATTTGCTTTTGTGTCAATTCAGTGACCTGTGTACTATTTGCGGTTGTGTCGATTCGGTGACCTGTGTACTATTTGCGGTTGTGTCAATTCAGTGACCTGTGTACTATTTGTGTTTGTGTCAATTCAGTGACCTGTGTACTATTTGCGGTTGTGTCAGTTCAGTGACCTGTGTACTATTTGCGGTTGTGTCAGTTCAGTGATCTGTGTACTATTTGCGGTTGTGTCAATTCAGTGACCTGTGTACTAATTGCGGTTGTGTCAATTCAGTGACCTGTGTACTATTTGTGTTTGTGTCAATTCAGTGACCTGTGTACTATTTGCGGT
Organism: Nemotelus pantherinus; assembly: GCA_963978885.1. NCBI lineage: Eukaryota > Metazoa > Arthropoda > Insecta > Diptera > Stratiomyidae > Nemotelus > Nemotelus pantherinus. The sequence goes on along the minus strand of OZ022267.1, from coordinate 11,463,124 downwards.
TGTGTCAATTCAGTGACCTGTGTACTATTGCGGTTGTGTCAATTCAGTGAACAGTGTACTATTTGCGGTTGTGTCAATTCAGTGACCCGTGTACTATTTGCGGTTGTGTCAATTCAGTGACCTGTGTACTATTTGCGGTTGTGTCAGTTCAGTGACCTGTGTACTATTTGCTTTTGTGTCAATTCAGTGACCTGTGTACTATTGGCGGTTGTGTCATTTCAGTGACCTGTGTGCTATTTGCGGTTGTGTCAATTCAGTGACCTGTGTGCTATTTGCGGTTGTGTCAATTCAGTGACCTGTGTACTATTTGCGGTTGTGTCGATTCAGTGACCTGTGTACTATTTGCGGTTGTGTCAATTCAGTGACCTGTGTACTATTTGTGTTTGTGTCAATTCAGTGACCTGTGTACTATTTGCGGTTGTGTCAGTTCAGTGACCTGTGTACTATTTGCGGTTGTATTAATTCAGTGACCTGTGTACTATTTGCGGTTGTGTCAATTCAGTGACCTGTGTACTATTTGTGTTTGTGTCAATTCAGTGATAAGTGTGCTATATGTGTTTTGTCATACGTGTTCAACTTAATGATTAATTTCGTAGTGATCTTGTCTAGATCTCGGTATTTAGCTGCTACTCGCTGGCAGCTCATGCGTACGTTCGCCTGTTCTCTAAGAGAGACCTCAATTTCCGCCTTGAATTTTTCATGCTCGGATCCGTCGGATTTAAGTTCGAGCAGCAGGCAACCTGTCTGTCCGTCGTATGCGGGTCACGTTTTCACTTAGGTCCTCTAAAGTAGGGTCTGCCTTAACATTTCGCAGGATTGCGTATGCTGGAAGATAGCCCGCCGGAAGGCACGGTTCCTTCCGACGTGTGGAGGTATATCCTCGTTTGAAATTTATCATCCTAAACTTCCATCGTTGGTTTATTAATGTGTACTATATTTGTTTGTGTCAAATCAGTGACCGGTGTACTATGTGTGTTTTCTTCAACTCAGTGCTATTTTAGCGCTCCCATGATTTTTCCTAGACTGCCTGGATTTTCTAGACTTGCCCAAGTTTTTCTATGTTCCATTATAATTTCACGACAGTCTACTGACTATTTTCTCCCAATATCCAATGATCTCTCGACCTCAGTGCTAATTCAGCGCTCCCATGATTTTTCCTAGACTGTCTGGATTTTCTAGACTTGCCCAAGTTTTTCTAGGTTCCAGTAATATTTCACGACAGTCTACTGAATATTTTCTCTCTATATCCAATGATCTTCTCTTGACCTCCGTGCTATTTCAGCGCTACCATGATTTTTCTTAGACTGTCTGGATTTTCTAGACTGCTTGGATTTTCTAGACTTGCCCAAGTTTTTCTAGGTTCCAGTATAATTTTACGACAGTCTACTGAATATTTTCTCCCAATATCCAATGTTCTCTTGACCTCAGTGCTAATTCAGCGCTCCCATGATTTTTCCTAGACTGCCTGGATTTTCTAGATTTGCCCAAGTTTTTCTAGGTTCCAGTATAATTTCACGACAGTCTACTGAATATTTTCTCCCTATATCCAACGATCTTTTGACCTCAGTGCTATTTCAGCGCTTCCATGATTTTTCCTAGACTGCCTGGATTTTCTAGACTTGCCCAAGTTTTTCTAGGTTCCAGTAATATTTCACGACAGTCTACTGAATATTTTCTCTCCATATCCAATGATCTTCTCTTGACCTCAGTGCTATTTCAGCGCTCCCATGATTTTTCCTAGACTTCCTGGATTTTCTAGACTTGCCCAAGTTTTTCTAGGTTCCAGTATAATTTCACGGCAGTCTACTGACTATTTTCTCTCTGTATCCAATGATCTCTTGGCCTCAGTGCTAATTCAGCACCCCCATGATTTTGCCTAGACTGCCTGGATTTTCTAGACTTGCCCAAGTTTTTCTAGGTTCCAGCAATATTTCACGACAGTCTACTGAATATGTTCTCCCTATATCCAATGATTTTTTCTTGCCCTCCGTGCTAATTTAGCGCTCGCATGATTTTTCCTCGACTGCCTGGATTTTCTAGACTTGCCCAAATTTTTCTATGTTCCAGTATAATATCACGACAGTCTACTGACTATTTGCTCCCAATATCCAATGATCTCTTGACCTCAGTGCTAATTCAGCGCTCCCATGATTTTTCCTAGACTGCCTGGATTTTCTAGTTTTGCCCAAGTTTTTCTAGGTTCCAGTAATATTTCACGACAGTCTACTGAATATTTTCTCTCTATATCCAATGATCTTCTCTTGACCTCAGTGCTATTTCAGCGCTACCATGATTTTTCTTAGACTGCCTGGATTTTCTAGACTTGCCCAAGTTTTTCTAGGTTCCAGTAATATTTCACGACAGTCTACTGAATATTTTCTCTCTATATCCAATGATCTTCTCTTGACCTCAGTGCTATTTCAGCGCTCCCATGATTTTTCCTAGACTGCCTGGATTTTCTAGACTTGCCCAAGTTTTTCTAGGTTCCCGTTATATTTCACGACAGTCTACTGAATATTTTCTCTCTATATCCAATGATCTTCTCTTGACCTCAGTGCTATTTCAGCGCTTCCATGATTTTTCCTAGACTTGCCCAAGTTTTTCAACATTCCAGTAATATTATCCCTATATACTATGATTAACCTGATGAAAACTCTCATGGCTTTAATATGTTATTTTGAGACGCAATTTTACCGTTAAAGGCTAAATATATTTCCATTTAAATTGATATTTAATTGGTGGGAGTACTCTACCGTTTTCTTCAGTGTCTATAAGACTAATAGGCACTGAAGAAGGTGGCAGATTTACCTCGAAATATTAATATCGGTCAATAAATTGAAAGTTACAGATATGTGTATTGAAAATTGATCTTTAGATTAATATAATAAATATATGTCTTTGCATTATCAAAATTAATTTTCTATTCAGTTTTATATCAAAATTCCATTAATCTTAGTTCTTTCGCGGCAACATGAATGAATTATCACAGGATGCCCGATTACTTGATATCATTGGCTTCAAGAAATGTTGTTTAATTCCAATGTAACAGAGATCACGAGCCGAAAAAAAACAGACAACATGGTAAGTACAAATTGATGTGTAGAAAACTGCGGACATTTTTAAATATATTTTGTTCATCATATCAGTTTAAATGTCAATCTGGCACTTTATTTCGGATATAAACTCAGTCGTCGTCTTTGCGCATTATCCGAGGCAGTTGGTCTGTTCGTGTACCTGAATCTATTATAATATATTAAAATAGATTCGCAGAAAGTCGTTTTTGTACTTTTGCTACAAGCCAAATTTTGCAGCAAAAAGAAGCCAGCTGCTAAATTCTGTTACTGCTGCAGTTTGCTGAAGTACGCGAACATACCTAGTGTCTTCAAAATCTTTTATATTATTTTGTTACTTGACATTTATTTATTTTGTTTTGCTAATTAACATGTATATTTAAATCACTAATTTTCGCTTAATATTCTTTTATGTGCTTTAGATGTGTCGATGACGTTTCAAAATACATATTTCTTCTGTATAAACTTGGGAACTGCCGAGCTAAGCATCGAACTGTAAGTTTTCATAAACTTTCCAATCCTAATAATTATGCCTATTTTTGCTTATGTTGGCCATTTTACATGTTCTTGGAGTGGGGGAAATAGTTTGTGTTTTTGTTGCATTTTACAAAAAAATTCCAGTGAAATTTTCTTGTTACATTCTGTTAACGTTGTGTTGTTATTGTGTGCTATATAGTTTATATAGGAATTACAAAGAAAATTTCGTCCATTTTTCAACAACTTCAGTTCTGCAACTAATCTGTATTATTTGCATTAATTAATAACGTTCATTTGGTTACTGTCAAATTGCAATTTTATAGAAATGGCCAAATATTTTCGGTAGTTAGATTATTTGAATCTGAAATTTACATAATTGGTTTGTGCGCGAATATTTTCATTTTTTCATGGTGGATGTTAAAATTATTGTCGAGTTGAAGTCGTGGAGGAGTGGAGGAGTGAAGGACTTTGTAGAGGAGTTTGAGAGTTAAATTCGATTCTGACTCTTTTACAAACTATTCGACGTCATGCCACCGATTCCACAGTAATGGAGAGAAATAGTACTAATAAATTAGAAGTGAATGATTTTCGTTGATGTGGCCCTGGAAATAACGCTTCTATACTGCTATGAGCTTAAATGTGGCTGTTTTTTTTTTTTGCTTAGTGTGAATAACGCTTATCCTGTGTTTAACACTAACATTTTATTACTGGATCTGCATCACATTTTATAACTGTTGTTAATCAAAAATCTTATATTGACAACAATAATTTCAAGTCTAATGATTATCGTAAGGGTGTGCATTAGAAAGAAAAGCAAATATAAAATCATACACCTTTTTGTTATTGATAGATACACCTATTTAATTAATACAATACTTCAATTTTAAGAACCTTTCACTTAAATTAAAAGAAAAATCAATATTTTATTTTAAATTAATACCAATTTTTGCCTTTTGAAGTTAGATATATTTGTAATTTTTTGACAGATATCGATATTTCGAGGATAATCTGCCCTCTTCTTCAGTGCCTATCGGTCTGAAGAGGGCAGATTACTCAAAAAAAATTTCAAAAAATTGTCAAAAAATCTTAAATATATCTAGCTTCAAAAGGAAAAAAAACTCTAGCGCATCAGAACCGCTAGAAAATTAATTTTCGAAGAAATTGTCTTTGAGTGACAAAAAATTGTGGAAAGACGTAAAACACTTTTTTTTAGAATCATATCAACCATTTCTTACCTCAAGCAACAAAACTCAACTATAACACAAATGTTGAAAATGTTCAGTGCTGGCAACACTTTCCCAACGAAGCAGCAATAAGTTTGCCATAACAAGCTCATACTTAAATCAACTCATCCTTTGAATTTCGTTCTCATCGGAGGATTTCATCGAAAGTTTCAGCGGTTAAACGTTGTTTGAGGCTGCCATCCGAAAAATGTTCAAAACTCGGAAAATTTAAAAATTGGTTTCTTATTTTTATCGCAAATGCTTTTCAGTTTTATATAAATTAACTATTTTATGTAATCAAATTATCCATAGTTAATGACAGTATTATTAAAATAAAATAAAAAAGTCTCTCAATATTCTTTGTAAATACAAAGAAAATCATTAGAAGTGAGAAACCACAATTTGGGTTTCGGTTTCAGTTACTCTTTTTCTGAACTTTTTCTTTCTTTCACTCTCTTTTTGTTTGCATTTTTTTTTCTTCATTATTATCGAAAAGAGAGATACATTAAGTGCATCGTTGATGATAACAATAGTTTTGATTAAAAACAATCAGAACTCGGTCTTTCTCTCACTTCACATTTAATCTCTATACAAAACCTAATTTCTTTTAGAACAATAACGTGCTCATTCCACCCATTTCTGATTGTTATGAGTACCCATTTCTGATTGCATATGAGTATGTAATTTCAAGCATCTGTTGGTGCAATATTTACGAAAATGGCTAATGCTGGTTACCCTGTGTCAGCAGCAGAACAAAATACATACCAAATCTGCTTCACGTTAAGTTAAACCCAACCAGTAAATTTCTATTTCGATTGAATCACTGCGCTGGAAGCTATACGGGTGAAAAGAATTTTAGGGTTGCCACCTCAAAACTTTTCAAATTTTTATAGCGTTAATATTTGTTGTTAATTTTCATTGCAGGATCATTTCCATTTGCAGATCTAATGACATAATCGCTCAGTAAAGAAATTCCACAAAATTACAAAAATGGTCATAGCTGGCAGCCCTTTCATAATTTTTGTACGAAATTCTTACGACATTTACTTCACAGTAAGGTCCATTTACTGCATGAACTTCGTTTTGATTTCTGCACTGGACCGGAAGCTATAGGGAAAAAAGCTTTATTTTGCTGAGCGAATTTGCAAGATTTATGAGACAAAAATCACCATAGCTGGCAGCCCTATTCTAATTTTTCAGCCAAATTTTCACCAAATGTTACATAGAGTAACATCACAACGGGCCTCTTTTGTGCCTACGTGTGTCGGACGATAGACCTCTGTAGACCGGCAGCCACTTTAACCTAACCTACATAGAGTAAGATCCAAATACTGTGTGAATTTCGTTAAAATCTGATGGCTGAATCGGAAGTTATAGGCCCAAAAGCTGTTTTTTTCTCCGTGATTTTTCAAGATGGTACCACTGCCACAGGGTTGCCCGCATTTCAGACCTGGTCCTAGCTAATACCAACATGTCCTGTAAATTTCATTATGATCGGATAATCGGGTCGTTAATTCTCGTGAACAGAACTTTCGAGTGCTGAAAATAGAGGTAATTTGGTGATGGGTTGCCGTTCTTGTGCAAATTGGAATTTTCAAAATTTTAATATGACATTATGGAAAAAGGTTTAAATTTATCAATGATTTGAATTTTTGGTCAAAAATCAAAAATTTTTGAGGAGGGTCAATGATTTGAAGGATTTTTTATCAGGAGCCTGCCGTAGCTACAGGGTTACCTGCACTATCTTGAAAATCCATGTGTGTTTAATTTTTGCCAACGTCAATACGCTCAACGAATTTCACGGTGATCCAATGTTTTTGTCAGAAGTAATGACAAATCAAAATTTGAAAAAAATCCTTGCCTACTTTTAGGCACTTAGCACCCACACACGGCTCAAAAATTTCAATTCTTTATCATAGACAAGCTTAGAACATAATTAATTTTCATTCCCACTACTTTTTTTTTTTAAAAATTTACACTGCTTGGAAATATAGGAGTAACTCAAAATTCACTAAAACGCTCGCCGCCGCCAAAAGGTTTAGGATATCTGAATTTGAGAAAGTCGTATACCTACCTACTATATATATCTACGTTCCTCGAAAGTTTCAGCTCAATCGAATCGGCCACTCCAGAGATTATCTCGGAAAATCATTTTTGTTATATAAATAAATATATATATATATATATATATATATATATATATATATATATATATATATATATATATATATATATATATATATATATATATAAATATAATATATATATATATATATATATATATATATATATATATACATATATATAAATATAATATATATATATATATATATATATATATATATATATATATATATATATATATATGTATATATATATGTATATATATATATATATATATATATATATATTATATTTTTATATATATTTCTATATATATTTCTATATATATATATATATATATATATATATATATATATATATATATATATATATATATATATATATATATATATATATATATATATATAAGGGAGGGGGCCTAGTTGTGAGACGGGTTTTGTTTTTGAGCTATAGATTTCTACTGACGCAATCAAAATGGGAGTTTTAGACTTCATTTTAAAGCTTATCTTATTGCTAAACTTTTGTCCATAAAAATTATGGACTTTTAATCAACCCAAAAAGTTTTATGACCTTAGTAATGATGGTACCATTTTTTGGACAAAAAAAAAGTGGCCCAGTTGTGAGACATCAAAAAAAAGTCACAATAAATCACAAAATATGATGAAAAACCCATAAAAACGTTTTAATATGTTTATTTATATATTTTTAAATCCCCTAGGGGCAAAATTTGTTTTATTAAATTGCAAAAATATGAAAAATTGATGCTCATTTTTCACTCATCATCTTCATCATCGTCTTCGTACATGACATTTGATGGAATTGGCGGAAGTCAACTGAGTTGACAGCAGCTTAAAACAAAGGATGCAAAAATCAGCATCCTCTTCATCAGATGATGGCGATGATTTTTTTGATTTGTGCCTCTTCGCTGGTGGTGTTGCCTTTTGCGGCGTCTTTCTTGCTGCTACCGCTGCTGCCTTGTCCTTCAAAAGAGCACGGTTTTCTGGTGAAGCTAGTTCAGTGCTCTCCATCGCCTTACGCCCACGATTTGATGGTTTTTTTGGGGTCACAGCTTGCAATGGGCCAATTTCGCTCAGAATTGATGAGCAACTGATCGTTCTTGACATAACTGGTGTCGAACGAGATGTAGATGGCTCAGGGGATCCAATGTTTCCACCTCTACTTCACGACCAATATTAATGGCATCAGCAAGAACAATGCGACGCTGCTCATCTTCGGTGAGGTCAGCATCGACTGCAACAGCTTGTGCATTTGATTCAACCGCTTGGACAAAATCAGCATCGGTAAAGATGTCCGGATTAAATGGAACAATACCAGTGGCAGAGAAGCCAGATTTTATGGTTTTCTGCGTCAATGTTAAGTCCAGGGTCTTGCATACTAGTGGAGCAATATGCCGTATGTCCAAGACCTGTAAGAAAAAAATGCATGAGTAGAATAAGGAGAAATGTTGACTAAAGGAATAAGGTAATTTTTTAACCTTATTCGCATGGTTTTTTTTGCCACGCTGAACACTGCGACTTGTAAAAACCCTTAAGCGGGCCAAAAACCGAAACATCTAGTGGCTGTAATCGATGACTGCAGTGTGGCGAGAGGGACAGAATATGCACACCATTTGCAGCAGCAACGTCTAATGCTTCGATGGATAAATGCGAAGTATAGTTGTCCAGGAGCAGAAGAATTGGTCTTTCTGGCGATGGTCTGACATTTTTAATCAAGTGATGAATGAAACGTGCAAATTCTGGCTGACACATCCAGCCAGACCCGTTGGCGAATCCCACTGTTCCAGTCGATACGTCCGGATGGTCTAGGTACGAATTATCCATTTTCTTGCGAGGGAATAAAAAGAATGGAGGAATCGAATTTCCGCTTGCAGATACTGTAAGTGCCATGGTAACCATTGTACCACGTTCAGCCACTTCCAACTGCCCCACTCTCCACATACCCTTTAATGCGATGACCTTTCCAATTTTGTTGGGAACTGTTGAAAACCCACTTTCATCCATATTGAAGATGGTGGTTGCGTCAAAATGGTATTCGTCTATCAACCGGGCCAAATTTTCGAAGAACTTATCTACATTAGGTTTACAGAAAGCTTTGATCCGGTTGATGGACGTTTGCTCTGGAGTCCGAAGTGATAGCTGCGGATGGCGTTTCATAAAAAGCCTATACCATTTACGTCCGGCTTTCAATTGTTCATCCCAGATAGACGGATGATCAAGGTTGAGCTTAACGGCCAACTGATACGCCAACTGCTTCAACTCATCTATGCTCAAACCATAGTAATGCTCGACGCAGCGAATAATGTAAGAAACAAGTTCCTTTTCTTGTTCGATAGAAAAAACCTATTTAAAATTCATAAAAAAACGAGAGAATGAACAAGACGCGAATATTAAAAAAAAAGTTGAACTAACCATATTTGATAGAGTTCTTGAGTGCGATTGTCGTAGGAATTCCAATAAATCATTATCTTTGACTGCATTGAGGTCTTTAAAAGTGGATTTGATTTTTTTCAAATACCGCTGCAGCGTACTCTTATCGACGCCATGCTTGTACTCTTATCGACGCCATTGTCCAACAAACAGGATTTTATGGCTTCCAAAAGAGCACTGAAATTGATTTCGGCATCATCAGCAGACTTTTTCCGCCTTGACATGGCTAAAAAAAAACAGTTAAAAATTATCAAAACACGAATTTCATAAGATAAACTAGCAATAATATTCCCTCATCTCTTTTCATTAAAATAACATTTTTGAAATAAATATAAATGGTTGGTTGTTCTCATGATTTGTTTTTATAAAATTGAATTTTACATTTACATGATAAAATGGGCAACTAAATTAAAAGAATATATAGTTATTTTTAAGCCCCAATCCCCATGGGGGGACCTTTGATAGTGTATGAGAAAATGTGGAAGCCACCCAGTCACACTTTCTTTACATATATATTTATATATAGATTCAGATATTTGGCACTTAAATATATTTTTATGGCGAAAAATAGGTGTCTCACAACTGGGCCCTTACACTGTCTCACACCCGGACCACAACGCCATTTTGAATGTTGCATAAAAAAAATTATTCATGCACACATTATGCCAAACAATTTTATAAATTCTTAAAATATCACTCAACCACTTTATTTTAATGTATACAACTTACCTTTTTATATAAATTTTCACAAAAATATGGTCTTTGAAAAATAAACAGAATTTAAAAAAAAATTGATTTTTAACACGTTGTATATATATATATATATATATATATATATATATATATATATATATATATATATATATATATATATATATATATATATATATATATATATATATATATATATATATATGTATATATATATGTATATATATATACATATATATACATATATATATATAATCTATATGGTGTTCAATTTTATTAATTCGATGGAGCTGCCTTATTGAAAAGAAATGCAGCTAATTTTATTATTTAAAGGCAAATTTATCATTTTGAAGCTAAATATATTACAATTTCTTTACCGATATCCATATTTCGAGCGTAATCTGCCCTCTTGATAGACTGTTGGACTGACGTATATTGAAGAAGAATGTAAATTTCCCTCAAAATATCGATATTTGTAAAGAAATTTCAATATGTTTAACTTTAAGAATAAATTGGTCTTGAGTTTTTTTTATGCATTTTCTGCTTTGTTTGTATATTTAAGGATTTCTGTATGAAGATTTAAATGATTGCACTCATAAGTGGTGTAAAATAATTGTTGAGCATTTTTTAGATTCAACTTACTTTAATGATTTAATGTTCTGGTGTTCTTTCGCTTGATTGATGCATGCATAAAAATGGCTGGGTGTTGACATATAGTTATTTGCGGCTGTGATCTTGGAGATTTTGGCTTATTATTTTTGAAATGAAAGTTGACTACTAAACTCTTAATACAATTGGTAATATCACGTTTCTTAGTTAATCACAATCATTTCCTAATTATGGCGCGTCAGTATCGCTTGATTCGGTACCACCATTTTTCTTTGTCCGAAAGAACAAAGCGGAGTTGCCCATTTTACACCAGGCTTCGCTTTTCTCGCAGCAGTCACATTGATTTCGCGTTTGAATACAGCGATTTTCGTAGCGGAATCCGAATTGGCTCTGCAGCTCGGCCAACCTGACGGCCGATCGTCCTCAATCGAAAGAGCTCCGGAATTGGTAACGGTGGCCCCGAGAACATCAGGAGTATCTTCTTCATATTTTTGTTCATTCTCGGTTCCTAGATATTCTGAATCGCAAGCGTCCTCGTTCAGTAGCTCCAAGGAGTCCACAAACTCATTGTCTTTGCTAGTGTTATCAAATTTTCGACCCTTTGAATCGTTAACTGGTGACATAAGTGACTTGTTTTAAGTCCGGAAGTACGGGGACAATCTTCAGAGGGTATTAATTCCAGGCTCGATGCTTTGCATCAGACTCTGCCGCTAGTGTTAAGATATCTGATCAAGAATTACATTGGTCAGCCGATTGCTTTCCGCTTTATTCTAGGGTCACCTGTGCCTCTAATTCTTCTCCGGAATTGGTTCGTCTTCCGTCCAAGCAATTTGATTGACTTAGGGAGTTCGTAAGGACTGTGATTATCCTTTCCCGGAATCATGATCATATTATCCTCCTTCCCCTCTTTTATGGCACTGGTGAGAAGATCAATTGATTCCTCTAAGTCGCTGGCCGTTTCAGGTGCTTCTGTACTGGTAATTTTAATAGCTTCCCAGTCAGTGATTTTCCTGTTACTGGCTCGTCTATTTAGATGTTCTCTATGCGAAAAAGGACCGGCTTGTGATCAGATGACAGCTTGTCGAGGACGGTAATGTGCACATGCTGATTGAGTGCATATAAGATCCCTGTATCTAGCGTGTAGCGGTTTATAGGGCCAAAATGCGTGGGCTCATTGGGGATAATCAGGCTTGCTTGTTGTCTGTGATGTACATATTTAGTTTGATCCCAGCTTTATTACTTCTCTCAGCTTCCAGCTGGCGGTGGTAGGCATTTATGTCTCAAAGAGTGTAGTAAGGTCTTCGATAAACTCCTGTGACCTAGGAGGCTGGTACGTAGAAACCACTACAAACTTGAGAAAGCTCATTTGTGTGATTTCCATGCAGAGATCTTGAGACCACTCACGGTCCTCCTAGCCACTTATGCAAACGATCTTCTCAAATTCTTCGGGTTCCCCGGGCAGCCCCCATAGCTCGCGTTGTATTCGTCTCCGCAGTTTACGCACTTCGGCTTTTCTTTTTCAACTGTTTGCAGTGTTGGAGTCCGTCGCATTTGACCAAATGTCAGCTAGGAGGACGGGGTTTCTGCTGATGAGGATCAGGTTGCACATATGGGAAAAGAGCAGGCAAAAAAGAAAAGGAATCTAAATGAATGCAAGAAAGAACTAAATCGAGGATTTGGTCGTTGGTATTGCGAAGTTAGTTAATTTGCGAACAAGTAGAAGAAAGGAAGAAGTCACAACAGAGAGAGGTGATTGTAGGATCAATCAAAGAAAAAAAGAGGTTGTTGCAATCCAATTCCACAGTAGGCATGTTGGAGTCATCAAAAATGAGGAAATCGAGAGGGGATCAAGCTAGCAAGCTCAATGAAAAAACTTTCGTAAGTGGCGAATTGCGAGGGATGTAAATGGTAACATATATGCTTGCTGGGGCTGTAGCTATTGCCGTTCGTGGTCATGTTGCAGCTGTTACTATGATGGATTACGTTTATCAGGTCCGGAGGCAGAATTAGCCAGAGGCAAAAGGTCAGAGCAAGTGAGAAGTAACAAGAGTCTTAACTGTTCTCATTCTTTAATGAGTCGAAGTATAGGGGTGTTTGCATAGCCGGGATATCATCGAAGAAGTGGAGATAGAGAGGAATAGTAGTTATCTCTATTTGTTTTTCGCAATTTAAATGGTTAAGTTCAATACTTCTAAGAATTCAAGTGAGCCTTCAATCTCACTGAATAGAGGTAGAGAGTGTTGGCATTATAACAAGCCCAAAGTACGTTTCGGCTCTCATAGACATAGAGGTTCAAACCGGAGAGCATTTTTATTTTTAAACCGAAACCAAATTTCTTATTTGGATTTCCAAAACTGAAATCAATTGAAACATCGTTTATTTTCAAAAAATTGTATGCACTTTTTTATTTAAATCTATTTTATATTTATTTTAATAATAATATTTACTTTTTCGTTTTTTGAAATAGGAACTTTTATACGCATTTCATTTTTTCTCTCTTGTTTGTTGTTGTTGTTGTTGTTTCTTTGCATTTATGTATATATTAAATCTTTTTTATACTGTCTTCTTTCAGTTTCAATTGTTTGCTTGTTGTTCTCTTGTTCATTTTGCAATTGATGATTGTGATTTGTTTTTGAAACGTTTTGTGGGTAATCCCCGTATGTTGTTTAGTTACGTTATTATTTTTGTTGACATTTCTTCTTCAGGAATCTATCTAGCGTTAGTGTTATTTTTTACAGTTTCATTGAAAGCAGTAAAGTAGACGTGCTTCATTAGTCGCGAGTGACGTTTGTATGAGGTTCAAAAAGAGATTGATAACAATGTAAATAAAAAACATCTCGTCAATATGATTATTAAGAAATTCAAGTGTTTTCGATATTGCAAACAAACACAAAAATTATTAAATTCAGATGAATGAAAAATCGACGAAAAAAAGATAATGACTAAATTTTAGACGGCTAGTAAAACGGCTCTAGTAAAATAGCGCCATAAAAGTTTAGGCTTGAAATAAAATTATATATGGTCGTCAACAAATGTTGTCTATCCGTTCATTTATCAGATATAAATAAATAAAATAAATTAGGACAAATAGAGATCTGCTTTAAAATCGATTTCGATTATATTTTTATTTAATTATTTTTATTAAAAAAATACTACTGAATTGAATTCGTTCAGTATAGTAAGGGTTTTATTAGTTTCATTAATTTATTAAGCATTCTTTGTTATTTTTGCAAAAAACATTCAGCTTTCGTTCACCTTAAAAAAATGTTCAGAGATATATTAGTATTGAGCACTTTATTTAATTTTGTTTTGTGTTTGTTCATCTTTTGACTCGTTTTATCGAATAAAGTTTTACGTATAGTTTTTGATATGTTTAATTGTTCATCGTGATTTTGTTCGTTTGCATATAGTTTGCACAGAGCTTCCGAAGAACGTTTGTTTTTTCTTCAACTTTTCATATAACGTTTTGTTGTTGTCTTTTTTTTCAATGATGCGTTTGTAATTTACATTCAATATTCATAGGGGAAATAAAAAAGATCTCAGCATAAAATTATAAGAAATGTAATGAAACTTAAAAAGATTAGTGTCGAAATGAAAATTTTATGGCTCTTTATGACGAGATAATCAAGATAAATGGCGAAATGTAATCGAAAATTAGTTAAAATAATAGTTTTGTTGTTCTTCAGTGTCTTATTTGCTGAGTACGTTTTTCAAGAAAACTGAAAACCTCTAGAAATTAAAATTTGTTTTAACGCTGATGATAGATCCTGTTCTTTCTGCATTACAGAAGATAGTCTGATTGACATTTAAATTTTAATACCTTGAATTACTGATGTTTGTTGTTGTTGTTGGTGTTGGGAAACCAACGAGTTTGTAAATCAAATTTCATTGTGCTGTTATTTGTCTACTGATGCTTGCTTCTTACAAATATTGTGTTTTAACAGTTTTTCGTATCTTTGAAACGTCATCATCATCATCAACATCGTCTGTTTTTACTTAAAATGTCATTGCGTCTTTATTTATTTTGTTAATGTTTTGAAGAGATATACCCAGTTAGTTGATTATCAATTTTTATATCTTTTCATCTATTTTTTGTTTGTATTACGTTTCAGAAATATTTGCGTGTTTGATCATATCTTTGTGAAGATTTTTTCTTCTTCATCTCTCTCTCTCTCTCGACCTTTTTATTTTGTTTACTTGTTCATTACACAATAAGTAAATAATTAAATATATAGTTATATATTTTTTCTTCCACTTATACCAAATTTAATATTTTTTTTTTTGTTAAATGCTTACTTAACATTAAATCTACGGTTTATTAGAGTAAGGTTTTATTTATTTTCACATATTTTTGCGAGGATTTGAATATATCATTTTTTTATATCATCTTTTGCTTCTTCGATTTCACCTTCATTATCTTAGCTTTTGCTTTCTTTCACGTCGTGATTTGTTTTTTTTTTCTAACATCTCTCGTATGTTTTTAGCGTTTGAGGTTTTAACATACTAAAATTAAGATGCATAAATTTTGTGTTTTGAGCCTGCTTTTGAAATTACATAATTCATATAGGACATATGAACGAATACTGTTATTGAAAACATAATTTATCTTGTTAAAGTTTTTTTTAGATTTCAAAAAAAGTAATTCATAAAATAAAAGAGCGTTAAAGCGTTTGTCGCTCGTTGAAAGGTGTCAATTTAGAACTATCAATCTGATTTCGATATTTTAACTCAATTCGACAATTGAAATTTAATAAAATATTTCATCATGTCTGCAATTTTAAATTAGCGCAATAATATGTTTGACCTCTTTATAAATTGTGAATGTTTCTATTACTATCGATTTCGAACTCATTATTTTTACACATATGCAAACTGCTTTAGTAAAAATTAGGAACTATGTTTTTTCAGCGTATGCATGTCTCGTGTATTTTGTTGATGTTCGATAATCAATTGCATCCTTGATTGGGGTGACACCACATTGACAATATCATTCGAGATCGGTCGGTTTTCTGCTACTTTTAAAATTTACGTTTAACTATGTCTCATCGATATAGACAGCACTCCGAAAAATTAAATCAAATCGTTTGTTTTCTTTTAGTTTTTTTCAAAGATTGATTGTTTAACGATAAAATGATTTGAAAAAAAAACAATCATTGCAAAACAAGATGTATATATAAATTATTTTAAATACATTTTCATTATATCGAATCATATACTATTAAAAGATTTGCAAGGATTTATACACGCATATTCCATTTTCTTAAAAAGGATAAAATTAAGTATAACAAAGAAATTGCACATTTTAATCGTAGATAAAAGATAACTTTCATTTTATAGTTAAATTCCTTCAATTCTGACTTGAACTAAGGATGGATTTTCGAATAACATGCTTACCCGTTTTTTATTTAAGTCGGTCAGGAAAGCCCTTTGAAATTTCATGACATTGGCCAAATAGGTTTTTGCATAGGCGTGCAAAGAACTTTGAAATAGAGGGGGCAAAAATTCGACACACACACTTTCCTTAATTTTCATTGAAGTAGTACTGGAAAGCTACAAAAGCGGCTCCAAATTTTTGTTTCAAAGGCAGTTATGGAACTGCAAAGACAGCAGTTATGCTTTTGACCCTGTCTGTGCACGCCACTGGGTTTTCGGTCTGTCATTAATATTAGGATAGACTAAAAGCAGCGATATATTATCGTAACTTAAATAAGTCGGTTTTTAAAATAGCTGACAGCGAAGTTCTGTGAACAATATCTTAAAAAATCATGTTGAATTCTTTAGATGGTATCGACAATGAACGATCCCGAAGTGTCCCGAAATTTTCCGCATAATAATATTTTCAATTTGAGACATCCGAAAAAAGCTCCGAGAAGAAAATTGAGGTCTTTAAAGAAAAAATATTATTCGTAAATTATCTGGTATGTTTCAATTTGTAGTAAATTCATTATTGGGAAAATATTAACCTATATTTTTAAAGTCTTGAACTTAGCTAAATTTATTTAAAAAAAATTTCCTCTCGCCCGGGGCATACGATATTTTGAGGTGGTTTTCATAGAGCTATCAACTTTGATATCAATGATATAGGTTCGGTGCTATCAAGTGATACCAAAGAGATGAATAGAAGGAATACAAACTCCAAATGCGGGGCTTGCCTCTGATGTTATCTGTTATAACTATTCAATTTTTTTAATTTGATGTTATTTTCGTACGATAATTACATAATTATTATCATCTGATAATTTCGTCTTCTCCAAATACGCATAAAAATTGCATTTGGTATTTTTTTTTTGAAGGGGTGCAAGTAGTAAGCTGCATTTTTTTAATTTCTAGTACTACTTATTCTTCACTTTCCTTTGTTTTTTTGTTGTTGTTGTTTCTATCGTATTATAAATAATGATTTGTTTATGTATATATAATTTTTATCATTTTAAATTAGTTTTAATATATATAGGAACCATGATTTTTTCATTTTCATTTTATTTTTTGCATTTAATACTACGAGCTTTTATTCTAGTTCACTAAAAGTAAAATAATAATATAATAAGATTAATAAGATTATTATACGGTTAAAGTTTTTTCATGTAAATCAACTAATTTCTCACGTCATTATTTACTCTAAGTTTCCATTTGCTCTGCTTTTTAATTTAATAAGTAAGTTCCGTATGTTGTTTTTCTCTCGGTTCTATCAAATCATTATGTTTTGCTTGCGAAGCATTCTGCTTTATGTCAGTTTCAGTTATTTTATTTTTCCAGGTTTAGATATTTTCGGTTTCGATTACGAAGTGTAGGACCAGTATCAATGGGTTAATTGTCTGGGAGTGGTTTTTGTGTGTAAGTTTCCGCGAATATTTTCGCGGCAACCTTGTCATCCCACCGACGTTTTGAGGCGAGAACGAAATTTAGCATTGTCGGGTTTGGCTGTTGTTGTTTCTGTTTTCTGCTTCAGCGGAGTTCAAGCAAATTGTATTTCGTGGGCTTGTTCTTAGAAATGTTGCCGGTCTCACCATTTCAGACGAGTAAATTTTGTTTGATTTACGCATTTCAAATTTGTTTGTATGCTCTCCGAATAGTAAGATTTACTTTCAATTAATCGCTCTCGCAATCGCTTTTTCAGTTTTACAA
Source organism: Nemotelus pantherinus (assembly GCA_963978885.1). Lineage (NCBI taxonomy): Eukaryota > Metazoa > Arthropoda > Insecta > Diptera > Stratiomyidae > Nemotelus > Nemotelus pantherinus. The sequence goes on along the minus strand of OZ022267.1, from coordinate 11,445,340 downwards.
TAACTAAATTGAATTTGAAAAATCTTCAAACAGAAATCAACTGGTAGAAAAAAAAAACATTTCTCTGACTCATATTACACAGCATATCAATAAGAATAATATGTGTTTTTTTTTGTTTGTTTGTTTTAAAAAAGATAAAAATATTCATATTTGTTAGTTTTTCATTACATTTCTTTCTTCGTCTCGTTTTCTTCTTGATTTGGCGATGTTATTCCCGTTAATTTATCTACATTATATAAAATTCCAATATATCGTTCGCTTAAAATATTATTTTCATCATTATTTAATTATTTCATTTGTTTTTTGTTTTTTTAATTTATTTAAATTTCAATAAATGTTATATACAATTTAAGTCTTTTATAAAATGATTCATGTTTTTTTTTTAAATCTTGTATTGTTGTTATTGTTATTATTTAATATTTTAAACATTTCATTAAATTTCCGAATCCAATATCGACGACGATTAGATGCGTTGAATATTGGAAATGGTGCGAGGGACATTGTTTGATTTGATTTTCAAAAAAGCGCGATTTAAGCTTATTGTGTGGAGATGTGTGTATTTTTATCTTTCATTCTCCCATAGTAATATTTATCTTACTATCTGGCTGTGAGAATATGTTTGAACTCATTCGTTTTTCAGCTTGAGTATTTTATTTTCGCTCAAGTTGCATGTGTTCAGTTGTTTTGTTATTCTTTTCTCCTGGCTCTTCTCCTGTTTTCTTGTCTACAGCAGCATACATTGCAAGAGAATACTTTTAAATAGCATCAGTCATAGTTTTATTTTCTTGATTAATTTCTACTAATATGCATACGGTGTGTTTTTTATGTTCTTGATCTAGATTACGGCATGATGGTTCTCATTCAGTAACTATGCCATGCTTTACTAACGTTTGCAAAATATTTCATTGTTTTCATTTCATCCTTCAGATCATCGATTTCAATTACTTTCATTCACTTTGTTTCAATGATTTTATATTCGCAGATCGGCTCTGGCACCCGGACCACATATTCTCGTGTCAATCCACATTAAGTTTGCATATTGTCCGATGCCGGTTTTTAAATCTTGTTGCATTTTCCGCATATTACCAACGATTTTTAGGATTCGTTAGTGTTAGATTCTCAATAAATTGATATCCTTTAATTTACTTATTACTTCCTACTTACTTTCTTTTCAAAATTATACTTATTGATAAAATTCTATGTTCTATTATTCGTCTAGTTAGGATTCAAAAAAGCGAGTATTGATTTTTCCATTTCTCTATACTATGCTATATCATCAATCATATTATCGAAATTGTTTAATTTCATCCTTTTAATTTTATCATCTAGACAGTGAGTACTATATCACTTATATTGTTGAATAGAAAAAAATAAAATATATATATATAGCATGTATGTAAAACATACATATTCATATAAATAAAACGAGAACGAAGGAAGCAAATTTTGGGTTTTTTTTTTGCAGAAATCTCGCAATATTTCCATTTTCCTCTAAACTTTTACCGTAAACTGGTATATTTTTATGTTTAATTGTAAAATTTGCTTACGTTTAATTGAACTTTAAAACTAAAAAAATTAGCTTCCAGGAACTTTAGGGTTTAATGATTTCATTACTTAATAAATAATTGCCAACGCGTATCTAGTTCAGTGTAATATACATGTATGTACTATATCATTAGAAATATTTCTCCAAAATGACTTGGTGATTTGAATCTTACAATTTTGAATTCTTCTCATAAAAAAAAAAAAAACAATTGAGAAACAATAATAAAATAGATTCAAGAAATGCAAGCAAAATGATATAAAATAATGTGATTACTAATCGTTCTCGAATTTCGTTTTGTTTTCGTTTTAATTTTTTTTTCATTGCATCAAATACATACTTACATTGGAATCAATACTATCCACATCATCTGGTCATAATTTGAAAAAATATTTATTCATTGTTTGCAATTTTTTTTAAATCTTGGTTTAATTTTTTGAAAAAATAGGAACTTGGTTGTTTTCTCATTATTTGAAAATTTCACGACGATTTCATTCAATAGTTGCAAACTATTTTTTTTTTCTGTTTGTTTTCATTTCAACAAATTCATGTGAATTAGAGTGCAGCACTTTTTTTGCCGATTCATGACAAAATTGATGAAATTCGAATAGTTTTAATGGTTGCCGCCGTACATAATGCATGAAGAAGTCGAGTACTTAGAGAAAATTTGGAAAAAATTTCATCATTGATCACTGAAAATGGTCTAGAAAAAATACGATTTTTTTTTGTCTCGATGAATTTAGGAAGAAGAAGGAACTCAATTAGGTTTTTTTTACCGTAAAATTACATGCGTTAGATTAGGCTTGACTGAATCTGTTCAGTTTTCATTCAAATGATCATAAATTTCTTAGCCTCTTGTAAATGGAATTTGTTGTTATGTATATCTACACTATATATAGTTCTAACTTATATGACTATAGGATTCACAATATTTTTTTTATCTTTGATTCTTTCTCTACGTATTGCGAGAGAGAAAGATCACGAAAATGCATGGAACATAAATTTCTCACAGAATATAGGAAACTTTTTTAGTGTCAATTTTTTTTTGGTATTTCCACTCGCTTTGCTTTTGTTACTTCCCCATAATCGTCAATTATTTTTGTATATGACGCAATTCCAAAGGAAGGGGAGGGATTTTATTTTTAAATTTTATTCATATCCGTCAATTTGGCTCCCAACCTCGTGCTTGAGCATTCTTATTTTATTAAATTCTTATTGATTATTGTTAAAATCTCATTAACAGCATTTTCCATGTCGTTTTGAAGTTTTCCCAATAGAAATTTGTCCGATGTTTGCGACTGATGACCACCATGTTGTCCATTTCGAGTATCGTTCGAGATGCGTGTGTCATTGTTCAATGAATTCAGGTGCGTAGATGATGATCGTTTCAATGTATCGTTGATGTGTTTCTTGATGTTGTCTGGCTCCTCCTCTTCATTCGATTTCAACGATACCATGAAACTGGAGTCATGTTTAGTACTACTTTCGATCGCCTGTATCGATTCGGTGACAGAATCTGTATGCAATGCGCTGCCATTCAAATTTCCTTTTGATTTGCCATTACAATTAAGTATTGGGTTTATAGTATCGTTGCTGCTATGATGGGTTTTTGGTTGGGTTTCCTGTTGACTTATAAAGTTTCGGGCAAGTGATTTAAGCTTTTCTGTAAAGAATTCAAATTGAAAGGATTGTTTTTTCTTTATCGATAGTTTTGCTTGATAAAAAACAACATTGTTTAAATTAACCTCACAATTTTACAAGAAACAGTTCAGACGGAAATACAAGAACCCAAAAGTAATAATAAACACCATTGAAAAATAACAACTTTTTTTTACAATGCAAATTAAAATCACTAAATAAAATGCAAATTAAAATCACCAATGCTCCTGTGCTGAAAAAAATTCAAATATCTTGACCAGTGGCGTGCGTGATGGGATTAAAGGGGAGCATCTACTGCATAACTGTCTTTGAATAGAAAATTTCACTTTTGTAACTTCACAAGGCTTCAATGAAAACTAAGGAAAATTTGTGCCAAATTTTAGTGTCTGCCCCCTCCATTGCAAAGTCCTGTGCACGACTATGAAAAATTAAGCAAAGTGTGTGCCAAATTGTAGTGTTTGCCCCCCTCTATTGCAAAGTCCTGTGCACGACTATGACCTGGAAGGATGGGGCGAAAAGGAGCATCTACTGCATAATTGCGTTTGAACAGAAAATTGAAAATTACCAAGTCCTGTGCACGTCTATGGCCTGGACCGTTTCAAAATTAAATTAAATGCAGCGCTCCGATAAACTAAAGGGATAAAGAACGATTTCGGTGAAAATTGACTTTAAAGTTTAAAAATCTCACCAAACGACTGGATATTGCTTTTACGTATTGATTTGTCTGGCTCTAATTTTCGGATTGTTTGCGAAAGTGGAGCAAAGAGCGATAATTGATCTCTCTAATGAGTCACTACTCTTGAATTTTTTGTTGCACAAAAGACACAAAAAGCCTTAACGGTACTTCATTGAAAATTAAAGAAAATATGTACAGAAATCTGGTGTTTGCTGTCTTCTATTTCAAAATCCTGTCTACTATGGAGACTGTGTTCAATACAAGAGGTTTTTTAATTTTTCAAAGAACTTACGAATGGGACATCCTTTGAAGCTAACTGTTTAGTCATCTAGTCCTAAACGAAGATATGCTAACAGATTTTAATGGGAGTCCTATCTGCAGCATGGGTAACTTTAGGATTGGTAAGAGACCGAACATTAGACTTAGCTTGAATGTTAATAAACCTCTAACACTTTCAGTTTTAAACCTTCACGCTGCACAATATGCTGCTTGAAGCGATTCCTATCAACAGATAAAGGTGAAAACTATGCCTACCAAAAGGACAAATCAAATGTATCATCTACAAATAAGCTGATACAAATAACAGAAAAGGCATTGCAGGGCCAGGAAATCGCACTATGCGCCTTCATGAATATGGAAGAAGTCTCTGACAATGCAAGACACGACTCGATGTAAATGCTCAACAGGGAAGGGATGCTCCCCAGGAAGTAGCAAATTAGGCGAGTGAAATACTTAGATATCGAGGTGTTTTTGCGGAGCTGAAGGAGGCGATACTCAGGGCGGACAATACGAATGGATATCCCTTTATCGGAACGGATATCTCTTTATCGGAACGGATATCCCTTTATCCTTTAGACAAAGAACACTAATTGGGTTCAAATCAAAATCCTATCGAATAGCCAAGCAGTTCACAAAGCTATCAATCGCGATCACATAAATTCAGCTGTACTCTTAGAGGTGAGGGAGACCTTGAATGAAATAGGGGTACAGAACAGCTTTGAGTTTATATGGGTCACCGGCCATGAGAGGCACCAATCAAACGAGGGAGAAAAGACATCCTTCAGTTCGCAAAAAAGTCCGGGGCCTTCGATGGCCGTTTGGACTGAACTTTCCTTTTCGGGGTCTACTTATCTGGTATTACTACGGGCCAAATAGATATATGTGTGGACTGTGCCAGCCAGTATAACTGAACCTATTGCCTTAACATTGAAGGTTTGAAACACTGAAAAACATACCTTGGCTTCGATAGTAAAAAAGCTAAAGAAGCAGTGGATCTCTGCAAAAGTGGCATAAGAGCCCTATATGAAGCATTGACAAGGCTTTCTTTTTAAAACTTATCTCCACAGAATAGATAAGGAGCGGGACGACTGCTGCAGATACTGTGGAGTACCGTTAGAGTGGGTAAGACATCTACTCACATACTGTCCAGTATTAGCGAGACGAAGATTATAGTTCCTTAGCTTCCTTCCATCAGGGGCGTTAAATGCAGCATCAAAGAACATATCTAGGTTCATAAGAAGCCTAGATATCAGATAGAACATAAGGCTTTTAAATGTGTGAAGAAGCAATGGAGAAGAAGATTGGCTCTCCTACAGAAAATCCCTACCAGAGAACCTGTAAGAAATACTGTTTTTTTGTAAGAAATGCTGTTTTGATCAGTAGGAGATGTTTTACGTTTTTTTTTGCGAAAAATCGTTAACCTATGAGGCTGTATAAATTTTGGTAATAAGAACCTTTATAAAGACTCAGAGCCCACCGACATTATTTTTGAAGTGCGCCAAAATGACAAAAATAGATAAATGTTTTGTGTAGGGGCTAATATAACTACGAGAACCCGCAATAAATTAATATGAGGCACCATCTCTACAGAATTTCAAGTTCTCTGAGGATTTCAAGTTCTCTGAACGTTTTAAAATGACTAATTTCGTGGATGATGGCTTTTTTTGTAAGATGTTTAGTTTTACTAATGGCTGCAGATTATTGCCAGCCATCGAATGAAATTGAACTGCATTTAATGTCGGAAAGCTTCTTCGTCAGATTACTCATGGAGATTGTTGAAAAATATAGAGTACAATTGGATACCAAGTCACTAAATGATATTTCAAGAACATTTAAAAGCTGAATTTTATCAAGCCACTATACTCATATGGGTCACTAGAGGTCAAGAGGAGAATTTAGTTAGACCGAATAAAATGTCCAGTTGTAATTTGAGGTAATTGGACATATCAAAGTTTTTTTTCTTAGAATCTGCAACTAGAAAACTGTTGAATCTGTTCTGAATAAAAATTCGTTGTACTATATGGTCATAACGCGTTGTTAAATGGACATGTTGGACATACTGAACTGGTTGCAGATAATGGCATTGGAGAACATTTTACTTTTACATGGTTTCACACGGGTTTTTCTTTGTCACACACTTTCATACGGTTTAGAACTCTCAGAAATAACTTGAGGTTGCAGTAAACCGAGACATAAGCAAAATTGAAGTATTCAATTTAATAAAGAGCTAAACGATAACAAGTAAATGAATATCATGCGCCATAACTTTGCATTTCCAAAGATCGACACTAAAAAACTCCAGCACTACATATACAATATCTGCATTAATTGATAAGATCTAGCCGTGGGAGACGTTTATTTTATCATCAGGAAAACCTTAGATCTATCACTAAAATAATGTTTATGTTTGTCAATCTTTGCAAATTTATAACTCAAGAAACAATGAAGCACAACATAAGACTTTGCGTGTGGATCCCAAGCAGCTGCAAACAAAATAAATATCAAAAAAAAAAAAATCAGACTAATTTTATCTGTAGCAAAAACACCTATTTAACTAACGTCAAACTAACCTGAATCCACACGTTTCTATTCACTATAATCAACGCATTTATTAGTATTGGTTTAAGGATGGCTCGTGATTTGTTGAAAATGGTTGATAAACGACGACAGCAGTTTTTGTTGGTGTAGTATGATTGAAATATGTGAAATTTCATATTGTTTTTTTATTTACCTCCAATAACTATTTGACATAAAGAACGTTGATATTGTGTTTTCCATTAAAAATGATTTCATGAAAATGCTTATAATATTAAATTACAAAGATAAAACGAAACTAATATATGTATACATTAAATAGCAAGGAGCACAAAAATAAAAAGATGATTTGTATTCAAATATAATTCATGTACAAAAGTAAAACTTGACAACGTTTTAATTTGATAAAAAATTGGAAAAAATGAACTTAAGGCAGTCAATACTTTCATCCTTATCTATATTTAAAAAAAACAAATTTGATAATTTGCTACGATTCCTCCAAAATTTGCGTACAACACTGTATGAACTTTCTGTTTTTTTTGTTTTTTTTTTTTTTTGGGAATGCTATAAATGTTAAGATACCAGAGTTTTCTCGCAATATTTAAACATAATTAAAAAAAAATCCTTGCACATCGAAAACAAATGCCGATTTTTTTATAATCTTAGAAGCTTGTGTAATCGATATGGTTGAGCATCGGTTGTTAGCTGCCATGGATGTTAAATTCTAAAGCTTGTGAAATTAGGGAAAAGGTTAGTTTTAAAATTAACACTCCAAATTCGTACTTATTGATTATGGGAATGAAGTTGAATGGGTCGAGCGGTCGAGCATAAACACTCGGACATCCCCATAAAACGCTCATTATATCCTCATAAAACAAGCGAGAGCCGACGAGAAAGCCGTTTACACACTCGTCCTTACCTTAAAAAAAAACAGGCGGGAATTGACGAGGAGAGCATTCACACTCTCACCTCGCCACCGTTTGCCACCTCTCGGCGAGAGTGTAATTGAATCTTTACAGGAAAACAAATTCACACTAGTGGCCTACTTAGGCATTGAGGGGCTTTCAATAATGTCACTGTTACGATGATGCATTGGTCCGATATGGAGTGGATAAAACCTGCAAAATTTGAGCATCATGTGTATCGGTTTAATGTGAAGTATCAAATTGGTAAGGCTCGCGCAGCACTTTTTGCGTGCAGATCTGCCTACTCTAATAACTGGGGCCTTAAGTCTCAGGCGGCCTACTATGGGCCTTTCCGAATTCACGTCTTCATGTCTTCGTCCTCATCTTCAGCTTGTTATGATAGATTGTAACGTCAGCAGATTAGCTGAGCTATTCTAACAGTTTGAAGCAGACCAAGACGAGGTGTGCGAAATCTACGGCTTTGCTTCGTAATATTGCCTCAAAATACCATCAAGCCAACGAAAAGTTAAATCAGAACGTGGCTTTGTCTACTGTTATACAGGACAGCAATAACAAGGCGTAAATAACTGAATTCGGACAGGCTCAACTTGATCTGACGTCACATTCTGTTATAACAATGCGAAGGCGAAGGCCCCTCTATATTCATCATATGTGTGGTGAAGCCGATTTTCGTCTATGGTGCGATCATATGATGGAAGGCATCAGAGAACAAGACAAGTTTTGAGGTACTAACAAGATTGCAAAGATAAGTTTGCATAAGTATCACGGGTTCATTAAGAACCACCCCAACTAGCGAGCTGGAAATGATTTTGGGACTGAGGCCTCTAGATCGCTTCATCCTTAGAAGTGCTTGTTTAGACACAAATTAAGGGTATTCTTACAGAATGCCAAAAGAAGTATGTTCTTTTCGCTGAGGATACGACTACTTTACCAAAACAGTCTATATTGACTGGAATTTTTAGGTCAAGATACCCATAAGAATAGACGGGAAGATTAAAGAAGACACCAGCGATGGTAGCGCCGTGATTTATACGAGTCGACGTGGTCGTTTATTAAACGCCATACGCATGGCAGTCGACCCCATCAGCGGAACATAAACAAAACGAACGATAATTTTCTTCGACAGAAGGGTAACCATTCTCGCTCTAGCGTCTCACAGATGCTCCTCGAGAACTGTTAACACGTGCAGGATCACTGTCGATGAGAGGGCGTCCTACTCCTATCCAAATTATGGGGTGCCAGGGCATAGTGGTGGCATAGGTGATGATGAGGAATTGACGAGGAGGAGACAGGAGCTACGAACAGCCTCTGTATTATCGTACTTTGGTCACTTGCTGGCATCACAAGTAAGCTAGATACGGTCATATGGACTAAACTGAAGTCCGAATGGATAAACACGACGGACTAAAGAGTAGCTAGAACACTATGGGCATTAATCATTACATTAATCACCTTCAATGGTGCTTTTTCTGATGAATCCCGAATTGAATTAAGCGTATCTCAAGGTTTCATCCTTCGGGCCGATTCTCTTCAATGCTTTCATTGCAGAAAACACTGAAATATCAAACTCTTTCACTCTGTTAGTATAAATCTCTGGGCAGACGACTTCTTCTTCTGGAACTCCCAGCATGACCCATGCTTTGTTTGAGCGGTCTTACAAAGGTATGCAACCATATAATGTACTACTCGAAATGGGGCTTGCAAAGAAATGTTTCTCATTTTTCAAAGGAAATTGCAATTACTACAGAAAGAAAACAAGGGTTGGCTTGCTCACAGGACATTACCTTACCGCATCTCATGCGAATGGAATAGGACTAACATCCACCAATAGGACTGTCATCCACCATTAGGACTGTCAAGAGTTGAAAGAGGACTCCCTCGAGCATACTCTTTGCGAGTATCTGGCTCTCAATAATGTAGGATGATCCAACTTCCGGGAGTTAGCACAATTGGCTAATACTGCTTCGCTAAGTCAGCTGATTCAATTTGGCGGAGTGGGCACTTGAGATTTCTCACTAGCCAGCGGAGGGTCGCAAATGAACACACACTGGTGGCCTAATGTAAGCCATTTAAGCGACAATCCTCTTATATAACCTAATCTAACCTAAGAACTCAACAGCTGCAAATGATTAGTTGCTAAAAAACTACACTTCTTTCAAGAAGATCTCTGAAATTTCCACCAGTCCATTGAAATTCTCAAAGGCTCGTAAGAGTTTTACTAGGATTTCGTTCTGATTTCAAATATCTTTTTACTATCCAATTAATTTTATCTTTAAGTTTTTGCATATTTTGGAATACTTCTTTTTCTAGCTCAACACATTTACTGCCAGGCATATTTAGAGCGTTTTGCTGTTGTCAGTACCAAGATTTTATTATAAAGAAAGCAAGGACTTAACTAAATTCATATTGGCAGTCATAGTTCTAAATATTGTTTAAAAATTAAAAAATGTAAACGGCGTCGTCGAATAAAATTCCTATTCTGACTCAACACGAGTGACTAAAATGCTGCAATTTAAACTTGTAGCGCAAAGTACGAAGTATCGCGGTGCTGACAGTTTTGAGATATATATCGTAGTTGGCAGTGAATGGGCTAAGAATTTTTCTCCTAAGATCCCTCTGGGTCATATTTCTGTACGTTGCAGTGATATTTAGACTCCCAGATTCATGAATCGCTTGGGCAACAGCTTGGGATACCTTGTTTGCGCTGGAAGGATGACGTTGACCAGAACAGTCGAAGCTTAGGTGTGCCTAATTGGATGACGTCGGCTCGCGATCGAGATAGATGGAGAAATTAGGAGGCCAGGACTGAACCCCGCTTGTAGCGCCGATGATGCAAATGAGAATAGTTAATGTACCATTAAAATTATGAGTGTCCTACAAATTTAATAATTTTGGGAACGGAATACCTACATTTCGAAACAAAAACTCAAAATACTTCGTAAGCAACAACAGTAGAAGCCAAAAACAATGTGGAAAGCAAGCAGCAAATAAAATTATATACTAAAGTACAAATATAAAATAAAACAAAAATCATAATTTTTTCAGTATTTTCAATTATTTTCGACTGAATAGTTTTTTTTTTATTACATAAATAGGGTTTCATCTTTTTTTCTCATCATGTAGTTATAATGCTATATATATAATTATACATAAAAATAACTTATAATATAATAAAATAATAAAAAATTAGTTATTAGGAATTATCATGTCTGTATATAGATGAAATTTGTATTATTTTTTTCACTTTTTATTCAGTGTTTTTTTTTTCTCTCGTATGTATGCTTTTTCGATTTTACGTTAACCATATGCGTTTTCGAAATTGCATATTGCTAATTAACCGATCAAAACTTAAAAATTATAGAAAATTTAATATCAAGAATATTCGAGAGAGGGAACAGTGTATGTATATGATTCAATGTGAGCGCATGATAAATTATTAAATTCAAATATGAATGACAAAGAAAAAAAAAATATCAAATTTGAAATTTTGAAAATAATATACATAGAACCTTTTTTGTTTGAATTGCATTTTTTTTAACGAAGAATAAATAGCCTAATTAACTTCGTATCATCTGCAAAATATTCATCTATATATATTGCTCTTGTTTTGAATTTTTTTTATGTTTAATCTAAATGTGGCATTTTGTAATTATGATATTTTATATGACTTGCTTTTAAACTTTATAGAAATATATATATATGTATATTTAATTTGAATCATTCTTGCCAGTTGCGTAAGGCGAGTTGAGTGCTTAATTCTATCTGTTCTTTTTCGATAAATATGTGTATACAAGTATCTATATCTAATATCTAAAAAAAAGAAGAAATTTTACAAGAGACGACTTTTGTTTTGCGCAGTGAAATAAGTATTGAAGCGATAACTATCATGTTTTTATATTTGCAACCTACAACAGCAGTTTATTCATCGCCATCATCATCATTAGCATTCATGAACGTTCGTCGAAAAATTCCAAGCGTTATTGGACAAATTCAAAATGGCTATCAGTTCATTTCCTCGAAGCTTCATTAACTTAAAGTAAATCCATTTAAATTATTCAAGAAAAAATATTGATATTGAAAAATATCGTAATTTAATTATAGATAAATGTCTAATAGATGCAAATCGATCGAGTTGTTTTGGGAAAAGAAGGGGTATTTGTTTCGTAACAATTATATTTGCGAGGTTTTTTACTAACTAGTTGATACATCAAATCTATAATCCTACTTCCAATCCTTATTTAATTATGTTCTTCTGAGGCGACGACGGCGGCAATCCATTCACCAGGGAAATCAAAAAATATTTTATTTTCATATCCGACTAAGAAATATATTATGAAGCTAAATTCTAATAGTATACAATCTAACAAGGAAATAACGCTCCTGATGAAAATTATATTTCTTTGAGATATAATAGATACAGAATCGACCTAGGGATAGGGTTTTATCAATTTGTTTTACTACTAATATCTCGTTTGGAAGAAAGTTTTGGATCGATCTAAGCATACCTTGCAGACTAAAACTTCGTATCTTTTGCATCTGAATGCCCTTTTGAGTTAAATATATATATGTATATACTTGCTTAAGTCTAGATACCTATCTTAGTACTTATTATCGAATATTCACACTGGTTCTATTTGCATCATATTTAAATACACACTATCCATTTTTACACACTCGTCGTACATTTCTAGGTCAAAACGTTCTAAATGTCATTTTATATCTTATTTAAGCTCTTATCTATTACTGAATAAATGAAATAGCGACTCTAAGCTCTCCAGGAAATGATCGGTTGATAGTTTGGTATATGTATATGCGTAAAGATAGATAAATACAATACAATAGCAGCATATTCGAGAAAAATTTCGAGAACTAAATCGTCATAACGAATTAAATAAATTTCATCTTTTATTGTATCCTTCTACATTTTCATTTCTGTCAAGCAATCAAATATCATATTTTATTCATATATATATCTTATGTACATATTTAGAAGAATACGTACTTAAATCGAAGGCTATTTTTTCTTTGTTTTCTAAATAATATCGATCAATTGAAACATAATATTACTAAAAGTACAAAAAAAAAAAATAATTAAGATACTATCTGAACTGAATAAAATTTACAAATATCATAAATTTATAATTAGGACAAAATGTTGAAAGCATACAATGGAACATCACAAAAGCCAGTGTAAAATCTATTATTTTTCGCACGTTCTACAATATATGTATATATAAAAATGTAAGGCACGGATTGCGCACTCTGGCTGCGTGCGAAAAAAAAACAGTATACAAATAATACACGTATACAATTATATACATTATTTCATTATAGATTTAGTTGCAAATTGTATTCGATTTGAATATTATCGATTCAGTACCATGGAATTGTTTAAATTATTTTTTTTATCGAATCCAACGAAAAATTTTACAATGAAATTATTCTGAAATTAATTTTGTTCAATTGAGACACGAAAATAAGATAAATTGTAAATAATTCGATACATTTTTCGAAAAAACGTAAAATCGTTTAAAAGTTGTTTTCAAATTGATTAAGGAAGGATAAGGCATGAAATTGATAAAACAAAATGACTTCAAAGTGAAAGAGCAACAAAATGAATATAATTCAAATTGAGAGTAACAATCAATGTGAGCAACTAATCGAATAGAAAGAATTGTGAATGTGGTTGTTAATGCTACACCAATTTACTTGATTAACTCACCGCTCATTTGATTATAGTTGTAGAGCTGTTGCAGTAGAGCTTCCGAATTATTGGCTGACTGGGTCATTGATGATTGATCGGCGTTGATTTGTAATAAAAGATTGTTTTCCATTAGAAGCCGATGTGCAGCTGCAGTTGTTGCGGCCGCACTAGTCATGCTACTACCATCAGCACCGCTGTCATCTAAATTGTCGGTAGAGTTTTGTTCCTGCTGTTGTTGTTGTTGTTGTTGAACGGCAGCTAAATGATGCTGAATATGCTTGAAACCCATCATTGCTGCAGCAGTGCTCATTGCCATTGCATTGGAATCACTGTTATCCTGCTGCTCGTCTACTGCTTCTTTCGCTGCCGGTTCACGGTTTGCAGTAGTCGTTGCTGCGGCTGCTGCTACTGCGAACATGGGATTCTGAATTAGCAGTTGGTTGTAAAAACTCATGCCCTGATCGTGTTGTTGGTGAGCATTAATAGCTGAGCCATAGCTGGGTGTTGTATTGATTGCAGAAGATGGCCGCGTTGATTGTTGGTTACTCTGACCCAGCGAGCAGCTCTTCGATGGTGTCATGGAACAGGACTTGATTGGAATTGGCTGTTCTGTTTGATCAGTTGGATCGTGCTGGTCGTTAGACTCACTGCCACTACCGAACAGATTATCACTTCTATTCTCCAGCATGTGTCGAACTTGCGAAATATGCGCAGCAGAGAAAACATGTTCCTGCATATTGACCTTATAGACGCCGCAGAGACGGCAATCGTCCGATAATGATATTGTATCGGAGGGTAGGTCACTGCCGTTTTGGTGCTCGTAAGGTTCATCGGAATTACTGCGGTTGTTTCGGGTTTTCTTCTCTTTGGCACGTGCGTTTTGGAACCAAACCTGCGAAGAAGGAATATGCTGTTACTGTCACGGCATTTTTGTGGTTCGAGTCTTGATTTAGCTTACCTGCACTACACGCTTCGGCAATCCGATCTCCCGTCCGATGTTCTCACAATCGGTCATCGTTGGTGTCTTCACATCAGCGAAAAGTGATCTTAATATACGAATCTGAATGTTAGTCATTTGTGTTCGAAATCGCTTCTTCTGAGTACTTTGCGTACTGCTGGCAGGACTAGCCGGCGAACGCTCGAAATCTGTACCGTTGTCGTTACTGGGATGATGTTGATGGATCGCAGACGCGGTATTACTGGCCGCATCGCTATCATAGTACGTGTCACCGGTGTGGTGGTTCAAGCCTCGACTATCGCCTACGTGATTCTCACCAACCGGCGAAGCTGATGTAACGGCTGCCATTCCAGCCGTTGGTGAATTGTTCACTTGATGGCGATATTTGACTAGATCGGCAATTTTCACGTGATTATTGTTCAGATTCGAATTGTTGTTGTTATTGTTTACGTTGTTGAGTCCGTTACTCGGAAAACCTGATCCTACCGATGTCGTGATAAAAAAATCATTGGATTCGTCATGATCGTGGTTCGAATCCGAGTAGCTAACATCGCTTTCGCTCGGTTCGTATTTCGGTGTGCTCTTGCTCAGATCCAAAGGGGCTCCTCCAATTTTGTTCGCTGAACTTGCGGAGCAGCTCATAGAGTCCAATATTGTTGAAGTGACGATGGCATTCTCATCGTGCGTCGTTGGACACTCACTAGAAAAGGATTGATGAGGCTGATTCATGCCAATACCAAAGCCTGAGACGTTAGTACCACCACTTAAAGTCGACGAATTGTTGCCCGTAGTGCTGGTTGGTGTAGTTGATGATCTTGTCTGGGACATCAGTGCGGTCAAGTCATGTGATTGCAATGCGGGAAAGGTTGTGTTGTCAAGTGATTGTTGCGTTACATCGGGGATCTGGTCGATATTGACAGGTTGCTTTTCAGGATGTTTTGTTTGGAAATGCGATTCCAGAGCCGATTTTATTTTGAAAATGGCTCCGCAGTGTGGACATTTCTTGTTGATAATTTGCAGGTTTTGTCGAAATTGACCTTTACGCTCGCGAGCTCGAGAGTTTTGGTACCAGACCTGAGAGAGACCAGCACAGGACGACAGGTTTTTATCAATTTTTTTTTTAGGTGTTTCGTCGAATTTGTTAATTGTTGGACGTTATTGAAACAATCGTTTAGAAGTGTTTTTTTGAGGCATCGCGAACAATCGTTACAAAAGATTCGGTTGTAATCAATTCATAATTATCATTTTAATTTTAGCAATTCCGAGAATTACGTTCGCAACAAATCGGGCAAGCATTGAAGGAAAAAAACAAATTAGCACAAGTTAATAATCACAGTGTTCTTCTAATTGTCTCAATTTTCTTAAAGCACACGATTCAACCACAATTACTCTTATATAGTTGAGAAAACAACAAAACTAATAGCTGAGCGAGCGAGTTTTTTTTTTGTTTTAATATGACGAACAAATGGAAGGAAATCACACAAAAATACATATTTTTCGTCTAGAGATTGCCGTTTTTCTTTCTAATGGAAAAATAAACTATTAGCATCAAAAACAACCAGCATCTAATACTCTCGATTCATAGCTTCGATCCACAATTTGGTCTAATAACAAAATGACTCCCAGTTCATTTTTCAAGATTTTTTTTTTGGTCATTTGCATTCATTTTTATTTGTTACTAGAAAAGAACAAAAGTAAACAGAACAAAATGCCAAAATCACTAAAAAACAACACTTATGAAAGAAATTAAAAGAAATAGCGTATACATTAATAATGTCTAAGACAAAAACAAAAAAATATTGCAATTAGTGTTTACGCTAGCGTGTGGTGATTGATACTATTGAATACATGTCGAACAATTCGCAGACATTCGAATTACTAGAAAATCTTATAGCAGACGTTTTGATTGTTTTTAATTACAATTGCACTAGACACCGACGCTAGAGTATACGCATGACTGAAAAACCAAACAGAAAACAAAAACGATCAACTAGATCAAAGTTCGATTAAAATAATCCCCAGATCCAAAACAAAATCAAAGTAAACAGTTTTAGCAAAATGTTATAGCCAAAATAAAGCTCCCACTGCAAGGATTAAATGAATAGTTCCCAAACATGATTTTGGCCTCTAATCCGTTAATTAGTACGTTAAATGTATCGGGGTTTTAAACATTTATTCGAGAATTTTTTTTAAATTTTATTTATTTGCTTCTGAACTGGGAATTATTAAATCGATCGACAAACTCAAAAAGCAATACGAAAACTCTACTTTAGTAAATTTACCAAATAGTTCAACGAAACATTACTTTTACATTGTTTGTGCATCTGACAAGAACCGTTACAAGCTCGTTTTGTTCGGAGAACTCGCCATGTTTTCGTCCTTGTGAAATACACAACAATAACTTTATCTAGGTTATTTCATAACATACCTGAACGACACGCTTTTTTAAGTTGACCTTCTTCGAAATTTCCTCCAACATCTTGCGACTCGGATTCGATTCGTTCTGATAGCACTCATATAAAAAATTCAATTGTTCTGGTAAAATGGTGGTGCGTAAACGTTTACTCGTTTGTTTCTCCATAGTTGTAACATGTTCCACGCCGCCGCTGGTCGGTCCGTTACCACCAGAACTGCCAGTGCTGCCCGATGAGTTTGTGGCTATTGGTGAATTCAAAGAATTCAAAGCTAGCGCTGATGGATTCAAACTGGAGCTCATAAAATGTGAAGCAGCTGCACCGCTGAAGTCGTTCAAGGTTGATGACGATGATGTTGTTATAGGTGGGGTTTGTGGTTGGAAAGTGTTGGTGTTAGGGTTGGTGAGGTCGATCTGTGTTTGATATTGCTGAGTTGCTTTCTGAATACTGGACGATATGGCATTTCGGTTGTTTAGGATCGAGAGCCGCTGCGAACTACTGGAGTTGCTGTTATTACCACCAATGTTGGGAATGATTGTTGAATTGTGCTGCTGATCTTGACGATCTTTCTGACCTGCTACCCCGCTCCCACCAGCTGCCAGGATTGTCGCGGCAACAACGGCTGCTGCATGCGTTGGTGAACTGATCATCGACGATATCGATGAAGGCGTTGTTTCGGACGTGTCGCTGATCATCGGAGCAGCCGTTGGTGTTGTTGATTTGGGCACCGGCGTTAACGCTCCACGACCAGTTACGGCGCTTGTTGTTTCTGTAATCGACGTTGAGTTTCCATTGCCGCTCAATTCCCTCTCGATACATGCCGCCGACATCATGACGTTCTGAGGCGACGAATCTGTTATTGAATTGGTATCCGATACTGACGGTATTGTGGTCAGATTGAGCAATGGAAAATCATGTATTCGTTGGGGCGAGGCACCTAACTGAAAAAACTTCTTACATTCGTTGAGTTGATAGTATTGTAGCAGGAATTCGATATTTGGTTTTGGCATGTTTTCGATAATAGACGAGGCTTCGCCACCTTGGGCCTTGGTTTCATTCTGCACGTAGTATTGATAGAAAAATTCGTAATTGCCCTTCTTCTTCAGTTCATTCATTTGATAGAAATGCGCGAGGTACTCGATATCGAAGTTCTGTTGATGCTGTTGTTGCTGGTACTGTTTTTTCAATTCATCGTTCGCTTCATTTTGCATGAAGTATTGATATAAAAAATCGTACTGTTCGAGTCGCAGCTTTTTCGCCATGTCATATTCTCCGCCCTGCAGACCCACCATCATGGCCTGAAGATCACCACCGGTGGCACTTGACTCCGACTGGGTTTCCGAAAATTTTCGCTTCTTTTTGTTGCTGGGCTGAGATAGATCCATACTAGAGTCCTGATTCCCGGGCACCATCAGGCTGGCAGTATTGCTACCTGCGCTACTGCTACCTGTCCCGGAACTTGCGTTCATCATATTAGTTTGCATATTTTGCAGGATGCCAAAGGGTGTATTTTCCGCATAGTTTTGATTTAGAAATAAGTTGGGATTCATGATGTGAATGAGCTGGTGTTCCTTGAAGAGTTCGAAACGTGAGAAAGTCAGATTACATTTTTCACACTCAAATTTCTGCTGCGACTGACTGTCTTTGGTGGAACTGCTTGTAGCGTTTTGGGCTGATGTTATGGTACTGTGTTTCCCGAATAGACCGTGTGGAGAGGCAAGCAGGCCTATGCCGGGACTGGTTGAAAGTCCTGGAATCGAAGGGATACTACTCGATCCTGTCGACAGCGGAGGCGACTGTGCTAAACTCAGATTAGGACCGATAGTTGCCGCTGCTGCAGCTGCAGCAGCAGCTTGCTGAGCAGCCAGATTTGTTGTTAACAAGTTGGCACTGTTAATATCAATACTCGAATTGGAATCCTCGCTGCTCAGCGATTGAGCGATTTGAGCTGCCGCGATTTGGGCCTTGGCCGACTTTTTATTATTCTCTTCTTTGAAGCAATGGTTTTTCTGATGGCGGATTAGTTCGTAGTAGCGTTGGAAAACGAGGTTGCATTTCTTGCATGTGTAGTTTATATTCGGTTTCTTATCTTCGGACTCGTAGAATGAATTGTTCGGTTGGTTCTCATAGATTTTGCGTTGCTTTTGGCGCGCGTTCTGAAACAAATTAACAAAACGAGAAAAAAAAAGTTGTTAGTATAGGGACGAGCTTATCTTCAAATCTGTTAATTCACCTGAAACCAAACGACAATAACTCGCGGCGAAAGCAACAGCAACTTGCTCAAATATTCCAAATCGCTATCTTTCGGGTACGAATTGTTTTCGAAAAACTCCTGCAAAACTTTGATTTGATAGTCCGTGAAACGTGTTCGATTCGCTCGCTTGCCGCTCGAGGACGAGCTATTGGAGGAGTTGGAATTCGTTTCGAAGCTATTCTTGTCGAAGATTTTGTTCATTTGAAACTTTTTTGGCGGACCCATATTATTCAGATTACCAACAACGCCTGCCATCCCGCTAGCACCGACGCCCGATCCTACCGAGCCACCACTCATTCCCGCGAGACCGATTGACTCCATCTGCTGAGTAGTCATCTCACCCAGACTGTTATAGGATGTATTGTTTGGGGTTTGAGGTCGTGAAAGTATCTCCGAGCTGCCCGATTCCGATTTAGTTTCAAAATTGTTGTAGAACATTTGCTGCTGGTGCTGTGACTGCTGGTATGATCCGGCATTAGTAGCCGATGTGTCATGGTCGTGCTGCTGGTCTTGTTTGGGAAAGTGGTGTTGAGATTGGAGCTGATGGTGCTGTGAATGTTGACGAAACGATTGCGGATCCAGGCCAACGTCCAGTGGCCCAAGGTCATCACTAGGCTCAGATTTGATTTGAATATCACCGATACCACGGTCACCGGATGTGCTAGAGGGTCGGGATTGTGGCTGGTTGTCTGAGCCTTGTGACTGACTCTGATGAAATTGTGATAGTTGCGAATCTTGCTGCCGTTGCATTTGTGACTGTTGTTGGGATTGAAGATGTTGCTGCTGTTGATGCGACTGACTTAAATCAGTTGAGCCTTGTTCGACAAGAGGTGTCACTTTCGCTTGACCGGTCCGCTCGTATTCTTCGAGGTTTAGAGTAGTCGAGGGTGGGTTATTGAAGTTATATGGTGAGTCTTTGTTGCGTTGACGCTCTTTGAAAAGTGTATTACGAAACCAGTGTTTCACAACCTGATACAGCAAGACGTAATATTATTTGCTGAAAATGGTAGCGCTTCATAAATCGGTACATACCTTCATTGGCAAGTTGGCTTTCTTGGACATTTCCATTATGCTTTCTTCACTAGGTGAATTATTGATGTCGAAATGAGCTCGCAGGATTTTCAGTTGTTCATCAGTGATTCGGGTTCTGGCTCGTTTCTGGTTACTTGTGGCCTGCTGATTAGATTTGGGTGATATTAAAGGCACCTTGGTAAATACGAAAATCAAGAATGAGATTAGTTTTCATCGATCTATAAACTTACCTGAGCGGCTGCTGCGGCTTGCTGTTGCAGCAACTGCTGAGCCTGTTGTCCCGGGTTTACTGGGATTTCTGGTGTAACTGGTGCGACGTTGGTGCTAGCTATTGCGGCAGCGGCTGCAGCAGCACCTGTCGCCCCGAAAATGAGCGGTGGTGCCAGGTTCATAAAATTCAGTGACATCAAATGGTGAAATTGCATCAGACTTAGCATGTCTAATGTATTCAACGGTAGATTTGGCATATTAGGCAGGTTCTGAAAATTTTGCATGCTCTGAATATTCTGGAGGCTTTGCAAATTTTGGAGATTTTGTGGTAGATTGGCGAAATTAGGCGGTGCATTGGCCAAATTTTGTTCCATGATTTTCTGGGCAAGCAAGGCTGGATCGATGTTGAATTTCTGAGCTAGATCGGTGGGCAGCAGTCGAGGGGAATGCTGCGATGCCGGCTGAGAGAGTGCAGATTGAAGTTGTTGTTGTCCTTGACTGCCAGCAGGCTGCTGAGATTTGTGCTGGCTTTGTTGCTGGGAAGTGGGTGAAACTGAAGATAGCGGTGGCGAAAGACCGGAAACTGACAGTGGAGTCGTTGGTGGCTGGTTAGTCAAAGTCTGTGGCTCTTTAATCGAAACACTGAGCTGAGTTGTATTGGCACTTCCGTTCAAAGACGAGTTTGGCGATTCAGACGATTCTGGTGAATGCTTTTTCGCCGAAAAATCAAGAATCTCATTGTCAGCGTCACTGCTTTCAAGGTAGTAGTTTTTAAACTTCTCTGCAAACTTTTCCAGGACCTCTAGTGGAATTTTATCGTTGTGAATTTCTTCGCAATGTGTCTTCAGAACGAAAATAGACGAAAAGGTCTTTTTGCAATGCCGGCAAAAGTACTTCTCGTCACTGATTTCGCGATTGATTTCTCCGCTAGCATGCTTCAGCTCGTTGAACTGCTTGACGATATCGAAGCCGAAATTTTCCAGAAGCGTTTTGTAGATCTGATTATTGAACTTGGGCATATTGGGATCATCTTGTATCCCGCTCAGATTAGACGGCGCAGGGCTGGCACTTTGCTGGAGTTGTTGTTGCTGCTGCTGATGCTGCTCAACAATACGGGCTAGATTGGATGTCAGAGCTGGATTAAAGAGTGCCGATTGCTGAATTTGCTGCTGCTGCTCTTGCAGACGACAGGCTCGAGTTTGGTGTAGGACGCTTCTCATGTGAATATCCAAAGTACTACCTTGAGCGTACGCTACTTTGCAGATGTCGCACTTGAAACGTTTCTTCGGACTATCGTAGTCGTTTTCAGGACTAAGTTTTCGCTTTTGCTGCTCAGTGATGCTGTCCAGGTCGATATCTTGCTCGACGCTGCGCTTGTCCGAGTCAACACTCTTCCGATCGTAGTCTAATGGTGATGGGTTGTTGATTGGTGACGGCGAAGGTGTATTGTTATTTTCGCTTTGCTTCTTCAGTTTGTGCAAATGCGAAACGCTGTTATAGTGAACGAGCAGAATGTTTTTCTGAGTGAAGCTCTCGAGGCAGATTTCGCACTTGAAGGGCCTATTGGGATCCAGATACTTTTCCATCGGATAATTGTTCAGTTTTTCGTTGCGACGATGCTGGTTCGATTTGAAATGAAGCGTCAAGAAGTTTTGGTGAGTGAAAGCCATTTTGCATTTGTGGCATTTATGTTTCCGTCCGGGGTCATTGTAATTATCTTCCGCAAGCTGCGGCGTGTTAAGATATTCTTCCATTTCAGTGGCAGGTGTTGAGCAATCGAGCAGTGATTCGTGGTGAAGCATGAGTTGTTCGTCGCGAAGCATAAGGTCTTGCGCTTGGCCTTGATCGTCTTCCTGTTTCACACTCGATGCAGGCGATGTGGTGAATTCGTCTGCGGGATTTCCGGCGACCGTTTTCGTCTGCTCTTGTTCGGTCGGCGGAGGCGATGGGCTGCTCGATGGATGCTGGTTGTGCGCTTGCTCCATGTGCTTTTGAAGCGATTGTGTACTACGAAAGCTCCGGTTACAAGACATACATTTGGTTGCGTCACGCATTGTGTGGTAGAGCGAATGCGTATTTAGTTTTTCCTGCGTCTTGAATGCCAAAGAGCATTGTTTGCACCGATACTTATAGACATGACGCTCCGATATAACTATGTTCATGTGAGAGTCTTTAAAATGTGCGATCGTTGCTGGCAAGTTGCTGAACGTTTGCTGGCATTGCTTTAGTAAGCAATGGAACTGATCGTTACTGCAGAAGTAGTGCTGGGTATCCTGCGCGTGTCCCAAGAGCTCTTGGTGAGTTTTGAACGATAATCCACACTGTCCGCATTCCAGTTCGTCGCTACGACTTTGTTGCAGACAGTAATTGTTCGAAGTGTGATTTCGGTCACTATCACCTTCGTCGCTGTCTCTTTTTGTGCAAGTTGTACTATTTAACCAATGACTAGTGTCGACCAATTGCAATAAGCGAGTTAGACCATCGCTGTTCACGCTGTGCACTCCCATCACATGAGCTTCCAGTGACTTCCTATCGTTGAAGTTGTCTTGACATAGAGGACATAATACGCTCACTGGGGCATTGTTTGTTGTATCTGTACCATCAAGTCCTTCAATATCCTGCTGGTCTCCTTCGGTACCATCACCTATCGAGTCCGTATCGGCATCCATACGCTCTGACTTGATCTCGTCCAAACTGTTCGGCGTCACTGATGGCAGGATCGATGTTGCACCCGGTTGCGGCGAACAATTTACTTTGTTGGTTGCTGCAGCCGCTGTCGCCGCGGCTACAGCAGCTTGAAATGCGTGCAAAGCATTCGAGTTTGTCGGTATCGTGAGATAATCATTGTCCAGACAGTTAGGATGCATATTATCTATATGCATATCGATATCTTGTTTGCTTTCGGTCAGGAAGTCACAGTTGTTGCATTTGAAGATTGTCGACAGCGTGGATGCTGATGCTGGAGGAAGACTTGATGAAGATGGTGATTTTAGTGGGCCGACCGATAATCTGCCACCACCATCACTATGTCGTGATATTGATGATGTTCCGCCACTAACCATTACATTGGACGTAGATGATCCTATATGAGGATCGATAGGTGAATGAATTGGCGAACATTTTTCGGATTTGATGATGCCTGGTGAAGTATGACAAAAAAAAAACGTGCGTGAAAGATATAATCTGGAAAATTCAGCTCGATTTTCTATAGTTTTATATAATGACACATATTTTGAATGTTCTTCAAATTAAAATAATTCTCTATGAGATAATCTTTCTATAGTCACTTTTAGAGAGAGGTCGTATTGTAGCAATCTGATACTTTGTCAATGATACACGAATGTCACTGATACGACAAAATGAAGCAATCCAAATGTATTTTTAGTAACAACCATCATATTGATTCGATGAGCGAGCACGAGGTATATTCATGCCCAGCCAAATCAAAGTCAATCACAAGTTACAATAGGTGCGTTTTTTTTTGCTCCGGTGCAGAACAGAATAGAGAAATGGCGCGAAAAAAAAACGATCCAGTACAGAACAGCTAGTGCTTTCGCTAAGATTGCTATAGGTTGCTCTATTCGCTGTGGTAGCACAAAACAGTTGAAAATAAAGTGAGAAAATAACGAGTATAAACTATCAAAATCGATAGAAAATATAAAAAAGAGCTAACAAAAAATTAACTCATTTAATTTTTTCCACGTTTTGAGGGCTTTCTCTAGTTTTCTAACTACCAAAACATTCAACATAACCTTGAAAAATCCAAATCCACCTCACGGCAAAAACTGGCAACTACTCACGAGCTTTTCTTTTTTCTATCAGCACATTCTATGTCAAGTGATTAAGAATATACGAGAAGCGTAGAACAGAATTCGGTCCCAGTGAATTCACTGGGACAGGAGTGTTGTTGTTTCCAATGCGGCTGTTCTGGATAGAGGAGCAAAAAAACGCGCCTAATATTTGTAGTGCCATGCAACTTGCGATCGAATGCCAAAGGGAGCTTGTTGGTACAGTGTACTAGTGTACGATTCGTATGGCACGGTTGTATGAATGCTTCTCTATTCACCATGTCGAAGTCCGATCAAAAAGTATCAGTGACAAAAGTAGCAGTACTATCAACTTGTACCTGATACAGAAAATTGTTGTCACAGCCCGTCTCTTGGTATGGTACAGGCATACAATTCGAATGGATGGATGGATCGATTTGAGGGCGCTGTTGTGTGCATGGTATGAGTCGTAAAAAGTATCAGTGACAAAAAGTATCAGGTAAACGTATCAGTGACAAAGAACTAACAGCATCAACTGGGACCTGATATTTTTTTTTGGCAGAGCTCACCTCTAAAGTTATCTATGTATGTATTTATTTTTATACTTACTAGTATATTATTATGTTTATTTTCTGACAGCAAAATACACCTTTGGGCTTTGTTTCTATTCTCCCATAATTTTTTTTTCTTCTATTCTCAACATTTTTTTTTTTTTGGATTCAAATCCAACTAGAGATGGGACTGCTCCTGCGATCACTGCTACTAATCGCACTGCTCTTTGAAAAGAGCAGATAGTTTTATGAAGAGCAGTGAGCAATTTGATTGTTTTCTGCTCATGCTGTTCAACTGCTCATTGCTCTTTTGCAATACAGAAAATTTTAAATGCTCATCTATTCAGATTCTTTTCTTTCTACTCTTGCGAGTATTTTCGGACTTGCAAGTATTTTATTCAATCATTCAAAAAGTTTTTAGGGCAAAAGTAGCTGAAATCGGACAAAATCGGCCAATTTTGGGTTAGATTGGTTTGGGACATAACGGGCCAAGACTTATTGCTGTGATAAAAAAATTTCGGTTTTGTAGGGGAGTAAGGGATTTTTTTAGCCATAGTTTGGCAAAAACTACCTTTATGGCGCTTTCGATGATTGGAACTGGTCGGGGAGTATATTTGTGATATTTTAAGGGCGAAAAAATGTTTGATAGGGGAAATTGGGCAAAAAAGTCCATATTTCCCAAAAATTTGTTTTTGGTCTAGCATGAATTCGGTGACCATTCTGAGTTGTTTCGGGCGAAATTTCCATACAAGTCTAGGAAAAAGCGGCATAGTTTCGAAGATACGGCAAAAGTAGCTGAAATCGGACAAAATCGGCCAATTTCGGGTTAGACTGGTTTGGGACATAACGGGCCAAGACCTATTGCTGTGATACAAAAATTTCGGTTTTGTAGGGGAGTAGGGGGTTTTTTGGCCATAGTTTGGCAAAACTGCCTTTATGTCGCTGTAGGTGATTGAAAGTGGTCGGGGAGTATATTAGTGATATATTAAGGGCGACAACATTTTTGATAGAGGAAATTGGGCAAAACGTCCATATTTTCCAAATTTTTTTGTCTAGCATGAATTTGGGGACCTTTCTGAGTTGTTTCGGGCGAAATTTAAATAAAAATCTGGAAAAAGCGGCCTAGTTTCTAAGATACGTCAAAATCAAATCTGCCCGAAAAACTGAAAGTAGCACTAAAAATGTTGAGATCCTTTTTGGTTCGCCAGTTGGCGGCTGCGGCGGTGTTCGTGACTGCACTCCAACCCTACCGGGGTTGTGACTCATGTCCAGCCTTAGCGAAGAGATTGGCCCCGTAGTGGGTGCATGTTTAATACACGTAAAAATTTTGTTATCATTTCTCAATAAAATTTTCGACAAACTTCATGTTTCGGTGAGGCGAAGTGGAAAACCGATTGTTTTAGATTAGCCAGGAAAAATAAATCTTCGAAATTAAATTACATACTGGATAATACTGTACATGCATAATAACATTTCACTACGTTGCTTACATCCAATGTATGACATTTTGAAAACCACAAAACTACTTTACGATTTACCAAGCACTTGGTAATACATTCTCCTGCTAGAAAGTACGTATTCCCAAACATACTACATTTGTTCTAAACATGAGCATCCATCGCCACGGAAAAATACAGTCACATTGTAAGCATGCAATGCGATTGGAATCTGAGGCTAGAAATTGCTGTATCAAGCACAAATCGAAGGCGATGAGAAGGTAACGAGCAAACACTGGCAGTGAGCAATCAAAAGTAGCGAGCGGTTTTTCGTACACATGAAACTGCAATCGCGATTGCATTGAATGGCTGCTACTCTAAACTGCTCTTTGCTCAAACTGGTCTTTGCTCAAACTGCTCTCTGCGATCACTGCTCAGTAAAAAGAGCAGTTAAGCACATCTCTAAATCCAACTATCGAAATCTTAGCTATAAATTCGCGATGTACAATCCGAAGACGAACAATGCTTTGGAAAAGATAATGTAGAAGTGAAATCTGATGATATTACATGCATATCGAGGTGCAAAATATAAGACTTGGTTTTTGTTTTAATTATCAAAAGGGGAAGAGCGTTCCATACCAAAGCGATATGTTTTATAATTTTTTTTTAATATGTACTTAGCCGCTCAAAAGTCGGGAAGTGCAAATCGCCGTAAGTACATCGATGATGATTTTTTCTACCACCAAGGTAGTAGGTGAGGAGATTGTGTAATCATTTCAGTTAAGTCTCGCAGCCATCTAACTCTCTAGTACATGTGAAGATGATGCTGTTCCGATACGACGTCGTACATTCTAGAATTTTTGGCGACCTTACTTGCTCTGTTCTACATATGTAACCGATTAGCTCTAGCAATATGATAAGAGCTCGAAACCTGGCCCACTGGCACTGGCAAAGGGAAGAAAGTTATAGTGCACCTCAAAGAAATCGCACGGCACGAAGAAATAATCGAAACATTTTAAAAAATAATTTAATCGAAAAATCGTTTTTCGCCTGTGGCAGAGTTTCATTGTAAATTGTTGCTTGATCCGTGCACACATACAAAAAAAAAAAAAACACTGATTACCATTGTCAGTTGAGTGCACTATTATAATAGTCGTACTAACGACTGTTTTTCGCTGGTCTGCTCAATGCGAGATACAAGATGAACGTGGTCCGTGATGAGTGACTGGTTTGCTGATATTGTGTGTGAATAAGCGTGCAGTTTGTAAAATGGATGGCATCAGATCAGAGCAAAAAATGGTAAGAAGGAGCGGCGAGGGGGGGCTAAGTATGGTCGGAGGATCGAAATCAATTATATGATTCCAAACAAAACTGCCAGCCAACACAATGATCGGAACAATTTCAGTGATTTTAATCAAGGGATCGAGGGTGGAAAATATGATCACTATTCAATGAGCGAAATGTACATGTTTCTGTTCAGGCTTTATTCCAAGCGAAAGTGATAGTTTTTCAAGGGTTTAAAAATGGCTCCGAAGACAGAAACTCCACATAATAGCGATTTCTCAATATAACATCCTTTGTGGTTTTCGATAATTCCATCGACCGATGAAAACAGTTAGAAGCAACGGTATAAACTAAAAATTATCTTCAAACCACGGTGCCAGTCTGAAACATCCTTGACGGACTAAATGACTGAAATGTTTCGTTTCGACTTTTGACAAGAAACCACTAATAATAGCTTCTGAGCGGCGTTGTAAAAAATTAATGGTCAATGCGAACTAGTTAATAAACAGAGGCCCTATACTCAAAAAAGCAACGGCCAACAAGAACTGTTTTGCTTTTGGTTATTTTAATGATGGTCCTAAGGAACCAACCGGAAGAACTATTAACGAGAAACCGAGTGAGAGAAAAAAGGGCTTAATTTGTCTTGTGAGCTATTCAACCATATGGCGCGTGCAAGCATTTTTCTTTTTTTTTTGTTTTTGACGCATACAGGTAGAAAATTGTTGCAAACCTCGATTGAAAAAAAAAACAGACGGATGCAGAGAAATTGAATTGAATTTTGCGGTTTACAGTTTGAATTCAAAGTGTGTCGAATAGTGTCAAGAGGAAAAAAAACAAAGACACATGGCTTTTTTCGGGGTAAAATCGAGCTATTATGTTTCGATAATTTATTGAAGTCTGATACAGTTTGTATAAATTACAGAGAAAAAACTCGAACGCAAAACATAAATATAGAATATAAATTTTCAGAATTTTCGAGGGAGAAAGTTCGAATAGTTTTGAACTTCTGTATCAAAGAGAGACTCTGATCTAAAATCATTTCGAGACCACAAAAAGGGTAGACGAAAGGGAAGTTTGTGGAGACAGGTACCTATAAGGTTGTTCTTGAAATCGAAAAGGCTCTACATTACAAGGAGCACGCTTTGGGCGCCTACAATAATGTGCATACAATAGCTACTATGGACGGCTTTCATGCAACCAACACCCACTTTGCTATATGCAGCTGAATAACCAGTATGCTTAAACAAAGGTTCATATCAAAAGTATGTGCCGATGCACGAATCACAAAGGAGGTTCACAGAGGTACACGTCAAAGGTTTTTTTTTGTATCTTCTCTCTTATGGAACCTGGTGACATATACAGTTTTAAAGAGGTTGGAGAGCAGGAGACTCACGGTTGTGGTCTATACCGATGACATTGGGATCATATCCTTGGCCAGGGTCATCGATATGATCTGGGGCTGCTTAATAGGTGGACAAACACCGTGGGCCTTGGCATCAACACCGATTAAACCGATATTATGCTGTTCATGGACAAATACAAGGTTCCTGAGATAGACCTACTCAGGTTGGGGGGGGCGCTAGATTAGGTCTTAAGTCGGACACTAAGTACTTGGGCCTCATTCTGGACAGCAAGCTCATCTGGAAGGCAAATCTAGAGGAAAAGAAGGCAAGCAGCGCGATTAGAACGTGGGGACTTCCCGCTGTTCTAACGCACTGGATCTATACGGCAAAAGCAAGGGTCGAGCCTTGCCTACGGCTGCCTGGTCAAGTGGCCGGTAATGGATACAATCACCTTTGCTGACATGACGAACAGAGTTCACCAATTAGTGGCTCTCTGTATTACAGTTGCCTTAACTACGACTCCTTGGTCTGCGTTGAATGTCCTGTTTCATCTTCCCTCGCTGACTTATTTGTTAGAGGAGCGGCTATAACAGCTGCTATCACGCTTGAGGAATCGGGACACTATGAGTCAAGATTCTTTGGGCACAGTAGCATTAGGCTGGGGCACGCAAGATGTTCTCGTTACTTGGTCCTCACTACTGGGTCCTCACTACTTGGTCCTCACTAGTTGGTCCTGACTACTTAGTTCTCACTATTTGGTCCTCACTACTTGGTCCCTACTCTTTGCTTCAAACGAAGATATCGAGCAACCGTAGGGGATGGGCAGAAATCGATTCAACAAATGAGCTCAGTAGCCCTTAACATTTTCACAGACGAATCCAAAACAGCATACTCAGTAGATTGCGATATAGAAGCCGCCCTCAGGCTTCGTAATCATTGTAGTATTTTTCCAGACGGAGGACTTTGCGAAACGAAGAGCCGCTGATCTAATTTCCGTCGAGGATACTGCAGATGCAAAGATCAACATTTTCACAGACAGTCAAACTGCGAGAAAAGAGCACTGATGTCTCAGACATATAAATCGAAGTACGCATTCGACTGCATGCAGGCCCTGAACAGGCTAGGCAACAACAGAAGAGTTTGACACTTCTGGGTTCCCGGCCATTGATGGAAATTAGAAAGCGAATGCGCTAGCTAAGCATCGAACATTAAGGGGGCTAAGCCAGGAGAAGAACATTGAATATTAACGAACATCGAAGATGGATAACCAGTGGTTTTTCCTGACAGATGGATGGATCAGATGGAAAGTCAATTAAAAAAGCATCATTTAAGGTATAATCTACATAATTTGCCTCTCATACCAGCACAATTATGGTAAAGAAAGTTTGAGGCTTTTCTGGGTTCGGTTAGGAAAAATACCGAGCAGGTTTAACTGATCTTCGAAAAGATGCAGGTGTGATGTTTGCTAGCTTTGGAGCTATAATTTATATTTGTGGCAGTAGAAGCTCTGTTTGTGGCAATTTGACTGAAAACTTTGGAGGAGTTCTTATTAGCTACGTCGCTACGTCTGTTGGAGGGAGAAAAAAATGTCGTGTTAAATGCTGGGAGTATCAGTGCATTATTGTTATTATTTGGAGTATCCTGTTGTCACGAGTGGGTGATGAGAGAGTCTTATGGGTGGAAGGTAAATGGTTAAAGGTGTGATTAGTTGTAGTACAATTTTGTCTTACAATTCTTTGTTTCTTCTTACTGCTATTGTTGTTGGTGATGTTCTTCCAGGGGCTGAATGTCATTCCTTTCTAATTGATGCTACTGCTGTTGTTTCCATTCAAACTCGTAAAAATCCAAATATATTTTATTGGGACAAAGATCTTACACTAGAGATGAATCGTATTGTGTCAATCTGATACTTATTGATACAAAAATGTCACTGATACACGAATGACACTGTTACACGAAAACGATGCAACCCAAATGTATCAGGTATTTATTAGTAACAATTAACATATTGATTCTATGAGCCAATTTGAGGTATGTTCATTCAGGCATAGCCAAATCAAAGTCAATCATAAGCTACAATATTTGCAGTTCATTTCGTATAGTCTATGATTTGGACGGAGCGATTGTATGAAAACTATACTACTTGCTATATCGTCGCCCATTCGAAAACTATCGATGATAAAAGTCGCAGTATTAACTTGTACCTGATACAGAAAATTCTTGTCAGAATCAATCTCTTGGTATGTTGTGCGTACAAAGTACAGTCATAAAATCCGAGTGGATGGACCCATTTGAGGACGCGGTTGTATGTATGATAAAAAGTCATAAAAAGTATCAGTGATCAAAAATATCAGTGACAAAAAGTATCTGATAAAAGTATCAGTGACAAAGAAGTAACAGTATCAACTTGTACTTGATACAGATTTTTTTTTGTCTCAACCCACCTCTACCATACCCCGTTTTGTTTGAAGATTTCTGCTGAGTTGATGGAGTTAAGCTCTCAGTTAGGTGAAGTTTACAGGTGAAGTCGCTATGCTCTGCGTCCTCATATTCCTAGCTTTTATGCTATTATTTATCTACATCGTTGTGTTGAGGAGCTCCTGATGATAAGCTCCTGTATCTTTTGTTGAATTTTTACAATGACAGTCTAAATCCTCCAATTTTCTGCTAACATCAGATGATTTCAGTTTTTATGCGGTTTGCATTTTCATCGTTCGCGAAAAATATAAATAAATAAATTAATACTATTGTTGCTGGACAAATTCGAAGCAATGGAATCCATTTTATCAATTAAAGTATCCATTTTCTTCTCAAGCGTGTCAAAATACTTTCCGTGGCACATAGTGTTGGATTTAGAATAGGCAGACGCAAGATCATCGAAATAATATCGATACTTTGGCCAGAAATTCTTCATTTCTTCGCGTTTGGGCCAGTTGTTTGGATATAATACTGTATTTTTCGGATTTCAGTGTCCCAATGTATACAGTGTGGGCCAAATACAAGTTTCTTATTAAAAATGCAATAAAATGAACAAAATTGAATTTTTTTCCATGTATTATGGCTTTATTAGTAAGAGTAAACATTCCCATTAATGATGGAACAGAATTTCGTTCAAGTGGCTGCCTCGGCTGGCTTGGCAGTAACGCATTCTGTCACTCCAATTTTCCAAGATCTTGTTGATGGTTTCGGGCTGTAGCTCACGGATTACTTGGATGATATAGGCCTTAAATGCTTGAATCGTTCCTGGATTGTTTGCATAACATCGATTCTTCACGGTTCCCCACAAAAAAAAGTCCAAAGGGATCAAATCGTAGCTCCGAGGCGGCCAATTGACACCGCCAAGGCGGCTGATAACACGATTTGGGAATTTAGTGCGTAAAATATCGATTGTGGCATGGGCAGTGCGGCATGGCGCGCCATCTTGCTTGAACCCGAGGTCGTCCAAATCCATGTCTTTAATTTTAATAAAAAAAACTCAAGCGCACCTGAACCGCTAGAAAACTAATTTTCGAAGAAATTGTCTTTGAGTGACCAAAAAATTTGGAAAGACGTAATACACTTTTTTGTAGAATCATATCAACCATTCCTTATCTCATGCAACAAAACTCAACTATAACACAAATGATGAAAATGTTCAGTGCTGGCAACACTTTCCCAACGAAGCAGCAATAAGTTTACCATAACAAGCTCATACTTAAATCAACTTATTCTTTGAATTTCGTTCTCATCGGAGGATTTCCTCGAAAGTTTCAGCGGTTAAACGTTGTTTGAGGCTGCCATCCGAAAAATGTTCAAAAAATTGGTTTCTTATTTTTATCGCAAATGCTTTGCATATGAGTGTGTAATTTCAAGCATCTGTTGGC
The DNA here is from genome assembly GCA_963978885.1 of Nemotelus pantherinus. NCBI lineage: Eukaryota > Metazoa > Arthropoda > Insecta > Diptera > Stratiomyidae > Nemotelus > Nemotelus pantherinus. Next base: position 11,412,906 of record OZ022267.1, on the reverse strand, counting down.
GCAATATTTATGAAAATGGCTAATACTGGTTACCCTGTGTCAGCAGCAGAGCAAAATATATACCAAATCTGCTTCACGTTAAGTTAAACCCAACCAGTAAATTTCGTTTCGATTGAATCACTGCGCTGGAAGCTATACGGGTGAAAAGAATTTTAGGGTTGCCACCATTAAAACTTTTCAAATTTGTAAAACGTTAATATTTGTTGTTAATTTTCATTGCAGGATTATTCCCATTTGCAAATCTAATGACATAATCACTCAGTCAAGAAATTCCACAAAATTACAAAAATGGTCATAGCTGGCAGCCCTTTCATGATTTTTGTACGAATTTCCTACGACATTTACTTCACATTAAGGTCCATTTGCTGCATGAACTTCGTTTTGATTTCTGCACTGGACCGGAAGCTATAGGGAAAAAAGCTTTATTTTGCTGAGCAAATTTGCAAGATTTATGAGACAAAAAACACCATAGCTGGCAGCCCTATTCTAATTTTTCAACCAAATTTTTACCAAATGTTACAAAGGGTAAGATTCAAGTACTGTGTGAGTTTTGTTAAAATCTGATGGCTGAATCGGAAGTTATAGGCCAAAAAACTGTTTTTTTTCTCAGTGATTTTTCAAGATGGTACCACTGCCACAGGGTTGCCCGCATTTCAAAATCACTTCTATCAGACCTGGTCCTAGCTAACACCAACATGTCCTGTAAATTTCACTATGATCGGATAATCCGGTCGTCAGTTCTCGTGAACAGAACTTTCGAGTGCTGAAAATAGAGGTAATTTGGTGATGGGTTGCCGTTCTTGTGCAAATCGGAATTTTCAAAATTTCAATTTGACATGATGGACAAAGGTCAAAATTTATCAATGATTTGAAACTTTTGCCAAAAATCAAAAATTTTTGAGGAGGGTCAGTGATTTGAAGGATTTTTTTTCAGGAGCCTGCCGTAGCTACAGTGTTACCCGTGCAGCCTTGAAAACCCATATATGCTAAGTCCTAGTCAACATCAATACGCTCTGCAATTTTCACGATGATCCGATGTTTTGATCACAAGTAATGACAAATCAAAATTTGAAAAAAAATCCTTGCCTACTTTTAGGCACTTAGCACCCACACACGGCTCAAAAATTTCAATTCTTTATCATAAACAAGCTAAGAACATAATTAATTTTCATTCCCAATACTTTTTTTTAACGAAAATTTACACTGCTTGGAAATATAGGGGTACCTCAAAATTCACTAAAACGCTCGCCGCCGCCAAAAGGTTTAAGATATCTGCATTTGAAAAAGTCGTGGACCTACCTACTATATACATCTACGTTCTCCGAAAGTTTCAGCTCAATCGAATCGGCCACTCCAGAGATTATCTCGGAAAATCATTTTGCTGATATATATATATATATATATATAAAGAAATATGAATTTTCGGCGAAACGAGTTTAATACTATTGTTCTTCGAACATTAGTAAAAAGTCGGACAACATGCCTCTGTAACGTTCACCGTTGACCGAAACGTTGTTCCCAGCCTCATTTTCGAAGAAAAATGGTCCAATGATGCCACTACTCCACAATCTGCACCAAACTGTCACTCTCTGTGAATGCATTGGCTTCTCGACAATAATGTGCGGGTTTTTCGAGCCCCAGATGCGGCAATTTTGTTTGTTAACGTGGCCGCTGAGATGAAAATGCACCTCGTCAGAAAAGATGATTTTTCGCCCAAAATCGTTGTCCAATTCAAGCTGCTCTAAGGCCCAAATTGCGAAGCGATATGAAGCAAATGGTCATGCGCCTTCAATTGCTGAGTCAATTGGACCTTGTAAGCGAATAACCCGAGATCTTTGTGCAGAATTCTTTTCAGGCTAGTGCGTGAAATGTTGAGCTGTTGAGATCGACGGCGAGTTGATGTTCGTGGAGAAATATCAAATACCCAAAAATATCAAATCTCAGAAGTGCCCACAACTATGTAATTGTTTATACTTGGTATCTGTGAATACGTTGCCCAAAAGTTTGCCATTGCCTAGATTCAATTTACCATACACAAAGCGTAATCGGTTGGCAAATTACATTCGTTTTTAGAAGAAAGAATTTAAAATTCGAGTTGAAACTCGGTGCCGTGCAGGTTTGAACTAATTCCGCCGGATAGAGAATCATATTCGTCGGATTGGGAATCACATTCGCTGGATAGAGAATCACATTTTCCGGATAGAGAATTACATTCGCAGAGTTTTTTTTATGCAAAGGTAAAAAATACGTTTTAATGCGCGAAACTAAAGACTATCCCACGAAAATTCTGTAATATTTTAGCTTGTGAAGTAAAAAAAATTTTGCGCATTTGGACTCAAAACACGAATCAATCATCTTTTGTGATCGCAAAGCTGGCAGGTACCTCAAAATGGACGGTGTAAGGGGTAATGGAAGGTGAATGATTGTAAGACAAGTCGAGATCGGGTAGAAGGGAGAAGAAACCTGGAGCAATTAACCATAAAGTGCTGAAGGAAATTCCTAAGAATAAAAGTACTTCTGTTTGAAAAAAATTCGAGGTTGTAGTAGAAAAAAAAACAAAAATTAATAAATTGGCTGTAATTGTATATTTTAGACATAAATAAAGGTTAGGTTAGGTTTAACTGGCTGGCACATGGCCACAAATAGACCCATTTGGTCCGTAGCGATACCAGATAAATGGACCCGGAGAAGGAAAGTTCAGTCCAAACGGCCATCGAAAGCCCCGGACTTTTTTGCGAACTGAAGTGTGTCCTTCAGCCTCTGCTCCGCCACATGTGATAGATCCACCAGCCAGGGCTTACCGAAGCAGCGTTGCCTGGTTTTCCCCAGTGCCGGGCAGTGGCACAGAAGGTGTTGGACTGTTTCAGAGACTCCCGGCTCTTGACACTTCCTACAGGTGTCGCTGGTTAGGAGCCCCATTTTCATGGCATGAGCTGCTACAAGACACTGGCCAGTTATGACACCGACCAGCCGCTTGCAGTCAGTCCGCGTTAAATCGAGCAGGAACTTAGTCGCTGCGTGATTGCATGATCCCCACATGATTTTGGTTTGCTTGCAGGTCTCAGTTGCACGCCATCTGCACATCGCACCTTGCATCATATTGGAGTCGATAGAGTATTTGATCGTCTGGATTGGAGTTAAAATGTCAACTGATCCTGACAGGGAAAGGCTAGCTCTGTGCTTGGCTAGCGCATCCGCCCTCTCGTTTCCTTCAATGCCCTTGTGACCAGGAACCCAAAAAATTTGGACTCTACTGTGGTTGCCCAGTCTGTTCAGGGCCTGAATACAGTCCAGTACACACTTCGATTTGTATGTGTAAGACATCAGAGCTTTGACCGCTGCTTGACTGTCTGTAAAGATGTTGATTTAATCACTTGTGGTATCTCTGGCGTGTGCTAGGTCTGTGGCTTTACGTATCGCAAAAACCTCCGCCTGAAAAATACTACAGTGATTAGGAAGCCTGAAGGCTGCTTTAATAGTTGCATCTGCAGAACATGTTGCAGCACCCACTCTGGCAGCCTTTTTAGAGCCGTCAGTGTAGATGCTAAGAGCTGCTGCGCCCCTTTGCTGATTCCACTCCTGCCCATCCCCCACAGTCGCTTGATATCCCCGCTCGAAGCACAGAGTAGGGACTAAGTAGTCGGTGCTGCCTGCGTACCCCCGCTCAATACTGCTGTAACCGAAGGATCGTGACTCGAAGTGTCCCGATTCCCTAAGCCTGACAGCAGCTTTAGCGGCAGCGCCCCTAACGAAGAGGTCAAGCGGAGGAAGATGAAGCAGGACGTTCAGTGCAGGCGAAGGAGTCGAGGCTAAGGCACCTGTGGTACAGAGAGCCGCCAACCGCTGGACTCTGTCCGTCATGCTGGCAAAGGTAGTCTTATTAACAGCTGGCCACCAGACCATGCATCCGTAAGCCAGGCTAGGTCTGGCTATCGCCATATAGATCCAATGCGTTACCGTAAATCGCATTGCTAGCCCGCTTAACTCTCTCCTCTAAATTCGCCTTCCAGGTAAGCTTGCTGTCCAGAATAAGACCCAAGTACTTAGTTTGTCACTTGAGCTCTAACTTGTCGCCGCTCAACCTGATTGGGGCTAATTCAGGGATTTTGTACTTCCTAGTGAAAAGCACGAGATCAGTTTTATTGGAGTTGATGCCGAGGCCCACGGTTTTTGTGTCCATTCCTCAACCAGTCTCAGAGCATAATCGATGAGCTGGCCGAGGTAGTGCGGAAACCTGCCCGAGACTAATATAGCAATGTCATCGGCGTAGGCCACAACCGTAAGTCTTTTACGTTAACTGATATAAATAAAGAAACTTATAGAAAAAATGTTGAATATATCTTTCAATTATTATTTTTTTTAAAGAAAAGTCAATGGACCAATACCTTCTGGGACAGTTCTTACGTACAATATCTTAGAAATAAGATACGACTGGTACGGAAAATTTCTTGAAAAAAAAAGAAATATGGTTTTATATATCATGTTTTCGGTTCAGACCAGGGAATTCCAGGAGAATTTTCTCAACTATGCAAAACCGCTTGTTTTGCACTGATAAAAGAGTCTATGAATTTTTTATTTATTGCTATCTGAAACGCAATCCTGGTCGTCTCAATCTATCTAACACTCATGTCTACATTGCTATTAATCATTTCGTTGTTCATGTACAGAACAAATCGACTTGTAGATAGTTTTCGATACGAAACAGGGTAACTTTGTATACGACATATACATATATGTGTATGTATGTATCTAGCTGCATTTTACCTCGGTAACGATTTATTGTTTAAATTAATAGGCTCCCCCCGTTATTAATTGGTGGTTAGTAATATCGATCTGATATCATACGTGCATGACCTCTTTCAATGAAAATTTACCTGCTGCCGTTTTTTTTTTAGGTCTCACCAGTCTACTTCCCTGTCCTACTACACTCTTCGCAAGCCAGTCGTCATGGCATATTGTGGCAGCTATTCGTTCGATAATTTGTTAATATGTTGTGGGATTTATTTTGTTGTGTTTTCTGTATAAATAGCAATTGTACATTCATTCAAACTTTCTTGCTGTTGGTTTTTGATTCGGGATGGATTTGAAAACGACGGTTGCCTGGCAATAGCTGTAGTAAAATTGTGACTGTTTATGTTTTGAAGAATTTTTTCCGAAAAACCTTTTCGAAATTGGATTCTAGGACGACGACGACGGCGACGCCAGCAACCGATAGCAGCAGCAAGGTGGGCAATGTATTGGGGTGGTAGAAATCAGCAACTGGATTTTTGGGGGTCGGAGGAATCATGAATTGATATTTTTATGTGCAATACGCTGTCACGTCATGCAACTTTCGATCTAGTCTGTTAGTTTTGATTTTGTAGAACGATAGCATGATTGAATCATATGAGAATGGAAGCCATTCGAAGCAGCCAAACGTTTAAACTGAAGAAATTGACACTTGAAAGACAGTTTTCAATTGAAGGGGAGAATTTAAGCCAATGCCACTTTGAGCTAATATCCACACTAAATTATTCGATTGGAATGTTTTTAATGGGGCAGATGGTTCTTTGTTTTTAGCCAAGGTACGTACAAGTCTTTGTCGTTCGCGAAATTGCCTGCACCTTCTTGGCCCCGTTTCAACGACCATATATCACGTGGTAATTACCCATTATTTCCCACAATCCGCAGGGCTAATTTCCTTCCTTGGCAAAAAGCGTACGGCCAGGCCGGTCAAGTCTTGCAATTATATACTTCGTTCAAATTAAAGCCACGTAAATCTGTCCATGTATCGTTTCGTTCTTCGCCCGTACCGGCCTAAGAACTAAGCCGGCCAGTTGACCGGCCGGCCCGTTTGCCACACCACTAACCAGGCATAATCGCATAGAAAACTTATCAATTATTTTCAAGTCAATTTAAGGCTTCAAGCATTAGACGAAGAAGAAAGAGCTGCCAATTAAAATTTCAGGATAACAAGTTGAGGAACGGTTAGACTGGGATGAAGTTTATAGTGGAGAGACTTGCTTTACGTGCGCGAATGTGTGGCTGCAGCGGCACAACGCTTCCAGCTGTGCAACGAGTCGGTCCTAATAAGTATAATCCGAGTCAAAAAGAAAATTCTTTCAATGCCTGTGTACAATATGCAGCATCAAAATAGTCAACCTAGGCATGGTTTCTTGGCGTCGTCGTTGTCGTCGTTTGAAGCAAAAGGGAAATCCCAGAAAAGTGCGAAAATGAAGACAAAGTAAAATATGACTAACTACAGTCACGAGACTGCCGGTTTCTATTCGGGTGAACATACGATGAAGCTCTGCTCTAGCTAGCCACGTAAAAGAACACTGGCAACTTGTCTAGAGTATTATGTCGTTTCTTAGCCTTCGCTGCAAATAGTACGGCTATGCAAACCATAATATAAACTTCAACCACCGTGGCTATATAACTCAAGTCAGTCTGATGAAAAGAAGGAAGAACCAATGCAGGTTTAGGTGCAAAAGTAAAAATGCACAAAGTATAAAACCGGGATGACTGAGGGGGGGGGGCGAGTGCAAAACAAAATAGCGAGAAAATAAGCAAGTCCGAAAATGTAGCAAGAGGCAACGTGAGACCATCCGGCCAGGACTAGAAACTGAGTGTGCTGGCGTTTTACGGACGAACTTGGACATGGACGTTGGGTTCCTCTTGCAGCACGACAAACCAATGTACGATTACAACGACGATGCTGTATGTAAATTGCTGGTCATTAAGGAATCACTTGGAGCCATATTCCGCCCTCGCAAATTACACACATAAAACGTGTGTATGTGCCGAACGTTTGTTGCGCGCGGATTTATGTAGCTAGAATTCGATACAAAAGATCAGCCGGAAAACAGCCGTGAAGTCAACATGCACTTTTCGTGTGCATGCGAACAGCAAAAACTAGACAAAACTGCGCGATGCAACTTTGGGCAAAATAAGGAACTAAGATGAAAATGACCGGAATCTATGCAATGCTGAACAAAAACACTCGAATACCCGTTGGTGGTGATGGCGATGATGTTGACTTAGATTGTTGTTCCGTACCAATCTTTAAAGTATGTTGTTAGTGTTGTTGTTGTTGCTTTTGAGGATTTTATTGTATTCGTTTCGATTCGTAGTTTCTTTTTCAGATAGAGATATAGTATGCAGAATGTTTTTTTGTTGTTTTCTTTTGTTTTGATTTCATGCACTTTTGATAAGACTTTGTTTTTTTCGTGATCTGCTTCAGGTGATTGGTGGTGATGAGATGAACTAGTCGGGGTCTTGACGACCAAGTAGTTTTTTTTGGTGTTTTTTCTATTTGTTGGTGCTTTTTGTAAATTTGTTTGTTTATCTTCACTGTGTTGTGTTTTCGTGTATTTTTTGTACGTTTTTGTTAATTATTCTTCACGTTTTTGCCCATCCTGCTACCAGAGACGAGCAGGGATCAAAACTTGTCGTATGACTAGCAAAAACGTTTAAAAATACACGAAAAGACAACAGACTGAAGATAAACAAACAAACAAAAAACACCCTCAAAAACCAACACGCTGCCACAAAAACACAAAAAAAAGAAACACAATCAATAAAATTGTCTTACGACTATGGGGGGCACGTAGTTGACTTTTACCGAAGAAAGAATGAAAAATGAGGGTGGGGAAGGAGGGGAGTTCGTGCACCATTTATTTGCATGCATTTTATATCATATCTGTGATATACCTAGCAGAAACATAAATACTGTCACATCATTGAACGCACGTACTGTGCCGTGAGTATTGAGCGCCTGACGGTTTTGACATATGGGTTTTGACGGATGGTCTGTATTGTTTGCAAAAAAAAAAAATATAGTAGTCTCAGTCAACGCGCTACCATAGAGTGGGCAGACAGAGAAAACCGCATCGCTGTAATTTGCGTCATAAGTATTATTTTATTACACATTATTAATAATGAACAATATATATTTACACGCTTCTCAGCCACCTTATTTTTCTGCCGCGTTCCGTCCGTTCCATTCCGTCCGCGTGTAGGGCGTGTAGGGCGTGTAGGGCGTGTAGGATGCAGTTCCTTCAGGCACATCGTGCGGTCCCGAAATTAATGCAACATCCGTAAAACCTCCTGCGTTCTGGCCAGCTTTGTGGTTTTGTCAACTGGAGAGCCAGTTCGCAAAAGCCGGAATTTAGGCATCAGAGATTAAGTACCTCTATGTGGTCTCTTCACTGGGCTCGACGGAGCTGAGGACAGTGCTAAATGTGATCGTGAGCCCCGATCCAAAGTCTCCGTATGAGGTTCTCAAGAGGGCGCTAGTATCGCGGCTTTCGGCTAGTGATTCGGCGAAATTGAAACACCTCGTGGGGAACTTGACCTTAGGAGACCGCCAGCCCTTCGCAGCTGTTGCGGGAGATGAGACGGCTGGGGGGCTCTGCAGTAAGTGATGATTTGCTGAAATCCCTCTGGCTGCAGCTGCTTCCGGAATAGTCGCAGGTCATCTTGCCCTGTTCTCCGGAAGCCAGTGTTGAAAGATTGTTCAGATTTTTAATCAACCTCAGCAACACGAAGTCGTCATATCCGCACAGCAGTCAGAGGTAACAGAACTTCCCAGACAGGTTGCCACCCTCTCGTGGATGTTTAATCAGCACCTACAAGCACGGTCACGCTCTGGGTCCAGAACAAAATATCACTCACGCTCACAATCGATTGACTTAACGCATCAATCCGAAGTCTGCTGGTGCCATCGAAAATATGGCACAAAGGCACTTGAGTGCATTCCTCCTTGCGCCTACAAGGCTGGTTCATCTGAACCAAAAAAAACTAAGTCGCCGTTCTCTTCAGACGGTAAGACAACGCGACTTATCTCGCAGCCGTCGTCTTTTAGTACACGACAATTGGTGTAAATGACATAACCTTGTTGATACGAGTGCAGACATTTCGGTACTTCCAGCACCTTCGACCGGAAGACTTCGACCTACTGGTCTTCGATTTGCAGTGGCAAATCAGTCGACCATAAAAACCTATGGACGAAAGGTGATCAAACTAGAACTGGGACTCCGTCGTGAGTTCTTATGGGACTTCATAATTGCTAATGTCTCTAGACCTATTTTGGGGGCAGACTTCCTCTGCCCCTATAGGCTAGTCGTCGACTTGTCAAATGCTATCCTGATGGATCCCATTACTTCGCTTTCATCGAAAGGCACGTACACTTCGTACAAACTTAATGCTTTGGCTGTGCATATCTCTCATCCACGGATACATGCCCTTCTCACCAAATACCATGCCATCACGTCGGGGTCACCAACTTAGGTATTTGATTTCAAATACCTTAAAGTGCAATATCAAAAGAGGAGAGATTTTCCGGCTGCTGCAGCCACTCGGAATCAGCTGAAGATTTGTGCACCGGTGTGTTAAATTGTTCGAGGCTACTGGAAAGGTCACTAGCGTTCTGGCCGCCCACGCAATGTCCGCTCGCTAGAGACCATCAAAGCCATGAAGGCTCGGATCATAGGAAATCTTCACCGAAAACAGAAAATTGTGGCGCAAGATATAGATGTGAATACGAAATCCATGAGTCGTATAATCAAAAAAGACTGGGGTATGGGGGCCCACAAACGTCACACCGGGCAACTCCTCACCGCTGCTCTGAAGGAAAATAGAGTGAAAAAGTAAATGCCAGCAGCTTTTCGCGGAGTACGCAGATGGGAGCTACCAAAAAAATCCTTTTTGCGGACGAGAAAATCTTCACCGAGCAGGAGAAATTCATTCGACAAAATGATCGGCTGTACGCTCGGCTGTCATTGGAAGCATCGCAAGTCATTCCGCAGGTCTTCAGTCATGGTTTGGTGAGGCATCATATATAGTGACTTTTTTTTTCGTATTGATACTGACGAACCGTTAGGCAGAAAACGGTTATTGGAGCAAAATGAATTTAACTTTCATGGATCTTTAAAATTTGTTCAAAATTTTTATCGTGAATAGAGGGTGCACATTCTATTCTTTGTGTTAAGACGTTAACAGACTTAAAATGGCAAAAATACGTACACTAAAATTATATTTGTTTATAAAAGTGGTATTTCTTGACATAATATTCGATCAAGCGGTCAATTATACTAGACTCCCAGAATTGTTTCTCGAGTTTCCTGATTTTTTCTTGACCTCCTTGGTTTATATTTGCCTTCTCTGATTTTTTCTTGGCTCCCCTGATTATTTTATAAAGCTCTCACGATTTGTTCCTAGACTCGAAGAATTATTTCTAGAGTTTCCTGATTTTTTCTTGACCTCTTTGTTTTTTTCTTACCCTCTTTGTTTTTTTTTGCCCTGTTTGTTTTTTCTTGCCCATTTTTTTTTTCCTTGCACTTTTTGTTTTTTTTTTGCTCGTTTTGTTTTTTTCTTGACTGCTCTGATTTTTTCTCGACTCCCCTGATTATTTCGGAACTCCCCTGATTATTTCATGACTGCCCTGATTATTTCTTGACTCCCCTGATTATTTCTTAACTCTCAGGATTTTTTCCTAGACTCCCAAAATTATTTCTAGAGTCTCCTGATTTTTTCTTGACCCTCTTGATTTTTTCTTGACTCCTCTGATTTTTTCTTAGCTCCTTTGATTTTTTCCTAGACTTTCGAGAAGATTTCTACCCACCCCTTCTTTTTTTCCTACCTGTCCTGAATTCGCCAGGCTCCTGGGATTTTTTCCTAGAGCCTTGTAATTTTTTTTCCAAGCTTCCGTGACTTTTTTTCTTAGACTCCCAGAATTTTGTCGAAAGTCTCTTGATTTTTTTCTTGACATCCGAGATTTTGTCTAGTTCTTTTGATTTTTTCTAAGCTTCTACGATAAATTTTTCTAGAAACCCCTGTTTTTTTCCAGGCTTTAGAGGCTCGAGAATTTTTTCAAACTCCTTTGGTTTTTGTTTAGTTCCCATGATTTTTTTCTAGACTCTCGAGGTTTTTTCTTTAACTTCTTTAATTTTTCTAACCTTCTAATCTTTTGATTTATGTAGGTCCCATGATATTTCCGTAGACTGTCCTGATTTTATCTTAGTTCCCACGATTTTTTCCATGACACCCCAAATTTTTTCTGAGCTACCATGATATTACCCGAGACTTCTAAAATTTTTTTCTTGAGCCTTTTGTGTTTTTCAAAGCTCGGATGATATTTTTCTAAGTTCACATGATGACTCCCAGAATTTTGTCTAGAGTCTTCTGAACTTTTGTCTTGTTTTTTTTTTCGTAAGACACAAATTTTTTAAGCTAAGCTCCCATAATTTTTTCCGAAACTCCTAGCATTTTCTCTAGACTCCCGAATTTTTTTTCTAGACCCCGTAAATTTTCGCAAAGCTCCCATTGATTTTTTGACAGAGTCCTAGGATTTTTTCAGGAGTCCCCTGATTTGTTTAAGCTCTTATAATTTGTTTCCAGACTCTCAACGCTGCTAAACATTTTAGACGCAGACAAAAATCATCAGTAATATTTAACTCTATCGAAAAATTATGTGTGACAGCTTTGTAACTTGAAAAAAAATCAATTAAAAAAGATTTTTTAACTTTTTGCTTCAACGATAATCGTTTTTGATCTTCTACTGTAAGCCGAGCAGGTAGAGAAGTGAAATTCTTTTGCGAGTCCTTTAACTTGCAGCAATTAGTGGATTGTTCTACTAGGATACCGGATATAGCAGTCGAAAGTGTTAGATCTATTTTCAACATCTCATTCCCGAAAATTATGTAATTTCTGTTGTAACTCCTTTAGGCCAATCAAAAAGTATTAGCTGACGGGTCATATATCGGTTGAGCATTCCAGAGGAAGGCCTCGAAGAAAAAAGGATTTAAGTTGAACCTATAAAATTGAAAATAATTTAAAGTTATCAGTATGTGCAAGGACCATTAGACAAGGGCTAAAGAAGCTGGTTTACTGACCTGAAAAAAGCCTTTCATCCCAGAAAAGAACAGGAGGGCCAAGTTGAAGTTTGGCAATGACCATGTAGACTAGAGTATTCAAAAATGGAGAATTTTATTATTTTGCGATGAATCGAAATTTAATTGATAATATCCAGATGAAATATGACATGTACGACGATCAAAAGGGCAAAGATTTAATCTTTAAGTACTGCATCTCAACAACCAAACATGGAGGAGGTAATGTTCTGGTCTAGGTGTTGGTTTTGAGGACGATGGTATTATGGATTGTTTCGTATACGTTGACATTTTATAAAACATTATGCTGCCGTACGCTGAAGATGGGATTCTTTTAAAATAGAGATTTTTAACAGGACAACAGCTTCTAAGCTGTGCAAGACTTGGCCGTTAGCAAATAAGACAGAAGTTTCGGAATGGCTTGTGCAATCTTCTGATTGAGAGCTTGTGAGCAATTGTAAACAGGAGGATCAACATGGAAAACTATAGAATAAAAAAGTTACTTTTCGATGCAATCAAGGCAAGGTGGTGCTTTAGTTTTGTCCAGGCAAATTTTGAGTATTGAGAAATATTTTTCTTTTGTTTTATGCTGTTGAAAAGCTTTAATTACCATGGTTATGTGTTTTTATAATACATATCCTAGATAAATAATAAAAGCTACGGTCAAACTTTTTTTCCTCTGTTTTTCCTAATAATATCAGAGAATAACTAATCTTTCGCAAAGGGATGCTTTAGGCAAAAATCATCCCATCCGCTAAAAAGGTCATGGCCACGATTTTTTTTGGATTCGAAGAAAATAATCCTAATTGACTTTTTGCAGAAAGGACACACGATCACGGGACCACCGCGACGTCATCAGCGTAACCTACCAGAAACACATCCGCAGGCATTTCCAGGCGCAACAGATCATCGTACATGATGTGCTAGAGGTCAGGTCCTAAGATCGACCCATGTGCCGCACCTGAGGTAACCAGCGGTCCTTGAGGTAGTCCCGCATCATGGCTAGTAAGTAGCCTGGGATACGGAACGTCTGCTCAAGGGCCCGGAGGATGTCCGTCCACCTCGCCGAGTTGAAAGCGTTTTTTACGTCCAGTGTTACCAGCAGAACGACCGGTCTGGCCTGATGGCATGCCTCTTCCGCTCTTGCTACAGCTCCAACAACCTCTAAGATGGCATCGATTGGTGAATGCCCTTTTCGGAAGCCGTGCTGCCTCGTGGCTTGAGCAACCCTTCGAGAAGTCTCCCCGCAGTGTCCAGCATGCACAGTGGGCGGTATGCTGATGGACCACCCAGGTTACCCTTCTCCCTTCACTCAGCCGGAATGGTCGCGGCCAAATTGCATGAATTGAACTACGAATTGCTGCCACATTCACCGTACTCACCCGGTCTAGCTCTTCGACCAATCTAGCTCCTTGACCGATCTAGCTCCTCGACCAATCTAGCTCCTCGTCTGACCTAGCTCCTTGCCTGACCCAGCTCCTTGCCTGACCCAGCTCTTTGTGGCTTCTTTCTATTCCCCAACATAAAAGCGTGGCACGAGAGAAAAAAAATCTGCTCGAACGAGGAAGTCATCGTCTTTAGAGATTTTGACAAATCATATTTTATGGAGGGGTTAAATAAAGGGCAGGGACGTTGGGAAAAGTTTATCGTCCTAAAAGCAGATTATGTTGAAAAATAAAAACTCTGAAAAACTTGCGTTTTCATTCCTAACACGGATACTTATTGTTCCGCCCTCAAAATTTTGTGTTTATCGTCAGCACTGTAATATTGCTCGCACATTTCTATCGACCATCATGATGATTTATTTTGCATAACAACTCACCAGAAATTATCATCAAGTTTTTCAACGAATTTTTTGGGCTCGACAGAAGAATAACAATCGTCGAATTAATAGGCTATAGATAAACAACAGCAAAACCCATTCTAATAAATATGAATACATCGATCACGATTGTGTTCGATACGATTCAACCACTAGTAGCTGAGAAAAGGGGTCATTTTCACCAAACCCCCAAGTATCTTGGTTTTTTTTTATTCTTATTCATTTTCACCTATAATTCGTTAGCATAATACCACATATGAATAGTTCTAAATCTAAAATATTAAAGAGTACAGTAGAATACACCCTTCCTCCCCCACGAACCTAAGCTCTCGTCCATATCAACATAATCAACCATCCTCACCATCACCAACCACTCTTTTCCTCCGTCTTTTCTTCTTATCGGAGACAACTTTATGTGGACATACACATAAGAAATTTCATATAAAGAAATCGAAGCAATAGCCACAACTTCTCTACACAGCCTACTAATTACCATAATTATTGCCGTAGCTTTAGCTAGTTAGTTGCGCCTTTTATACGAAATTATTTGTTTGCTCTGAATTCATAAAGAGTAGTACTAGTTCGGCTGGCAGTTGCTGTTAGAGGAGTTTGACTGTCTAGGGTTTGAACGTTTGAGGGTATGGGTGGGGGGGTTGAGGGCAGACGTTGACAATATGAAAGTTTGAATTGACTACACTTTGTGTTGTTAGATTTATCAATAAAATTGTCCAGTTACTATGCAAGTAGTATTTAGTGTAATTAGTTCGCCATGAAAATTGGAGTTCAGTGAAAAGATGGTTTAAATTTGAGGTTTAGAATAATTAAACTTAACACTGTTTGATATATAAACTGACAAAATACAAAAATCGACTTTGAGTCATCGAAATTGTTTTAGACCTTTTCAGTTACAGGTAAAAACCTGTAGCCCAGGGCTTGTCTTCGAATAGCTCATATTTTTTTCAAATCTTCATCATTTAGACTTAATTAGAGTAGCTGCAACTACAAAATAAACTTATACAAGAGAACGTATAAATACCAAGTGAATCTATAAAAATTCCATAAAAATCAAAATTTACCGTTATAGAAAAATCTAAAGTTATTACATTGCTGCAGTCTGTTAGTTCAATTTTCAATTATTTTAACTATTTTTTTTTTGTGTTTTTTTTAATATTCTCACCGGCCATGAAAAGAAAGTAGTCATCGTATCGAACCTTAGTCCAACATATTTCGTCCAACATATTTCCACTGAAACCTCCGAGCAATTAACGAAATTCGTTTTTGGAACAAATCCCAGTATTTATCTATTTATTTGACGTATACTATACGTAAAAACAACAGTAAGGATAAATTGGACAGCAGCAAAGGCAGCGCATATTATCAAAAGACCATTAAAACATATATATATATATAGACAACAATGCATTATTCCGTGGTCTATATGTGTATCCGTGTGACAATAACAAAATACACTAATTATTTTCCTTCGCTTCCTAGCCTCTCCACCCCGACTGTTAGGCCGTTGTGAACGTTGTTAGTTCATCCAAAGTTGTCGTCATCGTTAGAATTATATTGCGACCTATGAGGAAAAGTATGGTGGTAGCACGAGAGAATAAGTAAAAACCACAATTAGATCACATATTATATGCATACTTTCTATGTTGTGTTGTTTTTTGACAGTTTTCCACACCGTCATGAAATAACGAACCGACCGATCAAGGGTTCGTTTCTGATGAGATTTGACCTGGAACTACAATTTTTATTAGTAACCAAATTGCTAGGGTGGTGTGAGGCAAAAGAGGGTAGAATAGTCTTGTGTGCGGTAATTTATTCATTTCCCATCAAAAATGAACTTTAGCGAAAATGATTACTGTGAACAGAATCAATTAGTGCGACAACACTTCAATCATACATTGATTCATATATTGATGTAGGAGGAGACAATAAATACGATTTTCTATTCTTCAAGACACAATTTATTTTGGTTTTCCAATTAGTTTGATGGAATGCATGTAAAATATGCTAATACGAAAATGGAATGAGAAGACGTCGAAAAAAAGAAAGAATAACATGCTTTGGGATATTCTATTATATGGAAGACGTAAAGATTTTTTTTCGAAATAATGGTTGAAGCTTAAGGAAACTCATGGAAGAATAGAGCTCGAAATGGTTTTGGATTTTGCTGAGTAGAAATACCTTAAAGCACAAAATCACTCGTACTTAAGGTTTTTCTGTTGATTTAAATAAATGAAAAAAATTAAATAATAAATGCAAAAAGTAAAGGATTCTCTCTTATAAATTTCTTTTCCCTCATAAATCTATTCTCTCTTATAAATCTATTCGGTTTGCTCTAAACCTTTCAACTTTATTATAAACCTATTAACTGTAGTATAAACTTATCAACTCTATTAAAAACCTATGAACTCTGCTATAAACCCATCAACTCTCTTATAAACCTATCAGATCTATTATAAATCTATCAATTCTATTAGAAACCTCGCGTCTGTTCTCTGTACTTTCGCGTTTCTGCTCTAAACTTCTCCTCTCTTCACTAATCTTCTCCTCTCTGCTCGAAACCTCTCTCCATTATAAATCACTCGTTTTTCTGAATGTCTTTGGTTTATTCTAACTTCTCAATCATTACCCTTTCTTTTATTTCTTTTAAATATCTTCTATTTCTCCTTAAATGTCTTCTATTTCTTCTAAATTTCTTCTATCTCTTTTAATTTTTTTCAATCTCTTTTTAATTTATTCTAATTATTTTAAATTTTTTTCATTTCTTTTAAATTTCTTCTGTCACTTCTATATTTCTTCTTTCTCTTTCAAATTTCTTCCAGATCTTTTAAATTTTATCCATTTCTTTTAAATTTCTTCTATCTCTTGTAATTTTTTTCAATCTCTTTTTATTTTATTCTATCTCTTTTAAATTTATTCTATCTCTTTTTAATTTCTTTCATCTCTTTTAAATTTCTTCTGTCACTTCTAAATTTCTTCTTTTTCTTTAAAATTTCTTCCATTTCTTTTAAATTTTATCCATTTCTTTTAAATTTCTTTCATTTCTATTAGATTTCTTCCATTTCTCTTAAACTTTTTCTGTTTCTTCTAAATTTCTTCTTTCACTTCTAAATTTCTTCCTTCTCTTCTAAATTTCTTCTTTCTCTTTTAAATTTCTTCTTTCTCTTTTAAATTTCTTCTTTCTTTTCTAAATTTCTACTTTCTCTTCTAAATTTCTTCTTTCTCTTCGAAATTTCTTCTTTCACTTCTAAATTTCTTCCTTTTCTTCTAAATTTCTTCTTTTTCTTCTAAATTTCTTCTTTTTCTTTTACATTTCTTCCTTCTTTTCTAAATTTCGCTTCTCTCTCCAAACTTTTTTTTAAATTTAAGCTGTATTTTCAGAGTTTATTTTCATTCTTCTAAACTTTTTCTGTTTCTTCAAAATGTCAACTGTATTTTTCTACTGTAGTTTCTTTTCTCTCTCCTAAATTTCTGCTGTTTCTTCTAAATTGCTACCTTGTCTTCTAAATTTCGGCTATTTTTTTTTAAATATTTTCTGCCTCTTAGATATTTCTTCTGTCTGTTTTAAATTTCGCGTGACTTTTCAAAATTTCTTATGACTTTTCTATATTTCTTGACACTTTTCCAAAGTTGTCGTGACTTTTCTAAATTTCTTATAATTTTTCTAAATTTCTTATAATTTTTCTAAATTTCTTCTAAACTTTCTACATTTTTCGTGACATGTCTAAATTTCTTGTGACTTGTCTAAATTTCTTGTGACTTTTCTAAATTTCTTGTGACTTTTCTAAATTTCTTGTGACTTTCCTAAATTTCTTCTGACTTTTTTTCTAAATTTCTTCTGACTTTTCCAAATTTCTTGTCACTTTTCAACATTTCCTGTGATTTTTCTAAATATCTTCTGAGTTTTCTAAATTTGTTCCATCTTTTCTAAATTTCTTCTGTATTTTCTAAATTTCTTGTAACTTTTTAAAATTTCTTTTGACTTTTCTCAATTTCGTCTACCCCTTCTAAATTTCGTCTACCTCTTCGAAATTTTATCCATTTCATTAAATTTTATCCATTTCTTTTCAATTTATTTCATTTCTATTCGATTTCTTCCATTTCTTTTAAACTTCTGCTGTTTCTTCTAAATTTCTTTTTTCTTCTAAATTTCTTCAAAATTTCTTCTTTCTCTTCTAAATTTCTTCCATCTCATTTAATTTTTTTCTATCTCTTATTAATTTATTCTATCTCTTTTAAATTTATTCTATCTGTTTTAAATTTCTTTCATCTCCTATAAATTTCTTCTGTCACTTCTACATTTGTTTTTTAACTTGAAAATTTCTTCCATTTATTTTAAATTTTATCCATTTCTTTTAAATGTCTTTCATTTCTATTAAATTTTTTCCATTTCTCTTAATTTTTTTTCTTCTAAATTTCTTCGAAATTTCTTCTTTCTCTTCTAAATTTCTTCCTTCTCTTCTAAATTTCTTCTTTCTTTTCTAAATTTCTACTTTTTCTTCTAAATTTCTTCTTTCACTTCTAAATTTCCTCCTTCTATTCTAAATTTCTTCTGTATCTTCTAAATTTCTTCTAAATTTCTTCTTTCTTTTCTCAATTTCGTTTTTCTCTCCTAAATTCTTTCTTTTAAATTTTCTATGTTTCTTCCGAATTTAAGCTGTATTTTCAGAGTTTATTTTCATCCTTCTAAACTTTTTCTGTTCCTTCAAAATTTCTACTGTATTTTTCTACTGTAGTTTCGTTTCTCGCTCCTAAATTTCTGCTGTTTCTTCTAAATTGATAATATTTCTTCTAAATTTCGGCTATTTTTTTTCAAAATATCTGCTGTCTCTTGGATATTTCTTCTGTCTGGTTTAAATTTCGCGTGACTTTTCTAAATTTCTTATGATTTTTCTAAATTTCTTCGAAATTTTCTAAATTTCTTCAAAATTTTCTAAATTTTTCGTGACTTTTCTCAATTTCTTGTAATTTTTCTAAATTTCTTCTGACTTGTGACTTTTCTATATTTCTTGTGAATTTTCTAAATTTCTTGTGACTTTCCTAAATTTCTTGTGACTTCCCTAAATTTCTTCTGACTTTTCTAAATTTCTTGTGACTTGTTTCAATTTCTTGTGAATTTCTAAATTTCTTGTGACTTTTCTAAATTTCTTGTGACGTTTCCGAATTTCTTGTGACTTTTCTAAATTTCTTATGACCCGTCTAAATTTCTTCTGACTTTTCTAAATTTCTTGTGAATTGCTAAATTTCTTATGACTCGTCTAAATTTCTTCTGACTTTTCTAAATTTCTTGTGACTTTTCCGAATTTCTTGTGACTTTTCTAAATTTCTTATGACTAGTCTAAATTTCTTCTGACTTTTCTAAATTTCTTGTGACTTTCCTAAAGTTCTTGTGACTTTTCTAAAATTCTTATGACTCGTCTAAATTTCTTCTGATTTTGCTAAATTTCTTGTGACTTTTCTAAATTCCTTTTAACTTTTCTAAATTTCTTGTGACTTTTTTCAATTTCTTGTGAATTTCTAAATTTCTTATGAATTGTCTAAATTTCTTCTGACTTTTCTAAATTTCTTCTACCTTTTCTAAATTTCTTCTACCTTTTCTAAATTCCTTGTACCTTCCTCAATTTCTTCTGTATTTTCTAAATTTCTTCTGACTTTTCTAAATTTCTTCTGCATTTTCTAAATTTCTTGTGAATTTTTTAAATTTCTTGTGATTTTTTAAAATTTCTTTTGAATTTTCTTAATTTCGTCTACCCCTTCTAAATTTCGTCTTACTCTTCGAAATTTCGCGTGCCTTTGCTGATATTGTCTACTTCTTCTAAACTTTGCCTACCTCTTCTTAATCTCTTCTGTCTCTTCTAAATCTTTTCTAGGTCTCTTCTAAATCTTTTCTAGGTCTCTTCTAAATATCTTCTTAACCTCCTCTAAATCATTTGTCAATCTTTTATACATCTTTTGTAGATCTTTTGTAGACCTTTTGTAGATCCATAAATATCTTCCCTCTCTTCTCACTTTTCTAAAGCCTTTCTCTCTTCATAATCAAGTTCCCAGTTCTCTTCTGCACCTCTTCTCCCTGTTCTACATCTTTCCTATCTATTCTGTATTTTTCCTATATATCTTCTCTTTCTGAAAATCTTCACTATCGGATGGTTCTAGGCTCGATAGACCAAAACACTGTTACCCCAATATCCTCACCAATATCTCCACTACAGCCCCCATACCGCAATATCCCCACTATTACCCCCATACCCACCCATACCCCCAAATCATTCAATACTTATAACAATTTTATTCATGTACAATTTCATAATAAATTGTATATAAAATAGTTTAACTAAACACACAGTAAGCCCAACACTCAACCATTGATTGAAAAAATTTCAAGATTCAATATTATCAATCCTATATCACGATATTAACGGAAAACATTTAAAACTGCATCGCCGAGATCTTTTGATTTCAAAATTACGCTTCAATTTAACATCGAATCTAATTATTCAATGACGATTTTTTTTAATAAATTTTTGCATATTATCTTGAATATCTTTATGATAAGTGCAACGAGGAAAAAAAATCTATTCAATGATAGAGTGAAACACGACGAAGAGCTACAATAACTCAACCATGATACACGTTTCCATCATCATCAAAGCATCATCCCCTGCAACTATTATGCTGTTATTTGGTTTTTTGCTTAAACATCTGCCGCAATATCTGCAATATCGATAGGGGAAAAGATACACAAAATTTATACTAGATGTTGGATAATGATGATTCTTTTGCAATATAGCATACCTTCACCATCGTTCATCATCATTATCTTCATCCCCGACCTCAACATTATGGAAACAGTCCTTTGAATTCTTCTTCTTTTTTTTTTATATATATATATATATGTATAATCCATTGAGAATATTTTAAATCTTTCATTGGTATTGATTCAATAGCTAAATATCTCTGTATAATGGTGAACATGTATACTTTTCGATGAGTTAACCATAATGTAGCGGAAAAGACTCAAATGCTTAGATAAGAATTTGAGCGTTAATAATCACGGGATGCAATTCGGGTGATGGAAAAGAGAATTGTAAAAGAAGTGGTAATATTTTCAACTCGTTAGGATTTTTGTTGAGAGAGTGGATTGAGTTTTGTATGCAGAATTGAGTTTTGAAATGTGTAAAATATGGAATAAGATATTTTCATTTCTTCAAATTCAGTTTTAATAATGAATTTTGATATATATATATATATATATATATATATATATATATATATATATATATATATATATATATGTATATATATATATATATATATATATATATATATATATATATATATATATATATATATATATATATATATATATATGTACGATAATATATATATCAAATATATATATCAGATATAATATATATATATATATATATATATATATATATATATATATATATATATATATATATATATATATATACGAAGTTAATCAGGCCTGGGACAGCAACAACAGTCACTTCAAGTATGGGTTGGGTGACTGGAACGCCATAGTAGGTGAAAGGAAAACCAACGAAAAACTGGTAGGCGAATTCGGGTTAGGTCAGAGGAACGAAAGAGGGGAAAGGCTGGTACAATTCGCCTACCAGCGCACCCTGTATGTAGCCAATTTCTTCTTCAAGAAAAAACCCTAGCAGGAAATGGACATGGCAGGCCCCCAATAGAACCACGAGGAATGAAATCGACCTAGTACTCTCAAGCAATCTTAACATGATCAAGGATGTATCAGTACTTAATTTGATATTACACTCATTGCTGGTACTACGGATTAGATATTAAGTTTCCCATCATTTCAAGATTATCATCTTCTACCATTTTTGGTCTATGCGTATCAACCTTATTTCGCATATTCATGTTGACGACAATTCAAACATAAGTTCCTTTCGTAACCTTATCCAACTCTGATGTTAGTACGATATCAGGGCTGGCTTTTCCCTTAGTGGATTTCATAACTTAAGTTTTCAATTTTTTCTGCAAAAATTAGATAATAGCACCAGGAAAAAGATATCCGAAGACATCAGCACATACAATGAAAAATTGGTAGAAAATGCTATAGAATGCAACAAGAGCCTGAAAAAGACCAGGGAAGCCCTTGTAGTCGGCAAAAAAAAACAAATAATAGCACTTAAGCATGAAAATATAAGGGTAACCGACAGGCAAGAAATAATAGAGATAATAACAAAATTCTATAGTGACCTATACAGAGCTCCGCTATTACCAGACCCCATCGCAACACCACCACGAACACCAAATCGAACACCAGCAGTCCTAACAGAGGAAGTGGAACTAGAGCTGAGGCATATGAAGAATGGGAAATCAGCTGGCAATGATGGCATAACCACGGAATTACTGAAATATGCAGAAGAAAAAATCTGGGGAAAACTAGCAGACATTTACACCAACTGCATAAGACGAAGGCAAATACCCGAACAATGGAACAGTGCCAATATAATACTCATCCATAAAAAGGGCTGCAAGGAGGACATTAAGAACTACAGGCCAATAAGTCTGCTACCAGTGTTCTACAAACTGTTCACAAAGATCATCAGTAACAAAATACAACAGAACCTAGATGATAACCAGCCACGAGAACAGGCGGGTTTCAGGAGTGGATTTAGCACAATAGACCATATCCACTCACTGTGGGAGCTGATGAGTAGGACAAAGGAATATGAACTCCCATTAGCACTGGCCTTCATAGATTTCGAGAAAGCTTTCGACTCGGTACACCCGGAAGCAGTAATAGAATCCCTAATAAACCAGGGGGTAGAATCACCTTACGTGGAAACATTAGCCAACATCTACAGAAACGCCAGAGCTAAAATCAAGTTCTTCCAAGACACTGAAGAGTTTCCCACAACAAAGGGAGTTAGGCAGGGCGATGCAATTTCACCCAAACTGTTCTCAGCAACACTAGAAAACATCTTCAGGAATTTGAACTGGGATGGAAGGGGCCTGAACATAAATCGTGAACGCCTACACCACTTAAGATTCGCGGATGACATTGTCATCATCACCGATAGTCAGGAAGATCTACAGGCCCAATTAAACGAGCTTAACTTAGCCAGTAGAATGGCGGGACTCAGAAAGAACTTGAATAAGACCAATTGATAAGACTGAACGACAAAATAGAAAGCCATGAGGACATTGTAATAGATGGCACCAAACTAGAGATCGTTGACGAATACGTGTACTTAGGTCAACTAATACATAAATCGGGATCACTAATACCAGAGATCAATAGAAGGATCAAACTGGGCTGGAGCGCGTTCAGAAGAAACAACATGGTATTCAAATCAAAGAAAATTAGTCTTCAACTTAAGAAGAAGCTATTCGATCAATGTATTCTACCAGCAATGACTTACGGATGCGAGACCTGGATACTATCTACAGATGCCACAAGGAAATTTCAGGTCGCACAAAGAGCCATGGAGAAATGCATGATGGATATCACCAGGAGAGATCGGAAAACCTTGACTTGGATAAGAGGAAAAACCCAAGTAATCGACGTAATCCACAGGGTTAAGTCCTTGAAATGGCAATGGGCAGGACACGTAGCAAGAAGAACTGATAATAGATAGACCACGATACTAACCCAATGGTACCCCAGGGGCACAAAGAGGCCGAGGAAAAGACCAAACCTCAGATGGGACCATTACATCAGGAAAATAGCTGGCATAAACTGGATGCAACAAGCCAGAAACAGACCGGAATGGAGGAGTTTGAGAAATCAATATGTTGGGGAGGCTGCACCACAATAAATATGTACCAACATGTATATATGTGGTAGAATAAGCTGGAAATGATGATGATGATGATATATATGAGCCAAACGTTATATATTTTTGTATATATATTTTTTGAATACGCATAAAAATATTTAGATGATTTTTCTTTTTAATGAAACCCACACTGGGCGCCGTTACGAAGTAATTTGAATCAAAAACATTGGAGTTTTGTTCGGCAAAAATTTAAACTATATAAGATAATGAGGTCGTTCCATCTAAGGTAAACCATCAAAAATAAAGAAAACATTGACTTAAATTGATGTCGAATTTTCATATTATTAAAAAAATTCAAATGTTTGCCCAAAAATAAATTATTGTTTTACAATTGAAAAATAGTATGTAATAGAAATTGAATTCAAACTTACCACTATCAGCAGCTATTTTGAAAACATCACTCAATTCCAACGGTTCTAAATTTTCACTGCGTCTTTGCAAGCATATAAACTGTTCAACTTGTACATGCCGTATACTTTTGACGTGTTGAATCATTTGCAAAACTGTCGAAGTTTTGAAATTACACAATTCACAGATTATTATATGTGTTGAATCGGATTGCAGTTGACTGGATGCACTATCAACATTAGTTGAAACACTACTACTGCCACCACCACCACCACCACTAACACCGCTTTGTTGATCAGTATCACTACTTGCAACGGCACTCAATGAATTCACTGTACCACTAACGCAACGTTGTTGATTACCGTCAACCGATTGTTGAACGTTCGCACTAACTGGTGTCGAAGTTGATGCACGACGTTGCTGCTGAATCGAATAGAGTTGATCAATATAGACGAGATGATTGAAGATCATTTTCATTGTGTCGTGTCGCATGTGCTGCGTATGGAGGCTCAGTTTTTGTATTGAATTCGTATAGAAATCGCAGCAGTTGCATTTCAGTTGAACGGTGTTCGTACTGTTGTATTTCAATTTGTACTCGTTTTTCGATCCACCTTCTTTGATATGATTGATATAGTTCAATTTTTGTATATGCTTGTCGGTTTTGCTGTGCAGTTGAAAGTTTGCCTTGAGATTAGTCTTATAGTTGCACAGTCGACAAATGTAATTGTTGTTGATTATTAGCATTATGTCGCTGTTGCAGTTGTTCGTAGCTGAGCTGGAGTTGCGCGATCGATCGATCATCAAGTGATTGTTCAATTCATCGATGTTGTTCGTGTTGAAAGCGGAGCATATGAGACAACTAAACACCGTCGTCGGCCGTTGATCAGGCTCGATGGGCGGTTCAAGGGTTTCGAGATTCAGTCCTTGATCGTGCTCAATCGAGCTGCCCAGCAATGCAGCAGCGGCTACGGCAGCTGCGTTCGACGGTGCCGTCGAGGTTGAAGAAGTTGCAGATGTGGGCGCGTTCAACTGCTGAACGGTTGAACTGCAACCGGATCCTGATGAGAGCTGTTGGCCAATCGACTGGATTTGCGATTGTGGTTGTTGTTGTTGGGGTAAGGATGCTGCAGCTGCTGCAGCGGCTGCTGCAGCACCAAGCGCTCCAGCGGCGGAGTTTTGATGCAAAAGTTGAATCATGAGGGCTTGGTTGTAGGCCAGATCAGCTAGTGCAGCTTCCGGTAGGAAATTTTGAAGGTGCGGCATGTTTTGCTGCAAGCTTGGCATGTTTCCTAGATTTGAAATGTTCGCCGCAGCTGCAGCACCAATATTCTGGCTTTGCAAAAAGCTGAGAGCCTGAAAGTGCTTCATATTGTTTTGCAGGACCGCCATGTTATGCGTATGTTTCTCGCTTGTCATATGAATGCGTAGATTTCGAGCCACACTCGTTTCATACGAACAAACATCACAGCGAAAACTTGGTTTCGGTTTGCTCGTTTGTTGCGGCATATTCGGCATTACGATCTTCGGATTTTCTCTAATATCAGTCGCAGTTGAAAGGTTTTGGGAATTATTCAATTCCTGCATATTATTCAAATGCTTGTCACTCTGCATATGAATTGATAAATTTCCCTTGGTTGTTGTTGAATAGTTGCAGATTTCACAGCGATACGGTTTATAGCCGCATGTATAGGACTCACCACGTGCTAATCGAGGATGTTGTTGACCTGTATACGTCGAATGAGGAGAATTAACAAACAAAGAGCATGAATACAAGACGGATCAAAACTGAACATTTTCGTTTGTTCAGTGTTCTAAACGATCAAGAATGTGTCAAGAGTGACGACCATTCAGCTTTATTTTCGCAAAAAAAAATTAAAAAAAAATTACGTTAATTCATTTAACCGTAATTTACAAGTGGAAATCAAATGAAATGAAATTGAATTGAATAGTAAAAATAAGTGGTCTCCAGTTTAACGTTCAACACACTTTTGTTTTGGTTAAATAAATTGTTGATTGAATGATTGGAAACTTTAAATAAATTCGCTGTAAAATAAAGCATAAAGTCTTTGATTATAATTGAAATATGTAGAAAATATGGTCATATAGTAAATTTGTATGTAGTTTGGCATTAAGTCTATTAAATCTATGAAAATCTATGTGCTATGCACCCAAATCAAGTTGTACATTTTGAACAAGGTATCTGTTGTGGACGTGATCGAATTGAATTCAATTTAAATTCAACCAATGTCTTTAGATACGAGATAATGTGTCTTATCGAGTAGATGAGTGGTCAATGGGGCGATTTTTTAGTTCTTCTGACAATGCAGACATCTATTTAAATTCAGGGTTAAAGATATTGTAATCTATTTATCTTTTGAATAAAAAGATCGAATTGTGGGGTATTAAGACAGGTTCGTTTTTGCTTTATTTGGTTCGAGAGGTTCGGTATCGGCTTATATTCGAATTCAACAACAAAATTGAGGTTGAACGTCATTGAACCCTAATTGAATGTTATTGAATCCGAATTGAACGTCATTGAATTTTTATCGAATGTGATTGAATTCGAATTGAACGCCATTCAATCTTAGTTGAATGTCAATTGAATCTGAATTGAATGTTTACAACAACAAAATTTAGGTTGAACGTAATTGAATCTTAATTGAATGTTATTGAATCCGAATAGAACGTCATTGAATTTCTATCGAATGTGATTGAATTCGAATTGAACGCCATTCAATCTTAGTTGAATGTTAATTGAATCTGAATTGAATGTTAACAACAACAAAATTTAGTTTGAACGTAATTGAATCTTAATTGAATGTTATTGAATCCGAATGGAACGTCATTGAATTTTTATCGAATGTGATTGAATTCGAATTGAACGCCATTCAATCTTAGTTGAATGTTAATTGAATCTGAATCGAATGTTAACAACAACAAAATTGAGGTTAACGTCATTGAACCCTAATTAAATGTTATTGAATCCGAATTGAACGTCATTGAATTTTTATCGAATGTGATTGAATTCGAATTGAACGCCATTCAATCTTAGTTGAATGTCAATTGAATCTGAATTGAATGTCAATTGAATCTTATTGCTGAGGGTTTTCTCTTGCATTTTCTTATATGCATCATATAACAGTAAATCATATGATCAAAACATTGATCCCTAAGTTTCACCGCAGACAAGTAGCAGAGTTTCTTATTCAATATCAATTGATTTTTGTCATCATAACCTAAAAAAAAAAACTACAACTTTGCATATTGTCAACTCACCAGCCAAACAATATCCGCATGCACTTTCACCATCCGGATGTTTTTCGCGCATATGAATTTCTAATGTCTCTTGATATTTATAGTGCCAATTACATTGCGGGCATTTCAGCGTTTTACATGAATTTCGTGTTGATATTTGCGATCCACTGTTTAATCGTGCCGAACTTAAAATCATTTCACATCTAGTGGAATATTTGAAAGCAAACGAATATTACGGTATAATATATGAAATGAATTGTTTTGTTTTTTTGTAAATACTTTTAAAAATCGTTGGTGAAGCCGAATTGATGGAAATAAAATAAATATACATTTTTTGAGAAAAGAAGCGACTTACCGAGCACAGTCTACACCAATCGGTCGTCCATTTATATGATCTGGACATGCACCGATTGTAAAACTTGGCGCTGGTGTTGTTGGTGAAATTGATGTTAGAGATGCTGCTGATGAGGATGGTGTTGTTAAATTAATACTATTTGGTGATTTCGTTGGTGTCATTGGCGATGATTTCAAATTGTTGATATTTATTAGCTCGCACGATTTACAATCGGCAACGAATCCGCCAGAAACTTTATTGAATCCTTGATGTTCTGGACATGCTATATGCGTGGATTGTTGATGTTGTTGTAAGATTTGTTGTTGTTGTAGGAACTCATTTAACAGTTTCGTACTATTACTACTATTATTATTACTACTATTACTAGTACTTAGATCACCCGCTTTTGTGCCGCTATTGTCGTCACCGCTTCCATCACCAACACCAATCGTTGTTGAAAGTAATGATATCGCCGACGATATTGGTGTCTGTATTGGTGATAGTTGTAGATTGGAACTGTTATTATTACTACTGCTATTGTTGTTGCTATTGCTGTTTAGCTCGGTTGGCGAGCTGGTCGTTAAAACTAATGATGATGCTTGCAATGATGACGGCGTTGATGCCCGCAGCATTGGTTGTTGTTGTTGTTGTTGGTGGTGCTGCTGTTTAAATTGTTGTTGAACAAAATCACTTAAATTTTGGCCAGTTACACTTGAACTAATTAGAGTAGCACTATTCGATATATCACTATTTAGTTTATTCAGATTATTTAGTGTTGTTGATGTTGTGGATGTTAATGTGGGTGGTGATGCTGTTAGGGTTGCTTGCGATGATGATGATGATGATAGTAATGATGATGAAACTGCCGATGATGACGCTGCTATTGTTGTTGCTGTCGAATCGAGCATTTGACTATTTAAATTGTTATTTAGGAGTAGACTTGTGGAACTAAGGATAGTATTCGCTGCCGCTGATGATGACGTTGGTGTGCAATTCGTACTGCTGCTAGTGCTTGATATTGTTAGGTTAGCTATACAATCACTCGATGATGCTAATGACGGTATTGTGGTGGATGAAGTTTGAAATTGCTGTTGCTGCTGCTGTTGTTGAAAAAATTGTTTATGCACATCTAACGGCTCGAGAAAGGATATTTGTGGCTTTTCGTCAACATTTCGTTGAATAATGGCACTCGAGTATTCACGATTTAATAATAATTTTTCGGAATCATGTAGGTTCAGCGTATGTTCACTGTTCGCGTGCAAACTAAACGATTTCGTATTACCAAAACTCAATTTACAGATAAAACACATCAATATCGGTTTTTGTATTTTATTCGGTTCAGATATTTTATTAATTGTCGCATCACGGGCTGTCACGACACGAAAAGAGTGAATTTTCGGATTATTTGTTGTTGGCTGACCGGCTGTTTTTTTTTCATTTGTTCAATTTAAGATCATTTCGTTGATGCCAAGTTTTGAACATTTGAAATGAAAGAAGGAAATTTTTTTTTATGCAACTTTCCAAACTTAGTTTTTTTTTGTTAATAAACAAGCTTAAGTATTTTTTTTTTTTAAAGAACAACTCACCTGCCAAACCTGCTTCGGAAATATTCGACAGTGAATCGTTCTCCGAATCAATTATAAACGCACTGCCATCGGGGTTGTAGACAATTTTACCCTGAAAGCTTTCGACATCCGAACATGATACTGGTGACCCTTCATCTGATTCACAGTCCTGTAATATATAAAAAATAAATAATACATTGTTTCTGGTTTCACCAAAACTATTTATAAGTTTTTAATTTTTAATTACATCATATAATATTCACTCGACTACTTTTTATTGAATTTGATTTGCAATTATTTCTTTTTCAGCACACACACACACACACACTGACTGACGATTGTTAATCAAATAACCATTAAGTTCTGGCTGTGTCCGAGACCTTACAACCGACAGGTGGCGTCGCAGTCATCATCAGTTTATGTTTTTAATTCGGTATGTATATGAACTCGATTGAAATCGAAATGAAAATAATCATTGGTAAAATATTATAGGAACATAGAACAGGGCGTAATGCCACCAACCAAATATGCATGTAGTAGTGAATATGCAAAACGAAAGTTTCTGCGCAATATTTGAAAATTATCTCATCAAACTGAACAACACCTGAATCCAGTGTAAGTACGAACAATATTCTACTACTTGTCAGTGTTTTACTGCTTTTCATTTACCCGTTTCATTTAATAAATCCAATTAACTGCTCATCGTAAGAGACTGTGGCGAAAACTGAATGAAAATATAATATAAACGGTAATAATCTCTGATTATTGTCAGAGGGAATACATCACTCCAGCAATGACGGGTTATATGCATTTTATGTTTCAACAGAAAATACGATATCAGTAAGCCGTTAAGTTTGCAAAGTTTCGTATACCTTTCAGTTGAAATCGTCTTTAATTTACACATAATCTAGTTTTCACTTAGCTCTTAAACGTGCCCTTTTACTGCGGTAGGCGTAAAGGATAGTGGTTTCAGGTGACACTTATTAAAAATATATGCAACATAAACTCGTTGTTGTTGTTGTCACCACTGTGCAAAGAAAAAACCAAAATCAAAATAATAAACATTGTTTTTTTGTAGCTCGAGTGTACATAATGCCCTGATTCGCATAAACGTTCTATCTGCGTTTTTGTTATTTTTGAATTAACACCGGACTCGAAAACTACATCATTCTGCAAAATTCGAAAAAACCTACCTTTTGTGGAATTATGTTAAAATCAATATTGAAAAATGCACTCTCCATATATCACCAGCACAAATCAAAACACAAATCATTGAATATCTCGAAAGCGCTAAAATGTTGATAGAACGTTTATGCGAATCAGGGCAGCATACAAACCTAAACACACAAAAAAAATATGTGTTTATTATTTTGATTTTTCATACTATATTGGTTGCTGCATACTCATAAATATTTAATGTACTTATGATGACGGGAGGGAGCCAAGCTGATTATTGTTGAAAACAAAAACCGTTGTCGAGTGTCTGAAGTATTTGTGTAATTAAATGCTGAGGAAGCCCTATCAGACCACAAAAAAAAAATGGGTTGAGTCATTTCCGATTAAGCCCTATTTACAAGATTATTTAAAAAAATTGATCGATACATAAATGAATTGAAAGAAAACATAAAGTGATATGCCGAAAAAATAATAAAGTGATTAGAAGTACATAGATATGATACTAGTTCGTCTTTGAGATCAATCGAAATTATTTTCGGCAGCGTGTCAGCATATTGATAAATAGTAGATGCATAAGTAGACAAGTATATAGTGGATGATAATTAGCAGTGATTGAAATAGCAATGTTGTTCAAATTGATAAGGAATGAAGGTGAAGTCACAGGTCGAGTTCGCTAACAAGAGCCAGATATGACGTTCATAGAATCAACTCAGACTATAAACCGGAGAAAGTATGTAGAATTTATCCATGGGGCTAATTTTCTCTTTCTATGAGATTTATCCTTCATCCCGGAGATCTACGCAACATAAGTCCCAGCGCTAGAATGGCAGAATCTGCATAGCGCGTACTCCCATGTCACATGGTGCAGCATTTATGGTCCCTCACGCTATGTTACATAGTACCATGAGCTATGTAATATAGCTTCTATTGTCATATCGTATTGGCGATATAGAATCCAAACACAATGTATTCTGCAAAGTATTTTTCATGCGTGCATGGCGAAAAGAGGTATATTGCTCGCTGTATAAAATTCATATGAGTTGGTGCTTTGTATTATAGCCCTCAACGCCATGTATTATAGCGCTCAACGCCATTTATAATAGCTTTCGACGTCATGTATTATATTCCCTAACGCCTACACCTCCTTTCAATAATACATTATGTAGAGGGCTTTAATGCATGGGGGCTATAATACAAGGCGCTGAGGGCTATAATACGTGGTGTTGCGGGCTTTAATACCTAGCGTTGAGGGTTATAACACATGACATAGAGGGCGACAATATATGGCGATGAGGGCGATAAGATATAGCGTGGAGGATTATAATACAGAGCGTAGAAGTCTGCAATAAACGGCGTTGAGCGCTATAATACATGGCGTTGAGGGCTATAATACATAGCGCCTACTCCTATGAATTTTTTGTCAAGTACTATGGCGTTTGGCGCTATATATTATCACAATCCTGAGATTGGTTATGTACATAGCGCCGGAAATCCAGAAATTATAGCGTCTGGGGCTATGCGTTTTTTTCAGTATCCTGATGATTTAAAGCCTGAACTTTCTTCCTCATTTTAGCACAGTAAAATCCTCTAAATACGACAGGGTTGCTCTTGCAGTAATAAAGATAATAATGAGATGTTAGATTTCTTTTGTCAGTTTGTACGGTGACCGAACCAGTCTTCTTTTCAAGATCCCTGAAGAGAAATTAGCTCTAATTGAGCTGAAATTTTTGGAAAAATTATTACTCAATGTACTTTTCTTCTTGTCACAATTACTATGAATGGTTGTTTTCGTAGTTCTCCTTTGCTTTTGATGGGAAACTTATAGAGAATGTAAAATATTATGGGTATTCAGTGACAATAAGAGGCCTTTCAAAGTATCACCACATCGTCTACTGCAATATTTTTTGGATTGAAACAAGGATTCTGTCCATTTACAGGTAGATCGAGTGACTGTCCTACCAAGCACGCAAGATTTTTAAGCTCAAGATCACAGATCCTGTATAACCTTTAAAAAGCAATTTGTTACGCGTTGCTAGGAAAACGTAGTACATCTATGACCTTAGTCTGTTTCGACAAGATAACACCATCATCCCTTAAAACCTAAGCCTTTGTCGAGCAAGTAACTCCTCCCTAAAGATCAACAGAAAACTGTATTATTATAATTTGCCCAGCGTAGCAGCTTTGATCCAGCAACACTTGAGACCATAAACGCAAGGAAGCTTTCTAAGTCCTGCAAAAATAACGCTTCGATTATCTTGTACAATAATCTCGATTTCCAAAGAGTCCAGACATGTTTGGCAAAGAGCTAAAAGGGAAGATATTTCAATGTAAACTGCATGCTGACTGCCAGAGGCTATTGAGTTCTCGTCATTTGAAAACTAAGCAAACTACTTGCTAGACAATCTGTCACGCCAAGCGTAGTATGCAAAGCATATGAAGAATTGACAAAGAGTAGCACCTCGGATTCGTTGAAGACCCTCGTAGATATTCACTTTCCGGGCTATTTGTATGACTCCAGCCCCACACCCATTGGTGGACAGGTGTTCGGCAATAACGATACAGAAGGTATAGGTGAAATTTGGACCAGGCAGAAACTAGTCTTCAAGTCTCAAGGTCTGGATGGGATTCTACATGCCATGCTCCAGAGGTCAGGAATGCTAACCATATTTTGCCTTTTGCCAATTTATAAAGGTTGCCAAATGCTATGCCATGTACTTGGATCGCCAATGTTGTATTTTTGCCGAAAGCAGGTAAAAGCAACCATATGCATCCGAAAGGCTACAGGCCTATTGGTCTTACTTCCTTTCTTCCCAAGGTATTCGAAAGAATTTTTTGTCCTCCATATCAAGGAGAGACTTGGGATCTTACCCCTTTACGGATGCTTGGTGTGGTAATGAATAAAATTATTTTTGATACGGCGACCAGAATTCAGCGGTTGACGGTTCGCTGGACTGCAAGTGATTTAGACGAAACTCCCTCGTCTGCTTTGAACGTCCTGCTCCATCTCCCCCCACTTGACCTCTTTGTTAGGGGCAGTGCCGTAAAAGCTGTTGTCAGGCCTAAAAAATCGGGGCAATGCGGATCAAGATCATTTATTCACACAAGTATTGAGCAGGTTCACGAAGAATCACTGATTACTTGGTCCCCGCTCTTCGTTTCGAGTGAAGATACCAAGCAACCGTAGAGGATGACCAGAAAAGGAATCAGCAAATGGGTAGAGCAGACTTTAGTATCTACACTGATGGATCCAGGAGTAGGCACTGCACTATATTCTGCGAAATGCGATATAGAAGCACTCTTCAGGCTTCCTAATCACTGTAGTATTTTCCAGGTGGAAGTCTTTGCTATGCGAAAAGGCGCTAAACTAATATCGGTCGAAGATGCTGCAGATGTCAGGATCAAGCTCCGATAAATGCACTAAAGTCTTAATCATATAAATCAAAGTGCACCCTTGACTGCATTCAGACCCTGAACAGGCTAGGCAACAGTAAAAGACATAGAATCCACTGTGTTCTTGGTCATAAGCGCATCATTGATAGGAATGAAAAAGTGGATGCGCTCGCTAAGCATGGGACCAGTCTACCCTTAGTTGAATCGGCAGACATCGCAACTCCTATCCAAACCGTCAAGTTCTTGATCGACGCCAATATACGATGCCGGTTGTCGTGCGCCAATGACGAGAAATGGGGGATCATACAACCTCGCAGCTACCACATACCAACTTGAATTAACCTGGACTGACTGCAAACGGATGCACTGAAAAAACACAAGGCGCGAGATGCCATAATTTATGGACTTCTGGCGCCATGTACATAGTCGATTTGGGGATTGTGATAAAATATAGCGCCATACGCCATAGTACATGGTGGAAAGTACATAGGAGCAGAGGCTTTGCTTATAGCCCTCCACGCCATGTACTATAGTAGTACATGGCGTGAAGAACTATAGTACATGGCGTGGAGGACTATATTAAATGGCGTGGAGGACAATATTGCATGGCGTAGAGGACTATATTACATGGCGTAGAGGACTATATTACATGGCGTGGGGGACTTTATTACATGGCGTAGGGGACTTAAATCAAATGTATTAAACGATTCTGAATCCGCTTGTAAAGTTGAATTTATCAGTTAAATCTATCATTCGGACAATTGTCATTACATTCAAAATCAATAGCAGGTAGCAAAATCATAGTGAATATCAATACGATTTCACGAGACCATTGACATACATTGTCATGTATAGATATACTCAAACATCACTTGCTGACATTTATACAGCTCCTCACACAGTATGGCTTCGAGTTATAATTGCAGTAACAACTGAAGCCATATTACATGGCTCATGGTACTATGTAATATAGCGTGTGGGGCCATAATTTCTGCGCCATGTAATTATGGCGCTGGGAGCTATACTGCATGGCTCAGGGTACTATGTACATAGCGTGTGGGACCATAAATACTGCGCCATGTTACATGGGACCACGCGCTATGTAGATTCTGACATTATGGCGCTGGGAGCCATATTGCATGGCTCAGAGTACTATGTACATGGCGTATGGGACCATAAATAATGCGCTATGCTACATGGCTCTGGGCGCCATGTGAATTTTGTTCAATGTGGTCAGCATAATTACTGACCACTGTCTGGAAGCAGCTCACGCTATGAAATAGCAAGTGTCAGGCGCCAGGAGACAATTCAGCATCTCCTGTGTCACTGTCCGGCACTGAGAAAAATCAGACAGTGCTGCTTCGGTGAGTCCTGGCTGCTGGAGCTGACGCACGTGACAGAGCAGACGTTAAAGGACCAACTTCAATTCGGTCTTCTTATCTGGCATTCAGGTCTTCTTATCTGGCATCGCTACGGATCAATAAGTCTATGCTTGACCATATGTCCTGGAGATGATGTCTATCTGCATTCATCGAATGACAGGTGGGCCTCTTCTCTCGGAGAGCACGTTTCTGACTTCAAGCAGAAATTTTACTTCAAAAATTGCCCAAGAATGCAGGGCACGATTGAACTCTGTCGCCAGATTCAATAGGGTGCATCTGTCCCGGGTACCAAGAGGAGTTGGTGTTGCCAGGCACAGTAAGGTCTTCCCTTTAGAGCCCCTCAACAAGAGCAGGAAACTTAGCAGAGCCATGACAGGCATACTTATTGGACACAATTACCTAGGAGGACATATGCACAGGATGACCTCTATCCATCCTGCCTGGAAGAAGCAGGAGTGTTTCCTCTGTGAGTGACCAGCGTATGCGCGTCTCAGATATCAATGCTTTGGCTAGGGATTTTGAACGTGTATAGAAGATAGAATCTTTTCACTTATCATTGATCCTAGATTTCGGTCAGAAAGCTTGGGCACTATAGTAGGCTGGGGGTATAGATATAATGAGTCTTTTGTTACTGGGCGCAAAGAGGTAGTGATATTTATTTATTTATTTATTTACATATTCAACAGATAAAAAATCCAATAACTGAATATAGAAACATATAATATATACAAAGAATCTACTAATGAATGAATGTAAAATAGAGAGCACAAAATAATAATAATAAAAAGAACATATATCATAAACAAAGTCAAGGTGAAAAAGAATAAATTCAAAAATAAGAAAAATAAGAAAAAAAACTACATTGAGTTGGTAGTAAGCAAAACATTGTTGCAAAATAACAGGAAAAATCCAATTATGAAATAGACAAAGAAAAAGAGAGAAAAACATGTAAGCATATATATATAGAAGAAACAAAATATCGAAAGCCATTCAAAAAGCCAAGCGTAGTATGCAAAGCATATGAAGAATTGACAAAGAGTAGCACCTCGGATTCGTTGAAGACCCTCGTAGATATTCACTTTCCGGGCTATTTGTATGACTCCAGCCCCACACCCATTGGTGGACAGGTGTTCGGCAATAACGATACAGAAGGTACAGGTGAAATTTGGACCAGGCAGAAACTAGTCTTCAAGTCTCCAGGTCTGGATGGGATTCTACAAGCCATGCTCCAGAGGTCAAGAATGCTAACCATATTTTGCCTTTTGCCAATTTATAAAGGTTGCCAAATGCTATGCCATGTACCTGCAGCCTGCTGGATCGCCAAAATTAAAATTCATGTATCATATGAGCAAGGAAAAAAGATAAAAACGTATTAAATAGAAAAAGTAACGACTTTATCCATTAAAATGGTTTTGAAACGTGACAAGGTCGGTGGCAGAGAACCTAGTCCGAGTGCATTATGCTGCCTAGGTATATGTAACAGCGGTGAAAAGTAGTACGTGTCAGTCCGCGAAAAAGGAACGTTAAACGTTAACGTGCTTCTATTTGACCGATCCGTAACACGAACGGAAACCTGGTTGCAGAGGTCAGATGGGACAAGTTGACGGTGCAGTTTGAACAGAAGGCATTCATCGAGAAAAAGTCTGCGAGATTTCAGGGATGGTATTTGCAGCAGCATTTGCAGCACTATACCCACAGTAAGCAAAATTGAATTTGTAAAGAAGAGAGCTGGTGAACCTGCGTTGTACAGATTCAACCGCATCAATCAAATATTGAAAATGTGGACACCAAATTTGATAACAGTATTCGAGGATACTTGCGGACAAAGGAGACAAACAAGTGTACACAAGTAGAGATATCTGTAAACTATTTAGAAGATCTCAGTATAAAACCCGAAAGTCTGGACGCTTTGGAGGTTATGTGCAAGATATGTTTATCAAATAAAAGTTTAGAGTCAAAAATTACTCCGAGGTCTTTAAAATTTAAAACGACTTCGAGAGAGGCTCCAGAAACGTAGTAAGAAAATACTGTGGGTAAGTTTTACGCGTGAATGACAGTTGGCGACATTTTAAAACATTCAAAGTAAGATGATTTGCATTACACCAGTTGATAAAGAGTGAGCAGGTCATTCTGAAGCTGTAAGCAGTCTTCGAATGTATCGATTACTCTGAATATTTTTAGATCGTCTGCGTATAGAAGAGAAAAAGAGTTTAGCGGACCCGGGAGATCATTAATGAAAATTAAGAATAATAAGGGGCCAAGGATCGAACCCTGTGGAACACCTGAGGAGGGATAGAAGGGAGTAGACGAACAGGAGTTCACCGTAACAACACAAGTACGCTCATGAATGTAGGTAGAAAACCAGGAAAGCAGCGGACCATGAAAACCATATTTCTCTAATTTCAACAGAAGAAGCTCATGGTTGACAGAGTCAAACGCCTTGGAGAAATCTGTGTAAAGAACATCCACCTGTCTTTGCTGATCAATGGCGGAAGCAACAGTGTTGGTGTACGATAGAAAATAGTGATGCAGATGGGTGGGATTCATATACCTTTGGTGTATTCTTGATTATTCTAATGGGGCTTTATAGCATCCACACTAGAATCGAAAATGATGTTTATTTGTTTCATCAATTAAGAGCACAAAATATCATAATATTTAATCAATTTATTTTTATTTAAAAAAAAAAATAGACACTGGAGAAAATGGCAGATCATCTTCGAAATATCGATATTTGTCAATTTCAATTTGAAATATACTATATCTAGTATCTAAAGGAAAAAAATTGACCCGTAAAAACATATTTCAGATTTAAAGCTAGAAAGAATTGAATCAAATTAGTTTGATGAAAATTGATCGTCAAACGAATTACTGTAATTAATGTTCTAAAAAAAACAAAATTCACGTAAGATTGATTGAAAAATATTTTATGGCAGATTTTTATAGAGCACAATTTTTAATATATAAATTAGCAATAACAATCCTATCGTTTCGTCATCTCCCTATTTTTTTTTTAAAGCCGAGATCATTGATGAGATATTTGATGTTATTGCATTAAACTCAGTTTAAAATATTTTCGCTGTGGTTTCTATTTGATCGAGATAGCTATAGTTACTCTGACGCTTGTAGTCATAGCTCTATTAGATAGTCTTAGCCTCGCCTCAAACACATTTTAATCGCTCATACTACATACATTGTTGCTACTATTTGTGGTTATGGGTATTTCGCACCGTATAGTTTCAGAAATTTAATTCAATGCTTTATCAAAAGCGTAACGCGCACGTTCACACGGTCCAAACAAATAAAGCAACGATTACTGTATAGAGACTAAGCTACTAAATGTGACAATCGTACCATCAGTCGATAAATACAGTGTCTACACACACACACACGCTATGGTGATAAATCTTTGCGCATCAGAATATTCAACGAACTTTTTCAAGATCAAGCGTTTTACTAAACTCAAAAAAGAACAGAGAAGCTGGCGAGATTCAATTTGCAGAAAGATTGACAAGCGGTTTTGTTGGGGTGTGAGGTTGTATTGAAAGGATTGTATGTTGACCACCGTTAGCAGGCATCCTATATGTGGTTTTCACAGCGCGAGAATATGGTACGGATTTTCAAGTACCTCAAATGCAATTGGCCACTATCGATCGGGCCGTAGTTCGCCATGGTACTACTTGCATGCTACAAACCAAAAATGGTTGCTCGTGTCGCACTAGCGCTCAATTGACTGAATTAAGGTAAAGAGAAATCGTATCTTAAGAAATTATGCTGGCTTTTATTTCATCGTCAGCGCACAGTTCCGCTCTGAATTTTCCATTTATTTACTCATTTATATCATTCGCTGTTAAGTCTTATTACCATCCATTATTTTATTAATGTGCACTGGGTTAAACATTTGAATCGTAAGAGGTTCACGGTTGTCTCTCCTTTAAGTCAGTTTGTCTTTTATGTATGGTCGCGGATAATACGCTGCAACAACTTACTGGATCCCATTCGTGCCACAAACAAAAGCCCATATTCGACGGCGGCATTCATCGTCATCATCTATGCCATCCTATGTCATGCCATCGTTTAGAATGATCATTATTATCATCGTTGTCGGCTGGCCGGAGCACAGAGCGAGACATGATCGAAATCAATCTAATGCTGCGCTGAGCAGTGCAAAAAAAATAGATACCAAAGATGACAACTAGATGTATTTGTGTTGAAGCGTAACTATCTAGCGTCTATATATTGGCATAATATCATTCATATTATGGTACTTTTTGGTTCTAGTAGATTTTTACATCAGACGGTATGCATCAAGGATCCAACTTAGATATCTAATACTTTTCCCGATGAAGTGGATCCACTTTTTTTTAATCATATTACACATAAGAAGTACATAAAGTGATGGGCAAAATTATTTGGCACAATTAAAACTTTCAAGTAAAACTAGATTTTAGAGAGAATATAAACTATATTTCAATAGTTTTTTTTTAACAAAAGTTTTCCTTCATATGCTCTGTATGAACTAATATCAAAAACTTAAACAGAAATATACACATAGGGAAGAATTGTAAGATGTAGGAAATGCTGTAAAGGAGCCATGATCGCACATCCTAAGCAGTATGGTTTTTTTTAAGTATAAAATTCAGATATCTTTAATCCTTTGGCGGCGGCGGGCATTTTATTGAATTTTCGGATACTCCTTAATGTCTATGCAGAGTACAATTTGGTTAAAAATAAGTACAGGAAATGAAAATTAATTATGTTTTATTCTGGTCGATGTTAAAGAAATTTTAAATTATAAATCCTATTTGGGCGCTGGGTGCCTAAAAGTAGGCAAGGATTTTTTTCTCAAATTTCGACTTGTCATAACTTCAGACAGAAACATTGAATCATCGTGAAATTTTCAGAGCGTATTGATGTTGACTAGAACGGTACAAACATGGACACTAAAAAATGTGCAGGCAACCTTGTAGCTAAAAAAATCCTTCAAATTATCGAAACTCTTCGAAAATTTTTTGCTTGTTAATAGGAGATTCAAATAATTGATAAATTTTAATCTTGTCCACTATATCTAATTGAAATTTTCGAAATTCCGCTTTGCACAAGAACGGCAACCCATAACGAAATTACCTCTAATTTCAGCACTCGAAACCTCTGTTCACGAGAAGGAATGACCGAATTATCCGATCATTATGAAATTTACAGGACATGTTGGTATTAACTAGGGCCAAGTCTGACAGAAGTGATTTTGCAATGTGGGCAACCCCATTTTGAAAAAAAACTGCCTTTTGGTCCATAACTTCCGATTCAAGCAATAGATTTAAACGAAATTCACACAGTAGCTGGACTTATTAATTATAAGCCAAATTTGATAAAAATTTTGGTTGAAAAATTAGGATAGAATTACTGGCTATGATAATTTTTGTCTCTTAAATCTTGTAAATTTGTTCAGCAAAATGAAGCTTTTTTTCGTATAGCTTCCGATGCAGTCGTGAAATCAAAACGATATTCATGTACTAAATGGACTTTTATGTAAGCCAAGTTCCACAGGAATTTCATTGAAAATTCATGAAAGAGCTGCCAGATATGATAATTTTGGTAATTTTTTAATGTTTCTTTACTAAGCGATGTTGTCATCAAATTTTCGAACGGAAATGATCGTGCAATGACAATGAACAACAAACATTTAGGTTTCGAAAATTTGAAAAGTTTTGCGGGTAGCAACCATAGGCGTTTCACAGTCTAAAATTTGGCAGAGGCCAGGGGCCGAAAGGGGCAAAACATACGCAGACTTTATCCTACGATGATTTTGTCCTCCGTAACAGATTACTCATAGCCAATATATGATTGCAAGCTATTTTCCCTTAGATTTTGCGAGTAATACTCATACGTAAATCATTGACTTTTTGGAAAACAGCTTTTAAGTGTTACATCTGCATTGCTGAGAATGCTTGCTTCATGCATGCTGCTGGAATGCATTGCAGTTATTCCTGTTCGTGTTGGGCAAGAGCTTTCGAGTCATTTGGTTTCTGCAGTCTGAAACTAGATGAAATAGCAAAAGCTTTCAAACTGGTTCTCTCTGCTACGTTTTCGTTATCGTCTAGCAAATATGAGATACAGCCAGTGCTTCTCTGCGAATGGTTCAATTTTTTTTCCGAACTACATAAACTTTTTCTCGATCACTAAGTGTTTTAGTAGTGTTTAAAACGTTCCATTCACAAGACCCATTCCTTCTCAAGTGGTTGCATTTGTAGTTTGAAAATATTTGCTTAATATGGTCGTTGTAGAGAGAATAATTGAATGAATATAGATCATCGACGAAATGAAGAAATGAATATAGATCATCGATACATAAACTGAATCTTAGTACTTTCTTTCTCTCGTGTATTTTTCTAAAGCTTGTTTTTTAGCCACATAGCTATCGACCACACATCCACAATCGGGAAATTTCATTGACCTCCTCATCTGCTTTAATAATTGGTGTGTAATTCGAATAGTGTTGGTAAAGCGATTCGATGATGTTATCGCAGGTTTGGCATGTTTCGATGGTGAACCAACTGTACATGAGAACAAGATAGATTATTGAGCTTACTGTAGCTTAAAATGTAGTTGCAAGGGTTTTTTTTATCTTAATGTTGGTTTGGATACCTCCTTTTTGCCCTGACATGACAGTAGCATTCGATTGTCCAACAACAGGCAATTCACTGAGCTTAGAGCTGTCTGCAAAGATCAAAATTATGTCTACTGAAGACAAGGCATATCTAGCTCTTCAAAGACTAAGAACCCTTCTTCGACTGTTAGTCCTTTAGCAAACCTCACAACAACGGTAAGCTACTCCTGCTTGCGGACGCATGCTTCATCTGCCATAATCGCTATCAGTCCGCGCTATTTAGTTTTATTCGTGATACCCTCTTGAACGATTTCAATTATTATTTATGAACACATTTTGTAATCTGCTACAACAGCAGCCTGCAACCTCGCTTTGAAAATATTTTTCCAAACATGAATCATGCTTTGCATACAGTTCAGTAAATCCCAAAAAGTTCCCGCGGTAATCTTAAGTACCATTTTCGTCATTTCAAAGACGTTCACTATTTCCTAATAATCTCGGTTTATTTTGACAATACTTCTACACTGTTCATGCATCGACTCACTGACTTGCCGGCACTCTTATGCTGCCTCTTCACTGTGGGCCATCATCAGCCACTGCAATGGTCGCAGTGATCGCCACAATTATGGTCACACACACTGGGCCGCCAGATCGCCCAGTCATGATTTTTCGGTTGTGCATGATGGCCCGCTTTAATGTGTGTGTGAAAAACCGCTCCGAAAGCCATCCTCGGCCATCGCCATTTCCATGATTCGCCACTTTCGGCCACTGCAAGCCATCCCCCGTCTACACAATGGGCCACATGATGGCCCACAGGGAGGAGGCAGCATTAGAAGCATTGTATGACATATGTCCTTGATTGCATTGTGCATAAATTTTAGATGTTTCGTGATTCAGTACACTTCCCCAAGTTTCTTTTATTTATTGAATCCAATCACAATAAACAAAGAGGCGAAAACTCATGGGTCTGCGGTAGGAAAGAATAATTTTTCTGGCAGGGGCCAGTCTGGGGTCTGGGGGGGGGGGGGGTTGTCCCGGCCCCTCCTGGCCCCCCTTACGGCGCGCCTATGGTAGCAACCCTAAAACACCTTTCACTCCTATAACTTCCAAGGCAGTCATCCAATCGAGAAAAAAATTCACAGAATAAGTTTCACTTAACTTCGGTGCTAACACATGGTTGCTAGCACTAGACATCTTCGTGAATATTTAACCAAAAGATGCTTCCATTCTATGTTCACATGCAAAGCATTTGTAATAAATATAAACAAACACTGTTAAAATTTTCCGAGTCTTGGAAATTTTTCGGATGGCAACCCCAAACATCGTTTAATCGTTGAAACTTTCGATGACATCCTCGGATGAAAACGATATTCAAAGGATAGGTTAATTTTAGCATGAGCCTTTTTATATTAAACTTATGGTTACTGCGTTGAAAAAAAAAGTGTTGCCAGCACTGAATATTCGCAGCATTTATATTATTATTATTTATTTATTTATTTATTTATTTATTAATCCCTTGCGCTACAGATATAATTCCAATTACAGCAACAAGAAAGCAAAAATAACAAAAAAAGAAATATGAAAAAGGAAAAAGGAAAAGAAATAACAAAAATAATTCAAAATTAGAAAACTAAAATTAGAAAACTAAAGACTAAAATTAGAAAACTAAAAACTAAAATTAGGACTAAGGTAAGTAGCAAAACTAAAAACTAAAATTAGGACTTAGGTAAGTAGCAATTCAAGGTAACATTTTTAATACATGCTTGAATTGTAAAAAAGATTGAGGGAGAGGACCAAGCTGAAGGGCATTGTGCGTTCTGGGTAGGCGCAGCAAAGGCGAATGGAAGTAGACTTCCGTACGTGCAAAAGGAACAGAGAAAACTTCAGAAGAACGACTTGGACGGCTGGATACACGTCTGGTTATCTGTGAACCGAGATCTGTCAAAAAAATGCCTTGGCAAAGTTTGAAGAGGAAACACTCATCGAGGAACAATCTCCGTGATTGCAACGAGGACATACGAAGGAGGGAAAGACGAAAGGAGTAGGGACAATAGGGAATAGTAAATTTAAAAAGAAGTGAGCGAGTGGAGGCGAGTACTAAGAAGAAGAAGTGAGCGAGTACTAAGGAGACATATAAATGAATACAGGAGGAAATGTTGGTAAACATATAGGAAGAACGCAAAAC
Source organism: Nemotelus pantherinus (assembly GCA_963978885.1). Lineage (NCBI taxonomy): Eukaryota > Metazoa > Arthropoda > Insecta > Diptera > Stratiomyidae > Nemotelus > Nemotelus pantherinus. The sequence goes on along the minus strand of OZ022267.1, from coordinate 11,369,127 downwards.
AAATCCAGCAATTCTAGAGGCCCTGGACGTCATATTCATAACGTGAATATCAAATCTTAATTTCGAATCAAACACCACACCCAGGTCTCTAAAATGCTGGACAACTGACAGGGAAATACCAGACAAAGAATAAGAGAACACATGTGGAGTATTTTTATATGCGAAAGACATCTGGTGGCACTTCGAAATGTTCAGAGGTAAAAAGTTGTCTTGACACCAGAGATTAAGAGCAAACAAATCAGCTTGCAACTGGTGAAAGTCGTTCGCGGACCTGATTGCTCTGTATAATTTTAAATCATCCGCATATAAAAGACAAGGAGAGTTGATTACAGAAGGAAGGTCATTGACAAACAAGATAAAAAGTAAGGGGCCAAGAATAGAACCTTGAGGAACCCCGGATGTGGGAAAAATAGGAGAAGAAAAGGAACCATTAAAAGTAACTCTGCAGGGACGACTAAGAAGATAAGAGGAAAACCAGGAGAGGAGGGGACCAAAAACACCAAAACCATTTAGTTTAAGGAGCAGCAGGTTATGGTTCACAGAATCAAAAGCCTTCGAAAAGTCTGTGTAGATTACATCCACTTGATGCTGACAATCGAAGGCAGAGGCTACAAAATTGGTGAACTCCATAAGATTGGTCGATGTAGAGCGACCCTTGAAGAAACCATGCTGCTCAGGAGCAAGTAAGGGCTGTATGGAAGGATAAATTCTATTGTAGACAAGACGTTCAAGGATTTTACTGAAACAACAGAGGAGGGATATAGGACGATAGTTGGAAACAACGGAAGGATCACCACATTTGAAGATTGGGGAAATATTGGCGGATTTCCATAAAGAAGGGAATACACCAGATGTAAGGCTAATGTTGAAAAGGATAGCTGAAGGAACACAAAGCGAGGATGAGAGGGATTTGACAAGGATATTAGGAATACCATCAGGACCGGAACTGGCATTCGAATTTAAGGTATGCAAAAGGATTTCAACTTCCAAAGGATTGGTACTAAACATAGGTAACGCAGGAGAGGTACGAGAAACAGTGGGAGCTATAGAGGTATTTAGTGGGTTTTTTTTTTAAAGGAGGAGGAAAAAAAGGCAGCAAACAAATCACAAATAGCCTGAGGAGTGGAAGCAGTAACATCGTCAAGAGACATAGAATCAGGAACTGAAGAATTGGATTTGAGGGAACGGATGTAGGACCAAAAGGATTTAGATTGATTGGAACAGATTGAAGCCTCGATGTTCGAAAAGTAATCACGCATTGCCTGCTTGAGCACTTTTTTAGCGTCAGAACGCAAACTACGGAATTCCTGAAGGTCAGAGGGTGAACCCGTCTTCTTCAGCTTTTCACGAGCTTTATCCTTAGCTTTAAGAGCATCAGAGACTTTCAACGTGAACCAAGGGACATCATTAGGTTTGAGAGGACGTTTAATGGGAGTAAAACGAAAGATAAGGTTAGAAAAGAAAGAGTAGAACTTGGACAATGCACAATCAACATCCAATCCTTTGAAAAATGAAAACCAATTGATAAGACTGATTTCAGAGGATATTTTTTGAAAGTCAGCTTTGAAGAAATTGTAACGCTGAAAAGAAGGACATTTATTCTTTACCTGGAAGTTCAGGTTAACATCAAGCAGGAGAGGAGGGTGATGAGGATCAGATTGCACATAAGCAAAAGGAGCAGGAGAGAGAGAAAGGGAATCTAAAGGAACGTTAGTAAGGACTAAGTCGAGGATTCTGTTATTAGTGTTACGAAGGTGGTTAATTTGGGAACAAGAACAAAGTGAAAGAAAGGACGAAGTCACAACAGAGAGGTGGTTGTTGGATAATAAACTAAGGTTTTTGGTATCCCACTCCACAGTAGGCATGTTAAAGTCACCTAAAATTAGGAGGGGAGTTGAAGGAAATCGAGAGAGGATGAAGCTGGAAAGCTCAGCGTAAAAACGCTCGTAGGCAGTGACAGACAAGTTACATGGTATATAAACACAGCAGACAAGTAGGTCGGAAGATGGGGAAAGGATAGCACGTACAACAATACACTCAACAGGAGGAGAAGGAACAAACTCGGCACAGATTGTTCCACGAAGAGTGTTATGGATAGCAATTAAGACACCTCCGCCATCGGCTTTGCAAGAAGCAACCCGATCACGATCTCTCCGGAAAACAGTATGACATGGAAGGAATTCTCTGTTCGAAATATTGGCATTAAGCCATGTCTCTGTGAAACAGATAATGTGATGTAAGTCTAAAGTAGACGCGAGCAGAACTTCCTTAAGTTTAGTCCTCAAACCACGAACATTCTGGTAGAAGATACAAAGTGAATTAGATCTAGTTAGGCGTGTGAAACTCGTTTGGCGTTGTTCAGAAAATTTTTCCGTTGGCGTTGTTGAAATTCTTTAACAAGGATGCCAGCTTATAGAAGATGCTGGCATAAATGTGTTAGATGAATATGAATATAAATAACTATAATGAATATAAATAACAAGGGTTTGACTTGGTTACCATGCAAACCATGCAAACATTTCTACCCTTTGAGTTTTGATGCAGTCATCGAATCAAATTCATACATGACCTATCTGCCCTCAAAGACAATTTCGTCGAAAATCAGTATTCTAGCGGTACTGAGGCGCTAGAGTTTTTTTTTTAAAAAATTATTATCTTAAATATTAAGGTAAACCGTCTTATCCATGGTATCTTCTATGATAACCAGGTCACCTACTCCTGTTGCAGTCATGCTACTGGTAGAATATACACTCAAAATCTGCACAAATTCTCTACTGTTCTTCGAATAGAACTATTTCTAGCGGTTCTGATGCGCTGGAAATTTTTTATAATTCATTTTTATGTGCGTATGTCTCTTTAAGTTTTTTATATTACTTTATATATTATTGATATTACATATGAAGGACCAACATTTTTTGTTTTTTTTTTTTAAACTATCAAATCTAGTTTATATTTTCTCTAAAACCTAGTTTTATCTGTAAATTTTAGATTGTGCCAGTAATTTTATCCATCACTGTATGTATATACTCGCTTCAGTTCCATACCACACTTTCAAACATATACCTACAGCTTCAAAATCTGCATTTCATTCAATATTTTGTATCGCAAAAATGATCATGATCACCAGCCGTCATTACAGAAATTGAATAAAATATTTTCAATCGTTCACATACAGACATACGACTAGTACATATTCTATTTTTCAATGAAAGAGAACAAAAACTATGAAAAAAAGAAACAACACCAAGCTAACTAACTTCAATGCCTATTACTTTAAAAAAAAAAAGAATGACGAAAAAATTGAACGCGGAAAGTCAAAAGTTAAGAATTGGAAAAGAGTGATGATGATTCTTAAACTTTAGTTAGTTTATCTATCTAATTTTGCTGTTTTTGTTGTTGTGGTTGCTGCTTTTTTTTCTCTCTCGCGCTGAAAACAAAAAAGCATGTTGGACCCCCCGCAATTACACTCTCATCGTTGAATTGATCGTGGTCTTAACAAGTCATCCCCTAATTTGATGGGTTCTGATTTGACACGAGCGCTTACGTTTAGGTCAGGAATTTCTTCCGTAAGAGGAAGATAGACAGATGATATCTATCAACTTAAAGAGAAAATTCTTGTAATATATCGATTTTATCTATTAATCCTATTTTTTTTCTACTTATTCTTCTTCTTCGTCTTAGATTGGCTATGATTTTCGGTATGCCTGTTTGTTTTTTTTTTGTATCGTATCTTTTTATTTATTTATAGTATCTATCTGTTAATTGCATGTTGTTAGTACGAAGTGAGATTTTTTTCCGAAGAATTTCAAAAAAATTGCTACGGATCAAAAGAATCAAACATACATACGTTGTTGATTAACCAACAATCTCAGTTTTAGTTGGTGAATCTCGCGAATCGACATACAATTAATTATGTGCTTTAAGCTTTGCTTAGAGAATATTACTTGTGTAGTTTTTTTTTTCTGAAATCTTTCCTCATTTGCGAAAAACAGACATGTTTCAGAAACAATCGACTACATGGTCTTAAGTGGAAAAAAACGGGCAATTAATTATGAATTCATAATTGACTATTATAAATTTACAGCGTGAGAATAAACCTTTTCAGCAATCTTAGTATCTATTCGTAATCGCTAAAATGAAGCTTATATCTTACTAACCTCCGAATTGGTGAAATAGCTCTGCGGATCATCGCGTTTACGACGACGTTTGCGTGGCGCCAAATCGGCATGTGGCGAATCAGGAGGTGGGGGCATAGTGCCGGCAATGTAATTATTACTACAATTTGTCGTTGTTGTTGTTGGTGGAGGTGGTGTTGATGTTTCTTTAGTTACACCACCATTTGACAATACTGCACCAAACTTCACCACCGATAATGACAAATTGTGATTATTTAAATCATTCCGATCGATTATAGATGATTTTGAAGTTTTTGAGTTTTTTGGTGATTGACTGTGATGCGATGTTGGTGAAGAGTTCGGTGACAACGAGAAATTTATTGGTGCTGATGAAAATGTTTTAGGCAACAGTGAGCAGTGATGAGCAGTCTTGTTTGTTATGATTTCTGGAATTGTTGGTGCCGGCTGGACTGTTGTTATCAATGCCGTTGCAGATGTTGTTGATGAATCATCTTCAGTATCATATCTTGATATGACTTGGTCGGTTTCCTTTTGAAGCGGCGGCGGCGGTTGGAGCTGGTTTAGTTGTTGTTGTTGTTGCTGTGGTTTTACAGACGGACTTGCCAACAATGAGAAAGGAGAGCACGGCAAAAATGATGGCGACGAAGACGGCAATCGCGACGGCGACGACGGTAGCAACACTTTTGACAACGAGCCGAGCGTTACAGCTCGGCTGTCGAAATGTATCGACTCCGTGGCTGCAATAGTCAGTAGCGCATTCTGCAATTCGAACAAGAAAGATAACAATATGAGTATATTTTGTGTTGAATTAATTTTTCATTCAATGTTTTTCTTCCTCTAATATTTTACTAATATTTTAATAGTTTAATTAAACAAAACAACTTGATCGAATCGAACTGATCTTATACATTAAGACTGAAATGTAGTTAAAACAAGTTTCGATGTTTCCGTTATCGTCACCATCATAATGCAGCCACAGATTTCAATACCAACTACAAACAGTTGAAACAAATATTTCTTAAAATAAGCTATGCGAAAAAAAAACACAATAATACATCACATCTTTCAAATGAAACTAATGTATGTTGCTGACACTTTCCAGGTACTTTTACTATCCATATTAGTCAATTGCTAAATATTTACAGTCATTTCGAATTCAAAGATTACTTGGCCGAATGTTCGAAATTTTCAAGGCACATACAGATAAAAAGCCCATTTTTATGACACGTTTTTCTGTCCGGCTCGGCTACAACCGTTCACGATCGAAGTGCCAAATTTTGCACATTTTCGATTTGCGCCATCGTCGCGTTCGTGATCGTATGCAATATAGGTTGTAGCGTCTGCGGCGGCGGCGGCGGTCTTTCAATTCCTTCTTGAACTCATCCTCGTCGTCATAGATTTTTATAACGTTGTTGATCCTGTCTTGATCGCATGTTGCCTAGACTACTATATAATTGATTATATGATTTCCAAACATCGAATATCAGCAGCAAATCGAAAGGTGAGTAGGAATGATGATGATGGTGATGATGATCAACATCACAAAAAGTGTTTCCTTCACAAGCTTATACGCGTTTTATCCAGTTGCCAATTTTCGACGAAGTCAAAGAATTTTTTTTGGGCATTGGAATTGCATTATCTTGTGTTGATGCTTTGCGCGTTTGTCTTTTAAACGGACAATCAAATGGCAAAGAGTTGTTCTGATCCTCGTACATGATTGAATTGAATTTTGGGAGATGGATTGTTTTAGGGTTTGTTTTGGATGTTAGTTGTTAGTGGTACGCATAGTCGTTTTTGGCAAAAATAAGGCAATTACCTTTTTCTCTCTCAGGAATATTAATTTCCTACAAATATCTATTTTTCAAATTCGTATAGGCTTTCTAAGATTTTCAAAGTCGAAAGTTTTTGATCCTTTATCGAATAGTTTTTAGCTTCAGTTCAGTGCGAACTTAAAAGTGGAATTCCATGAAATCTTGCTGTTTCAGCTATATGCTCCAGGTGAAATCATTGATCATTTGGAGATATCACTTCAGACCTACATATATTTATTTTCAAAAAATCAATAACAAAAAAATTCGCCTAAGATTGAAGACCTTGATTTTTTTCTACTGTACCAATTTATATGCAAAGACGTTCGGCAAGGCATCTCAACTGCCATCAAAGAGGCAACCAACCTACCCTAGAAACGGATACGAACACCCCTCGTCCGCATCAATGGAGCACCCTTCAATTCAAACCCGACGGATGTTTGTCTGTCGCTTTGCTAGCTCTACGTGGCTGGTGTTTTTTTTTTGGTCGGATGTCAAAAAACCTTCAAAAGGTTTCCTGCAGGATACAGAATCATATGAGATTCTTACTCACTAAAAACATGACCCGCTGACCATGGAAATCCAAGCCAGAACCGCTTTCACATTACTTCAGCTCACTATTTCATCTACCTCACTATTTCATCTACCATCTTTTCCGTTCTGTCAGACTTTCAAGAGTCTATGAGGTATCCTTCCTATTTTTTCAAGTGCCATACCAGCTCCACATATGCTGACACAGCTGAACAGCTTATCGAAGCATTATCTACACAATTTTTTCCAGCGTGGCTATTGCAGAAAGCGTGTGTCGCTCCCTTTTAGAAAAAGGTATGCAAAGCGTCATCACTGTCCTTACCACAATACTTACACCTGAATTTGTCCATTCTGTGAAAATATTTCCCGAAGTAACCGTGGCCCGATAGGAACTGGCTAAGGTGGAAATTTATTTCACCGTGCTCGCGATTAAGCCAAAGTTTCAAGGCGCGCATAAGCCTAATCGTCTATTTCCCCCCAATGCTCCTCCCAAAGCTCTGAGTAGCTAATCTTTCTCTTCCTAGTTCGATACCTCTCAAACTTTAACGCAGTGGATCATATCTCCGAGCCATACAGCAGCATTGAGTGAGTCATCGTCATAAGGAGTACTAGCACTAGAACCGCGAGCTTTTGCCATGATTCACCCAAGCGAGATAACAGCCAACAGAGGACTATGGCACACTTTTCGGAAGTGCTCTCTATAAGCGAGCTCTGAGTCCAATATCACTCCAAGAACTAATACTTCGGAGCCGACTGTTATGGGTATAATAGTTGGTATCCTCCCTTTCGTCAGCATGACAATCTCAGTTTTTGTGATTGCTAGCTGGAGACCATGGCTATTCATTAATTTCCATTACTTGATTGAGTTGGGCGAGGTCATGATGACGGCCGTTTGATCATCGGCATAAACCACCAAGAGCACATCTTCCGGCATTTCAAGACGCAAAACACCATCATAAGCAATATTACATAGGTCTGTCCACAGAATGGACCCTTGTGCTGCTCGCGCTGCATGCAGAAAGGACTGTAGTCTGATGATGTGCTAGGGTCTCCCTGTCCCTTTGCAATTACAGCATGTCGTGCCACTTTCCAGCGTGGCGGAAAGACACTCGCCAGAAAAACATGCATTATACATGCCCGTGTCTCTCCACCACTGGTTTTAGAACTTCTGCTGGGATATTACCCGGGCCTGGAGCTTTTCGGCTCTTCATCCTGGTGCCCGTGCTGCCTAGCTCTGCTTCAGTGAACAAAGGGATATCTTCATGGCGGGCTGTGTAATCGGTTTCTGCTCGCACGGAAACGGCGCAGGCCATACAACCGAGCCTACCTGATACTATTTTGTAGCCTTGGCTCTATAAGTACCGGTCCACTTCTTCGCATAGAGTTTGCCACCTTTGCTTTTTTCTTCGGTTTATAGCTATTCCCAGTTCTTTTTTTTAGCCTTTTCGAATTGCAATGCTTCTGTTCGTCTAACAGACTACTGTGCTCTGCGTCGACATGCTAGAGCTATTCGCCTCAGTTCCGCTATCTCCTCAGTTCACAAAAAAGCTTTCTGTTTCCCCGGTAGTGACTTTCCAGGTGGCATCGACAAAACGCACGCTCGTCGAATTTCGCTCATGGTAAAATGTACTATCGTACCTATTCCCGCGTGATCCATCGCTGCCCCTGTTTAGCTTACTCCAACAGCGTCTTCCTGTCCGAAATCGAAATATTCCACCCAAGTATTTTCCGTCTAGAGCTCTGAGAGTCCGGGCTTTCCTCCGACAAACAGAAGGTGATATAATTCACTTCCAGTACACTCCTCTAGCACTCTTCAGGCTCTTACCATCATGGACAATGCCTCTGAAACAAGAGTTATATGGGAAATGGAGGCGCCGAAGCTTGGTCTGTGATAGGTGTCAAGCCTTTGTTCAGCACGACCATTCTCAACCCAAAATTAATCTTTCCCTTGAGTTCTGAATCGGCAACCCCCACTAGCTCTATCATTGCAGTCACCAGCTACTATTAGTTTGCCAGGCAAATTTCGAAGAGCGTTTTTCAATGCTTCTATCTTTCTACGAAATTTCCGCATTGCGTCATTCGGCTATAAAAAGCAGCTGACAAAGGTGATGCCCGATTTTCAATCCACATTTATCCATCACCTGCATCTCACCGATCAACCCGCACTTTTCCAGTGTCTGCATAGCCCGAAATGTCCGAACACTATGTCTATAAATCTCTCCTTGGATATAATTTGCTGATCATTGCGATTTGAACTCTGGATTCATGCATAAGCTGCCTGAGTTAGTCGTCTACAGTGCGGCATCTTATAGATTCCCCTGGAGAACCTTCATCGACGCAGTAGCTTCTACCCCGCAGCAAAGCTTTGAACATACCCGGCTTCTCTTGTTTTGCCTTTGTCGTTTCACAGCTACCAGAGTGACTCAGCCGAGCAGCCCGTGGTAAGGTGTCTCACCTCTTCACACTTCTATCAGGGCTACGGTCTAGTTTTCTGTCATTTTTTTTATGGGGTTGTACCCCATGCACTTGAAACAGCTAAACCTCTTTACCCGAGCGTTAACCCATCAAAAAACACTTGGTTCGGTATCAACTAGCTTCAAAGCTTTTGCTTCATCCAGCTCTACGACAGTTTTCTCCTGCTCTTTTAAAATTTGGGAGGAATAAGGTAGTTTTAACGTTCCGAATCCCCTCCCCCAGAATCACTGCTGAGTCACTTCTTTGTCTGTCGTAAGATTGAATTTTGGCTTTGGTGACGAACCTTTTAACCTCTTCGAAATCCGCCACAGCTGCCTGGATTGCATCGCCGAATTTCGCGATGTCTTCATACTCTACCAGTGCCACAAGTATCTCAGCGTCTTGTGCCCCCACTTTACTTGGGCTTACCCTCTTCCAGGATAAACTGAAGGACTTCTGCATAACTATTCCTTTAATTAGGCTTTATTACCACCGCTTCTTTTTCGCCCTGATCGATAACATTTGCTTCCGCCTAGGTTTTTTTTGCGTTAACCTCTGAATTCGATGCCAAGTTCTTAGATGAACCCAGGATTCAGCGACCTATTTTGTCGGCTGTTGCTCCTTTGTGGCTTTTTGAATACAGTAGCCCATGGGTGCTGTTCGGTGGTGCTTACTTCAGTTCGTGCTCTAACGATGTTTTCTTTGTTAGGGATAACGCGGCAGCTGTGCGGTTTTTAAAAATTGGGTGGATTCGCTCCAGCAGAGAGGAACCCTACGTGTTTTCATTCATTATAAATAAATACACTTGTGGCGAAATATATACATAAATATCGGGGGAAAAGGATTCGTTCATAAAGGACTAGAAGGCTCTCAGACATGGGTTAGTTAAGCCTGACTCGACCGAGACGCAACTTAGGATTTAGGGGAAAATGTCTGCCATTAAGAGCCGGATGGTTCGCATATCAGCTTCGGATCGTAGATGTTGTGGAGGTCAATTCCAACCCAGAAATCCACCTTCACCACACCCACATAACATGAAACGCTCCAAATCGAAATTCGTGTTTTGGGTCTAGGACGCTCCTGGCACATAAAAATCTTCAAAAACCGCGAAAAAAGTGGGAAAGTTTTTTTTCCGAATGAATGTTAACAGTCGCCTATAGATTTCGAAGTATTTTTGGAAAATTTAAAAAAACCATATCGTTGCAAAATACGATTGAAAATATCTGAAAAATATCTTCGAAGACGAGTAGAAAAAAATCAAAGACATTCATTTTATGGATAGCTTAGGTGAAAGAATGAATAAAGTCTTGACTGTTGTAAAACTGTTGCAAATTGTAATTGAACAAACAAAAACTGATTTGTTTTTGTTATACACATATCCAACTAAAAGCATGTGATGAAACAGCATATACACAAATCTTTCATTCAATATTGTATGGATGAATCCATAATAGATACATCCATAAAACGTAGTTCGTCGTTTAATTGGAACTCTCATGATTTGCATGAGAAACTTCCAATGATTTTCATGCAAGAATATCTTTCTCTTTTCATCTTTTGTCTTGAAATTCATTCAATTAAATAGAAGTCTTCCGATAATTGGTTGTTAGTAGTCGCTAGTTTTGTCTAGTTCACCCAGCATTTCTTGTCGCCTCGACTAACCAGAGAGTTTAATTTTCGAGCTTTATTTCAGAAACTATTTGTGTGACCTTTTCGCGCAATGCGAACTGAAATTCATGTTATGCAGACATGGAACTTTAAGTATAACAGTTGACAGAATTATCAACTATTTTTTTTCTCAATATTTGGGAAAATATCTTTCATCCCTTTCAAAAAATAATGTATTTAAGAGCCAAAAAACAATTGAACTGCAAATGAGAGACTTTTACTTCTGACATCCCCCCGCCCCCAGTCGTCTTGCATAACAAGGTCTCGTGAAAAGTCACAATATTATAATGAATTTGTTTGTCAGGGGGTGGGTGCAATTGAATTCAGTTACGGTCGGGTTAAATCATCATCATCAACCTATCATTCGCCGGTCTGTTTATTTGATCGATAAAAATAAGACAGCTAAAAGTGAGCAAAAAAAACATGAGGGTATAATGTAAAATGTTCCGTTTTATTTCTTCGATTTTTTATTTATTTCTTGTTCCTATTCTTCAGCTTTTAATTCGTTATTGCATCGTTGTGTTTTGCATTGCTGTCGTCCATGCTTTCAGTCTCATCGACCTCGTCTACCATCCCTATGTATTTCTGCCCTAAACCCGATTTCGATGCATTTGTTGTTTTTCGATTTACAAAACTTTTCCACCTATTCTATGTGTATCATCTATCAACAAACGACATAAGTAGATGCGAAATTTCTGTACCATGACAAGTATTTTGTGTAAACACCACTAAATTGAAGTAAATCGATATTAAAAAGGAGAAGAAGAAAATTGGAGAAAACTGCATTATACCAGCATATTGAGTTAATTACGAAATTGTTTTCAGATATATTTTGGATCAATGGTAGTTTGTCTCTATAGCTCTAAAGGGGAGTTTACACATGAGTCCATGCGTCCAAAACGGTTTTTTGTTTTTTGGAAGACTAGTGTGAAGTGGAAGTACAAATCAGCGTACCCGCCCTCTTGCACTTCACTCCCGCCTTTTAAGAAACCGGTTTGAACGTATGAGCCCACGGACTCATGTGTAAACTCCGCTTAAGCCTTATTTTTATCGGATTTCAGCTTTTGATCTTTTCAGTTTTTTCCATAATGAATAATCAAATGTTTATGCTGAAAGATCATATCAGAACTATAAAAGTAAAAATAATATCAATAATAATAATATGAAGAATAATATTAATGATAGTAATAAAAATAATATTTATAAATATAATAATGATATCATTTTATGAAAATTCAAAAAATATTATCAAGTACTAAAAAAACAACGTTCTGATACTTTTCAATGAATCAATGCCTTAAGAAAATGATTATTTATTTATTTATTTATTCAAAAATCTATTTTATCAGGCTTCTGCCCAATTATGAAAATGTAATTATTAGATAAAACCAAAAAAAGATTTTAAAATCGAAAGAAAGTTAAGATATAATTGAAAATATTAGATAAATACATATTTGAAATTTCAACAAATTAAAGCCAATATACAAGTTAACATCAAAGAAAGTGCAAAAACGGTAAAACAAATTAATAAGAAAATCAAACATTATAAGGAGTTTTAAGAATTATATCTTTAATTTGCTACTTAAATTGAGAGAACGTTAGCGGAAAAGGACCAAGCTGAAGATCGTTGTGCTTCCTTCAACTTTAGATCCGTTAGCACGCGCGTGAAACATGCGCTCCGATATAAACTATGCCACACTGTTCGTAAGGGACCCAGCTATCACATACTCAAGCCACGACCTTCAAAACATGCATGCGCGCCATCTAAAGCATTTGTCTTCATCATATTTGAACCACCCTCGTACACAGCATGTAACCAAAATCGGAGAGCAAAGGGCAATGGAGTAGCTTGAAAAGCAAGCACTCATCAAGGAACACTCGACTACAGTTGACAACAATACTCTAGAATGCTAGTAAACGAAGAAGAGCATCTAAGAATGAAACCGGAGAGACGAGAGACCTTGGCGTTTATATAGGCAATTTGATTCAATTACTTTGAAAATCTTGAAGTCATCAGCAAACAAGAGGCGGAGAGAACGGATAAAGGAAGGGAGATCATTTATAAAGACTAGGAATAATACTGGACCGAGAATGGAGCCCTGAGGAACACCGGAAAACGGACAGAGAGGAGAAGAGGTGGACGATTGCACAAATACAGCACAAGAACGACCAGAAACATAGGATGAAAACCAAGACAACCCTTCCATTATCCATGTTAAAGTAAAAACTAAAATATAAGCAAGAGCTGGGTATTAGCGCATTGGTTATTTTTATTCAACAGAATTCAAGTACCAAAATACGTATCGTAACTTTTCATATATAAAACTTCATTTCGAAATAATTTATTTTTATAAATCGACGCCTCGTGCTGCATAACGGATTTCTAGATTTATTAGAAAAAATCACTTATAAATGATCAGGACCAGGGGGACAATTTCTCACCTAATTACAACATTCTTCATTGAAAATAAAGGAAAGCATGTTTCAGATTTGTGTATTTTGCCCCCTCTATTCCAAAGTTCTGTGCACGTTTATGGTACAGACTTTCTGTTGATGAATGTCCTACTAATTTTAACTACAATACTTTATTCATCTCGACCATGACACTTCCTGCTTCCAAAAACCTTGAAGCTCTGGATTGCTGGATAGATTGCTCGAATTTTAACCTCAGTTGCTTTCGAATTGCGACAACGTTGGTGCTAGAATCATTGATTGATTGATTGATTGCATGGAGTGGGTTCAAAAGAAAAACCCTAGCACTGCAACCTCCAGGGTCTAAGGTGTGGCCTCTGCATTATGTCCTATATAACCTTGACCACCACTTGGCTAACCGATAGGATCTTAATTCCAACCCTTTTAGTGTTCCTTATCTTTATTATGTATGAGGCTTTAGGTATGGCAAATGATTCTGCTTGATCGATGGTAGTCTCCTTTGGGAGAGGCAAATGTATTTTGCATTTGGGTTCTACTATCCTTGCTCCTACGATCCCTCTTCCTACGGGCCCTGTTTCGACGATCCTACTCCTACTACCACATTTGCGCACCTAATTATTACCTTGAACCCCTTCTCAAAGGCTGCTTTAGTTTTTTCTTGATCGCTGAACTTCAACATTTTGAATATGGGCCTGATGTCCTCTAGCCTTAGTACCAAATAATGGATATTCAAGAAGATTAAAGCTAGTTTGAATAAGTCGTCTGGCTTCAACGATTCCCGAGCTCTTATACTAAAGAAGCCACGCTTTTTTTCCGCTTAGTTGAAGCTAAGATCCTAAAAAGCTAAAATATACATATATTCTGACCCTATATTCCGAAGGTCCTTCATCCTCAATTTGTAGTTTCTAGCCCCCTTACAGTTATCAAAAAATGGTAAATTTGGGGTAAAACTATCAAGCCCTCTTCTTTGCCCATTTGATTCTCTGAGTTTCTTTGCTTATTCTATGTATATTTTTTGATTCGATTTGCAGTTTTTAGATTCACATTATCATAATGGAATACACAAGGGAAATAATCCTTTAGCAGTGGCGTGCACGGACGGAGTCAAAGGGGCAGATTCTCCTCTACTGCATAATTGCCTTAAAAAAGTCATGCACTTTCGTACCTTCTTAGTACATCAATGAAAATTAAGGAAAGTGGGTGCCAAATTCTGATGGTTAGTTCCTGTATTTCGAAGTCCTGTGCACGCCTATGTACCGTAGTAAATATTTTTAAGCTCTGAGTCGTCTAAACTTCTCCTCTATTCGAAGGTAACGAAGAAACCTTTACGATTTCGATCTTGTAGTCCATTTTTGGACTGATCATGTGTGGAGTCTTGAATGGATAACGCTGAGTACTATCCTCCTTCGTTCAGATAGAAAGAACGGTAAATTACTGTCACCTGAAAGTTTCTTTCACGCTGAAAGAATTTTTCAGGTAACGGTTATTTATAGATAATGTAACCTCCAACAATACACTGAAATGACGTGGCTAGCAGAAACCAAAAGTTCAGCTGGGCTATCTTGTTTTTGTTTTTTTTTATAATGATACCAGAGCTCAGGGGGTAGCATTATGGTTCTAATAGCTAGTCTGGGTGGAAGAGAAGTTAGGGAATTGGACGTGTGCTACAGCATTGAATAAATAGCTTTTTGTTTTTTATGAAAGGATCTTTGTTTCAGAAGAGTTTATTAATGGCGAGTAAAAAATTCAGCACTAGAACTTAACGGCGGTGTCTAGGCTCAAAAATTTAAGAAAGACTAGATTTTCGGATTTTGACGATTTATTACACATTGACATGTTGTGAACATTTTAAGTGATTTCGCATAGTTACAGCATGAGTAAACGTGTAAAAAAAAATGGTAGACTTTGAATATACAAGGTACATAAAATTTAGATACCGTGTACCCTCTGTCTCGATTGCCTGCGCTCGCAACTTTCTTTTTACCTTACTTCTTGTACTACGAGCATCTTTTGATGTATTTAAAAAACAGGTCTTTAAATGAAAATATTTGGTTAAATGACAAACCCTCAAAAATGGTATCAAAAAACATTTCCAACTTTGATGATGTTTTTTTTCGCCCTTATGCTATTTGTTTCCTCAGGAATGATTTGAAAAATGTTGATAAATCTGATTTTCTGAGCTCTTAAGTAAGTGGACTATATTTCTACCGGTGCCTTTTAAGAAAAATTGAGCAGTGCCATAATTGCTATATATAAGTTTAGAGTTGAAAAAAAAATCACAATTTGCAAAAATTAAAAAAACTTTTACCTCCGTTTGTGCAGTGGCGTCCACAAACGGGGGCAAAGGAGGATGGGGTAATTGTCCTCTCTATTGCAAAGGCCACTCTTGAAGATTTGTTTTTACACTCTTTCCCACACCAAATCAAAAAAAATGTGTGCCGAATTTGGTTGTTTGCCCCTTTTGATTCAAAGTCCTTTGCACGCCTATGCAATAAAAAAACGACAAAAATATATTGAGCTGAAGCTGAGAAAAAGGTGGTATGGGATTGAGAGAACAAGATGCTTGTTCCTTTGCCAAAAAAAAGGTTATTTCAAAGAGAGTTCATCATGAGACCAAGACAATCACACGATTCTGAAAGACATCACAAGCCTCCTGTATGACTGTATCCGCAAGTGCTACAATTTACGCCAATTTTTATAACTGAGAACATCTATCAACGATCGATATAATATATTAGATAGACGATCAAGTAAGTATGTCAATTTCTTCTTCTGTTTTTCCCTTAAATTTTATTCATATTTCTTTCGGGTCTGCACATGAAGAGAATATATTGAACGCGGGAAAACATTGGAAAATTCAATTTGAAACGACAACAAAGAAAATAAAGTCAAAAATCGATCTACGATACAGGAAACGGTCAGTTGTTTTATAGTATCGAATTGAACTCATCGTTCGTATAATCAGCAACACAAATCTGAATGCATGTTTGAACTGTTGGATAAATCGTCCATCGTTTCCAATATATTCTCTCGTTCACTGTCTATCACGTTGTTGCTGCTACTGCTCATTTGGCGTCAAACAATGACGAAATCGATGCACATGAGTGACTTTTAATTTTTTTAATTTGCCGGTTACAATTCGTTTTTTGTTCTGATTCAATGTTCAAAGTAATTTTCGATAGAGAGTTTGATGATGATGATAGTTTATCTTGATTTTGTTGCTCTTGTTGTTTTCTGTCGTTGTGGTGCTGTTGCCTCTGTTTTGTTTCTTCGTATTTAATTTGCATATTTTAATGGAATCGACTTTAGTTTAATTCATTTTCAATGATTCGCAACCTATTTGAATGTTCAGTGATAAGGAGGTGGGAGGGAAGGAGTTAGGGGGTTGTTTAGGAAGTTTGAGCTTGGGAAATCGATAGTGGTAAATAATGCGTTGCAATTTGATGAAAAATTTTATCTAGCGTTGTTATTAGATAGATTTTAGTATATGAATTTAAAAAAAAAGTCATGCGTGTATCATAAACGAAATATTGAGATTTAGAATAAGCTCTAATGCATTGTTCTACTCCAAAATCAAAATCAAAGTGACGGCACTCCATCCAGTCAGACCCGTCACTGCGAAAGCTTTTAATGAATTTCACGAGATTAGGACCAGTATCAAAAAACCAGAGTCGAAATAATTTCCTAGCAATTGTATCTAATTATCTAATGCTATACAGATCATCTATCAAATTTTTAACCTATCGCTATCGTCAGACCCTCCTATAAAGTAGATTAACATAATCCCAAAAAAGAGCTAATCGGCTTCACGTGCTGATGCTGGTAGAGAGCTTCATTTACAAACTTACAAACAACCTGAATACGAGTGTGGAGTGATTATATCTTCTAAGTGTCTTCCTTAAGGTAGTGGAGTTTATAAAAGAACCGTAAGAAAATTTAAGGTGAGTTCGGACTCTCGGATACGACTAGTTTCAAAAACTTGCGTCGTTCATTAACGAATGAACAAAATGAACCGTTTCCGTTTGGATATAGAATCATATCACATATCACAATTTTATGTCCGAAGGCTAAACCATATCCCGTATTATATTTTTGACTACTTTTGCTACTTTCGTTCGTGTCCATATCTCAGATAGGAAATAACAACAACAACGAAGCATTAGAAAGAAAATAAGTATGCAACTTGATTTCTCTGGAAAAGGATCTTTTTTCTGGATTTCCTTCTGAAAAAGGATCTTCCATTGGAAATTCGACGTGATTTCTTCTTTTTTTTTTTGAATATTAAGAAACATTATTGCAGATAATGCGAACTAAATTCTTAAGACAAGCAAATGACTACTGAGAGGAAGTGGGTTTATAAGAAAAATCATGTAATTTGCGCTATCGAAAATTTATATTGGGCCTTTACGAATTCACGTCGTCGTCCTCATCTTCAGCTTGTTATGACAGATTGTGACGTCAGCAGAGTAGCTGAGCTATTCTGACAGCTTGAAGCAGACCCAGACGAGGTGTCCGAAATGGATATGGCTTTGCTTCGTAACATTGCCTCAACACACCATCAAGCTAACGAAAAGTCAAATCAGAACGCGACTTCATCTATTGTTATACAGGAGAGCAATGACAAGTCCTAGATAACTGAATTTGGACAGGCTTGACTTGATCTGACGTCACCATCTGTTATAGCGAGCTGAAGGCGAAGGCGAAGATGTCAATTCCGAAAGGTCCATTATATATTTAAAATACAAGTTATGTTTTTAAAAAATAAAAATATTGTATATTATCACAGTTAAGGTGTTAACTAGGCAGATGTTTTGGTTCATCCTAAAACTCAAAACGATCACGTTTATTTTAATATCTATAATTTATTAATATTTATTCAAATTTCAAGTTTTTTTTTTTAATTGAAGTCTGATAAAGGTATATCGACTGAAACATTTAAAACTGCAAGGATTTTCCTGTTGCTATTCCCATTTCGACAAAAAAAACAACCGTAATTTATGCTTTTATTAAGTATTTAGTTAAAATCACCTCGCAGTAACAGTACACAACATTCGAAATGCTACTTAAGCGGGTGTATAACAGTTAACCTCGATTTTACCAATTTATTTTCATCGGACCGGAATTCATGTCTCTATTCATTTTCCCTAAATTTCGGCTAATATTATTTCCCTAAATTTCGGTTATTTAGAAATTTTCATATGACTTTGAATCAACGAACTCTAGAATTCTAATCATGGAAGTGAATATTTCGTATATGAAATTAAATAATCTATAAAAAAATAAGGCAAAAAAAATCTACATTCGAAAATAACTGGAAAATTATTCGATTTGATTCAGTAGAATGAAATTCTACGTTTTTTTTTCCTCCCTTCACTTTATTCTTTTTCTGTTTTAGTTTCGGCCTAATCATAATTATCCTTCTTTGATGATGCAATGCTTTATTTCGAAAACATGTTCACAAGTGCGAAGCGATCAAGTCTCTCTTTCTCTGTATCTTTCCGTTCGAAAAAAATGCAGCATATTGTGAAAATTCACACAAACTAAATAATTACATGACATCAAGAAGAAGGTGCAACGAGCAGGCTCTTGTTGTTGTTGTTCTAGTGCCGCAATGGATGTTGAGAGAAAGAGCGAATATCGAAGGGTAAAAACCACAATTTTTTTCGTAGTTGTTTTATGTGCGTTAGTAATTTTCGATTGTTCTGAAATCACGATCAAGTATGAGTACAAAAAAAAACAACGAAGAAAATTAAACACGATAATTAAAGTAATTATATGAATTTGAATTTAATTGGGCTAGGATTGTTTCAAAAAGTTTGTTTGTGATAGTATAAGGTGGGTTTTGGGTTAATTTGTTTGCGGCTGTCATCAATACTGCATTAATAATTCAAAAATTAAAACTTGAACTTAAAATTTTATCGAAAATTCCTTATTTTTCAGCAAAAAAAAAACCCTGAATTTTCATCTGACTTTCAGTCAACCAATCACTCTTCCAATTATCTCTTTTATCATGAAAATCTTCGAATATTGCACCGATCTGTTTTCACGATAATTATACGCTTGCTTTTCATCAGTCGTAAAAGATTCACACTCATCTGTAGTTATTCTTCAACCGTGAAATATATGAATATTAAAGGAGTGAACATGACAATTAAGAAAAATTCTCGACTTTATTGTTTGTCTTCTCGTTTCAAATGAGTGTTTCATGCATTCTGCGTGCTCCGAATAATCTTCAATAGAGCTCACGAAAAAACAATGGAACAATTCATCGTCACCCTTCATCGTCCCTTCGCGACTCGATCTCTCTCCTCGAATAAAACAATAACAATAATCAACCGAACCAGCTAGCATCAGACGACAAACTATCGAAAAAACAAAATAGGCTCTTGGTCATCACAGCCAATATCGTTCTTCTTGCAGCAGCACCAGCAGCAGCATCACCAGCAACACAAAAGACAATAATCAGCGAAATAACAACAAAGGACCAAAAACGTGTAGTTAGTTCTTTCGAAGCAGAACACTGATGCATTAAAAATCAAATAAATAAAAACAAAAACTCGATAAAGTTTCAATGTCCTGAATTTTGAAATTTTCTTTGCGGCGAAGTATAAAAAAGTTGCCGAAAAATTTTCGGCCGACCATTAATCACACACAACGGAGAAGAAGATTCGGCGATTTTGAATCGATTGTGTATTGTGTGGTTAGTTCAGTGCCGCGTCTGTTTTGTTGTGGGGTTCTTGTTTGATTTTTTATCACTCGCATTTTGTCACCGATACCTTCCGAGTGCTCTTTTCGGTCCATTGTTCCTGATTTAGCCAGCCCCTGTGAACCGATATGCGAAGGGAGGCCTCCAACGAAAAAAAAAGAGATCGATTCATTGTAATTTCTGAATCGATTGTGTATTATTGTATGATTTTGGTTTCATCGAGCCTTTTTTTTTTGGTCATCGCTCCCATTTTGTCAACGATACTATACCGCATCGGGTAGTCTGACTGTTCCTATCTGTTGAAGAGATACTGATCCGTGGTGGTAGTACAGATATGAACCAAAGGAAGTTTGGGTGCAATTTAAAGGTGAAAAAAAAACTGTTTTATACATGGAACCAACATAAAGCTCTGACGATAGTTTTTATAAGAAAATAAAAAATATAAAATAAAAATATAGCATAAATATATAATAATAAAAATAATAATAATATAAAAATCTAGTCAGGGAATTGGTTTGTGTCACGGTTTTGACTGCTAGTTTTTAGTATAGGCTATCTTGGCTGGTATGGACTATGTGCTCAGGGGAAAATAATTGAAATTTTGATGATTGTTGTTTTCGCTATACATGTATTTCCATCTCATTCTTTCGCATTCTCTCTCTCTCTCTCTCTCTCTGACTCTCTCTCTCTCTCTGAGCAAGGCTTTCTACATGTCCAAATTCAGTGTTTCGCATGATCAGCACGTCTTGGAAATTGAGACGAGATTTACTTTGATCAACAATTGCAATAAGAATATTATAGTGGACCATCCAAATCGTACCTCTGCTTCCGCGCCAAGCAAGATGTCAAATAAAGGTCGTCATAATTCAATTTAAACAGCTGTTTAGTGTCATATGTGACCCTCTATGACAAAACTCACTTAGTGTGTCAGAACAAGTTTTATAAGAAATCGCTCTCTCTTGCGCTCTATCGAGTCTAAACTGGAGGCATTCACACGTTAGAGATGATTAACACATCAGTGAAGCAATCAAAATGAGTCACCCAAATTGTGTGTCGATACACTCTTTTCTGAGTGAATTGTTGTGATAACATGTTGTTCCCTGTGTGGCCGAAACTTTCGTATACGTTGATAGGAAAAAATACAATTACTGCACATCAGCA
Organism: Nemotelus pantherinus; assembly: GCA_963978885.1. Lineage (NCBI taxonomy): Eukaryota > Metazoa > Arthropoda > Insecta > Diptera > Stratiomyidae > Nemotelus > Nemotelus pantherinus. The sequence goes on along the minus strand of OZ022267.1, from coordinate 11,348,230 downwards.
ATCATTTGCGTAGAGTGTTCTCTCACCTAAGCTCCTAGCACAGAGTTGAATTGAATTTTGGGTGAATTGCATAGAGTGTGAAACAAGGGCGATTTCATACGATGCGAGCCTGCCAATTGACAAAGTGGTTAACAGTGGTGGCAGCTTTCTGTCGCGGAAGAACATAATATACATGTACTGTATGGGTTGAATAGGATTTTTGATTTAGACTTTCTTTCTTTCGACTTTCACATATTCTTTTTACTAATTTTCAATTATGACTATCTCAGGAGTACGTAGGCCGCTCACCATTGCCCTCTTTAGTTAGCTATTCGTTAAATTGAAGCAGTATCAAGCAAACCATTAAACTCATTTGGAAGAACTTTGACGATCTCAACAGACCTAAACAAGATACCGCTGCAACAGGAACGACTAAATGTAAAAAATATTTGAAAGATGCTAACCAAGAAAAAAACACCAGATCTGCTTAGCGTGGCCGAAAAAGAAGCAAGTATATCATCGGCTCTTTTAGATAATGTTGAAAATACTAGGGATCGTTTAGTTAGAAGTATTTTTTTCAAACTGTTGATTTATAATATTAACTCCACTTATTCATTATTTTCTTTAAATACAGACCTAAAATTTAATTTAATGCTCCTTACCTACATAATGCTTCAATCAAAAGCTGATTGACTCATCGAAATGGGTGATACAAACTGTGTCGACACATCGGATTGAGTCGATTTTCTCATCTGTAGCACACGTGATAGATCGCCTATGTGCCTATCTTGCAAATAAATCTGCATATTCTATCACTTTGTTACATTTCATATTCCTATGTAACATAGAGCAGTGCTTTTTTGTTGAGCTATAAAATATAGCTTCCTAGTTTGAACCATCAAATATTTTGCATTAACTTTAATCAAACAATTCGTTTGTCCTTCAAAGTCACTGCTGAATATACCATGTCTTTTTCAAGTAGAAGAACTTAATTTTAATATAAAAGTGAATGACAATGTTTTAAGCTGCTGTTTAGAATGATGTTTTGAAGCATGTGGTCAAGACCGTATTGAATTTTCGGTTATATTGTAAGCTTCTTCCAAGAAAAAAATCAAATCTGGAGATTTTAGTCTTTATTTGATTTTCAGAGTTATGGATCGTTGTTGTTGTTGTTGTTGTTAGAAGAAATTCCAAGGAAATATTATTAAAATTTTATAAAATTTTTTTTATTAAAATATTATTAAAATATAATTAAAATTTGTTATTTCGTGCTGTAGTAGTGGATTTATAAGAGTATAAAAACGACTATGAGCGGAATTCTGTTGTTTTTGATTTTCGTGGGTGATGACTGAAAATTGATTACTCTGGAGGTTGAGAATATAGCATTTTCATAGATACTATATCATTGTTATAGACACTGAGAAATGTTCAATTTAAGTTAAATTCAATTTGGATTTAAGTAAATAATTGTTTATTGAGTAGACTGAATTTAAGTAACCTACATCATTGCTTACTAGAGTTGAGACTAATATATTCATATTCGTTAAGATATTATTAATATTTGATAATATCAGGTATTAGTAATATTATGATATGCGATATTTGGATATTTAAATGTTAGCTTTCACAACAAAATATCGTATACGCTTCATATAATGCGGTATATATTCACCAAATCAATCAATGAAAAACGAAACCAGTTCGTTTTGGTTGCCGATTTCGCTTAGTAGTGAGCTGTTGCAGTCCCACTCTAATGGTGTGCAGCTCCTCCCAGTAGGCTCTTAAAACGTAGTACTCGACCAGATTCCAATCGCTAAGTATGTGCAGCACTTGCCGTATAAATTTCACGTATATTAACGGGTGTATCTCCAACTCGAAAGTATTAATCACATGATCAATAAGATTCGCAATAATTTACTGGACTTGGTATAGGCACGTAATGCCTTATCTCTTTGGGTCCGGTTGCACTGTGGTTCAGCATCAATCAGTGGCTTTTCCTTTTTTTTCGACAAATAAGGGAGCTAGATTGTCAGAATGCCGGATGACATTTTCAGGTCTGCCACTCGTACCTACCCATCTTTTTCATAAATATGGTCTGCAAGATTCTTCCCAAAGTCCATTTTAGGATTGGAGTGCTATCTATCCTCTCTTACGATGACCATCAATCCAGGCTTGACCTTATCGTAGTGCTGCTTCCATTTGCAGCGATTCTACTACTGGCCGTGGTACTTTGATGACCATTTTGACCAGAATATAAATTAAAGTCCTTGACGATTAACCGTAGTGCTTGGATATTAACATCTACAGTATATATTAGTAGAAGATGTTGTCATGGTCGTTGACACAAATATCCCGAAATCTGGAGCACCTCCGAATGAAACTCGGTTTCTTTCATAGAGTTAATTTGGAAAAATTTTGACCAGCTTGTTTGGTATGCAACCCCTCTTTCAATTCTTGCTGTTAATTGTAGGTGCTTATGAAATTGGTGACATTATCGCAGTAGATGTTTCGACAATTCCCCTCTTTGTCAATGAAAGCTTAACTGGTCAGTGCCGTAACTACTTCGTTATGGGTGATATTGGTGGCAAAGCAATAAAAGACAGGGAGGAAAGTCTTTTTCGGACGTTTTCACTAACGAAACCCAATTTGGCACTATTGATTGGGCCAGTGTATTACCTGTAATAGGCCAAAATCGGTGACGTGTAATAGAGAGTAATGCCTATGGAGCGCTCTAGGGATGTACATGAGTAATGATAGGTCTCATGTGGGTGCAATAGTTGATGGTTAACATTGTAAGATAGCTCCGATTTGACAGTCTACAGGGTATGTGAGGTTTGACTCACTAAAAAAACACTATCTACACGCCCACAAAGTTTTGAGTCTGGATCCGCTGCAAACTGGTTTTGCTGACCCAGCTATCGGTAATCGCAGACTTCAAAAACTATCAAGGTTCATAGGAAAATTCATGATACAGTTTACGTATTCATGTAGCACTTGAACCTCCATTAGACTCTTCTGAAGTATACCTGCATCTACTCTCTTGTAGGCATTATGCCGGATTTATACTCTCCCCGAACGTTTCGTCGAACAACTTGGGAAATTACTTAACCGAACATTTGACGAGTATTCAAAGTCTTTACTCAAAACTGTTTATTTAAGCGATCGACCTTTTTTTTTATCTCATTCCTGTGCGCATTGAAAAGATTTGAAGGGTGTGAAGCATTTTCGTCTTCCAGAAATTTGTTTACAAATATTCGAACATTGTATCTAGTACCAATCCATACTCATGCATTTTGTTCAGTATGATGTATTTTGTCCATGATTTCGTGGGCAAACCAAATTGGTTTGTAAATATTATCGGAGCCAGCCTTAGATCTTTTTTTCAAATCGCTTTGAATCGATACATAAAACCGACCGCATTTCGAGAAACCCTCATAAAACCTTCAGAAACCCTCATAAAACCCTCAGAAATCCTCAAAAAACCCTCATAAAACAGGCAAGCGCCGACAGGGAAGCCATTCACACTCTCGTGCTCGCCAAGCTTTGGTATGTGAAAAACAGGCGAGAATATACGAGGTGACCATTTACACTCTCGTCTCGACAACATTTTTCAAATCTCGGGGAAAGTGTAAACCTGGCATTAGATATGTCAAGACTTAGAACCATTTCTTTGGATTGCTTAGCTCTATTGTCTTTGATAAAATGTTCAATTTTATTGCTACAGGTTTTTTATAGAAATTCCCTTTGGTGAGGCATGATTATCCTCCGGAATATAGTTGACCACCTCTCTATTATAGCGTTTGATAAAAATATGGATCAGTGAAATCGATCTGAAAATTTCTAAACAAGGATCCTTACCAGGTACGAGTATTGGTGAAATTCTGGTTTTGAATAAGTCTTTGTCGGGGTAACTTTCTTTAATTTTTTTTTATAGCTGAAGTAGGGTTTTGTTTAATTTCTACATTCCGCTCACTCAGCATATTGTAAGTTATATTATCTACACCTGGAGCAGACTTCTTGTTACACTTATGTCTAACCTCTTTGAGGTGGCTGCTAGATGTTCCTATTGTCATTGTAGATTCTCCTCCCCAGCATGTTTAGATAATCCTCACTGTTTTTGTTTTCATTCCAGGTTGATGGACTTGTATCGATATTCTTCATTTTGAGTTTTCTATTCAAACTCCAGAATTCTGCAATATTTCCGTTTTTTAGACAGCTCCCTCTATCTCACTCTCTCAAGCCAACAATTTTGCTTTCTTTACTTCACATTTCTATTTCTTGAAAGCTGTTTTCCACAGGCTATTATTAAAGACACGATGAGATTGTATGACGAGCTTTTGTCACTATGCCAGGCTTGCAATCGTTAAATTTAGGTTTGAATGTAGCGCCAAAAATTTAGGGTGTTGTAGAAAATATCATGAGAGCTTTTTTCGTAGACTACCAGAATTTTTCTTGAAGTCCCCAGATTTTTTTTTAGCTTTCATATTGTTTTCCCTAGACTTTCAAGATTTTTTTTAGAATCTCGAGACATTTTTTTAGACCACCTGAATTTTTTTTCCTAAGTTTTTTTTGGCGTTTTTCTCAGGTCCCATGATTTTTCTCAGCTTTCATATTGTTTTCCCTAGACTTTCAAGATTTTTCTAAGACTCTCGAGACATTTTTTTAGACCACCTGAATTTTTTTTCTTAATTTTTTTTTTGGCGTTTTTTTGCAGGTTAGAGAATAATATTGCAGGTTAGAAAAAATCAGAGAACTGTAGAAAAAATTCGGGAAGTTGAAGAAAAAATCATAGGCGCATAGAAAAATTCAAAAGATTTTAAAAACATACTTGGAATCGGAGAATGTATTAGCTTAGCTCTCATATTGATTTCCCTAGACTTTCAAAATTTTTCTAAGACTCTCGGGGCATTTTTCTAGACCACCTGAATTTTTCTTTCCTAAGCTCCCATAATTTTTCCCCCCACACCTGGGAAGTGTTTTTTTTTTCATTTTTCCTCAGGTCCCATGAGTTTTTCTTCGATTCGCAACATTTTTTCTACAGTCCTCCGATTTTTCCCCGCTAAGCTATTGTTTCCTTGACTCTGGGGAATCACGGGAGCTAAGGAAAAAAATCAAGTAATCTAGAAAGAATCTACGGAGCTCAGGCAGGAAAAAGTATTGGAGGTTCGAAAAAATCAGAGAACTGTAGAAAAAATGCGGAAAGTCGAAGAAAAAATCATAGGAGCTTAGGAAAAATCAAAAGATTTCAAAAACATCCTAGGAATCGGAGAAAGTATCAGGAGGGTCTTCGAATATGAATGGTCTCTGCCCCATTGCTTTTTTCCTTAGTGCGTAAAGAGCCCGATTGCCAGGAGATTAACTTAAATTTGAGAAATTCTTTTAGGTCCCCCCATCTAGTGCAATATAAATCCATGAAAACGAAAATAATTACAAGGTCCAGATAAAGTTTGAAAAAAAAACCAGAGCTATTACAATGAGGTTAATTATCAGTTAAGACCCTAGTAAGGATCCTGTTTTAAAAGAACTCAATAAAATGACTGTCTTTTAAACGAACGGGAAAGAAATCGGTAGTTGAAAATGCGAAAAAATATTTTTAAATTGTTTTTAATTTACTATTCATGATACTAGAAATATTTTTACAATGTAGTGTTACAATATGATCAGAATTACGCAAAAAAATGTCCTCGAAAATACGAATAGTCCCGCGAAAAATTTTTTTTTCAAAACAGAAAGTCGAGTTCATAATTTTATTCAAAAAACAGCTTTTAATTCAATTCAGGGTCACATATAAATAGAGAATCCTCAGTTCCTGTTAAATCTCGTAACGGATTGGTTGGGTTGTATAGCTTAATATATAGCTTAATATTCCCAACTTGGACCACAAAATACGAATAGTCCCGCGAAAAATTTTTTTTTCAAAACAGAAAGTCGAGTTCATAATTTTATTCAAAAAACAGCTTTTAATTCAATTCAGGGTCACATATAAATAGAGAATCCTCAGTTCCTGTTAAATCTCGTAACGGATTGGTTGGGTTGTATAGCTTAATATATAGCTTAATATTCCCAACTTGGACCACAAAAAATTTGGATTGCCGTACCCTATGCGTATTCCTCCGCGGTGCCCTTTCATCAGAAATTTATGTTATATCTGGTGTTCCTCAAGGTACTCATTTAGGACCTCTACTTTTTCTTTTATATATAAATGATCTACCATCTGTACTGAAACATTCGTCAATTTTACTATATGCAGATGACACCAAAATTTTTAAAAAGGGTATCTAATACTCACGACTGCTTGAAACTTCAAGCTGACCTTAATAGCACCATGACTTGGTGTGACACTTATGAATTAGTCATTAATATTGACAAGTGTACCGTTGTTTCGTACACACGTAAAATTAATCCGTTGAGCTTTGAATACTCTCTGAATAGTATTCTCTTAAGGTATTCTGACAAATTACTCGATTTAGGAGTACTTTTAAATAATGCTTTTACTTTTGACGATCATATTAACGCCATCTGATTAAAAACTTCATCTACCTTAGGATTTGTGAGGAGGTGATTCAAAGAGTTTCATGACATACATCTTACTAAGATTCTTTTTTTTTGCGTTAGAACGACCGGTACTTGAATATGTGTCCATAGTTTGGACGCCTTTTCAGCAGGTGTATGTGGACCGCATTGAGTCCATTCAGAAAAAGTTTGTACGGTTTTGTTTGCGTGAATTTGATTGGTCAGATCCTTTTCGCTTGCCTCTTTACATTGATCGACTTAAGTTACTGGCCATGAATACACTTAATAACAGACGTGAAAATTTCAAAACGATCTTTGCTGCTAAGCTCCTCACGGGTAATATTTCGTCCGAACAACTTTTGGGTTTATTTGGCCTCAATATCAAGGGTCACAGAGTGTGCCACGTTAAAATTTTATCTGTCCCTGCCTATTGGACCAACTACGCCTTTAATAAGCCTGTTTCGTCCATTAAAAGAAATTCTAACAGTGATTACCATCAATTTGACTTTAATTTATGCTTACCGTCTTTGAAAAAGAGCTTAACTAAAAATAGTCCACTTCAACTGATTTGTTTGTAAGTTATTAATATTTTTTAATGTAAGTGCTACTAGTCTGTATTAGACGAATTTTTTTTAAATAAAAAAAAATAAATTAAAAAAAAGCAAAAAATACCTAATCACTATTCGCATAATCCTTATTCGTCTCCCACCCAAACTACTTCCAATGGCTAAAGGAAAACAACTCAGAAAATAGCCTAGTTAGGTACTTGACTCCCCAAATGAGCATTGTATATTTTATCGAAAAAATAAATCAACTGGAATAAATAGTCCTTGCACACGAAAAACAACCAATGTCTACGGTTGACTGCATCCGATTACATGTCAATGTAAGCAGTCTCCAACTCATGAAAGATATAACTAGAAGTTAGCTGGCTCAACTTCAAAGTCGCTAATTTGGAATCTCCGTTTTTTTTTTGTTCCTTTAACAGGTAGTTCCGAATCGAATTCTATCTGCAAATTTTGTTTTTTTTTATCTACTCAGACTCAATTAAAAGGCATATGGAATTAAGGCGGAGTATTGTTCTTTCTTTTCGATTCCACAAATAGAATTCTTTCTTCGAGTAAATCTTTCTCGTACGTAGATACCTATGTATCCTGGTCTGCCGCCGCCAGTCATTAGCTCCGGGATGCTGCTATTTTTCTTAAAGATGGCGCTACGACTAAGGGTAGTGCAGGGTTAGTTTGATATTTTCAGTGTCCTGATTGGATGAAGAACAGGGAATACCAGCGGTGTGTTGTTGTATGATTAACTGACTTTGGGCTCTGTACTATATACTCAGCCACTCTTAATTGCGACAATCCGGTCGTTGTTTAGTTTCTTTCTCCCTTTACGATTCGCTCATCGGACATCGAGTCCTGGAGTCGTCTTCAGTCAAACAATCCGACCGTTCATCCATTTTGTGCTCCATCTCTTGTCCCGGCAGTTTTCTGATGAGAAAAGGACTTTTAGCATTGGCCTTTAATGCTTATTGGCTTTTTCTTCATTTATATACTACCGGTTCGGACGGCAGAGAAGTAACTAGCGAGGGTGAGCTGATTGTAATTATCGCTCGTGTAGCAAAACAAAATAGAGGATGGCAATATACACGAAAGAAATTCGTTAAATGGCAATTGGCGCAGAACTCGAGACGACGAAAAATAATGTTGCACAATAAACAGAGAGCAAACCCTAAAGTCAGGGAAGATGAAACTAAAGGCGTGACCGAAAAGGGGGTATGTCAATCGTCGTCGCCAGTTTCACATCTTTCCTGTGTTTTTTTTTGTTTCTTCTTCTCGAAGGGTGGCTGACTGGCTATTGCGCGAGCTGCAGAGTAAATGAATGACGATTGGAGGAGAGGACACACGATATACCGAGCGCCTTAATTAGTTGATAAATAAACGTACTGCTGTACATTATGTGTCAAATCGAGTCGAGAGTAATATTGTAGATGATAGGATTTTGTTGTCGCTGTGGTAGTCGTGAAACAGAGACAGAGATGAAACAACAGGTAGATGGGTGATGAGAATATTTCACTTAATAATTATTGTCTAGATAAATGAAAGGAAAAAATATATTTATCTATATATATATATATAAATACGTACATACATTTTGGTTTATCGCTATCCAAGTCCAATTGCTTCAGAAATTTTCAATCATATATCTTTCCAGTATTGATGTGGGTGTGTATTTATTATTACGTTTTATTATTAATATATTCATTTAATAACGCTACTAAGCTATTCATTTCAGGAACTCGCATTAGATTGACACTGTATTTTTCAATTATTCAATTTTATTTTTCGGTTTTATTATCAAATTGAATATAAACTTAGGAACTTTAGATAGGTTTTAGGTGCATAGCTCTGCGCTTTTATTTTTGTTTAACACTAATTCGATTTAGTTTGTAGTAAAATAGGAACTTGAAACCGAAGTATGATCTAACTGAAAAATGAAAAATAAAAATGAATCTCAGATGACGATAGGCTGAAAAAACAAAACAAATTTCTACCAGTTAAGATGATAAAATAAACACACTTGGAAAATATATTATATAATATATAATATGACCGACTCGTTTTCGACGAATACAGGGCTAAAACAAGGAGATAAATTAGCTCCGGTACTCTTTAACTTAGCGCTTGAATATGTCATCAGAAAAATCCCCGTTGACACGAGAGGAACTCTACTATTTAAGTCGACACAGCTAGTAGCTTACGCTGATGACATCAACATTATGTCACGTTCGTTCAACGACGCCAAGGAAGTATTTGTAGCTCTAGACGAAACCGCCAAGGAAGTTGGTCTTCAAATTAACGAACAAAAAAACAAAAGCTATGACTCAATCAAGGAAAAGGACGCCAATAAGACAAAGCATAACGATAGGGGACTATAACCTTGAAAACGTAGACAACTTCGTGTACCTAGGGACGAACCTCTCGAAGGATGGGAATGAGCTTGACGAAATCAAACGACGGATTCAATTAGCCAATAAGACATTCTTTTCGGTGCTTCCCACTTTGAAATCTCGATGCGTACACAGGAATACGAAGCTTCGCATCTATAAAACAATTATAAGACCCGTGCTATGCTACGGAAGCGAAACCTGGACGCTGACGCAGGCATCTGAAAAAACCTTGAAAACATTTGAGAGAAGGTTATTGCGAAGGATCCTCGGTCCAATACGAGAAGAAGATGGATGGCGAATCCGATACAACAACGAGCTGTATTCCATATATGACGAGCCGGAAGTCTCTATCGTCATACGACTCCAAAAACTAATATGGGCTGGCCACGTCGAACGAATGAGCGATAATCGAATCCCCAAACGATCTCTCAAGGGGCGAGCGAGCGGAGCCAGGCCAGTCGATAAGCCACGCAAGCGCTGGGAGGATTCTATAGATGCTGACAGCAGGTCACTTTTGGGAGCACCGAACTGAAGGACGTGGTCACTGAACCGAGACGAATGGAGGCGAAGAATTAAGGAGGCCAAGGCTCGATTCGGGCTGTAGTGCCCCGATGATGATGATGGAAAATCCGTTTGGTATACCTATCTAGTTAAATTGAAATTTAGTGACTATGAAAAACACTGTCAAAATTTGATTGTCAAAACCGTAGTTTGACACTTCCCTGGTGTCTTTTTTTATGATAATGCTAAAGCTCCGGAAACTACCCTTTGAAGCGAATGCTTAGCTAAGATGGTAGGAAGACCCATAATGGAAAACACCGATTACAATTAATACCACTATTCTTTAAGTGCCACATTTTATTCTTGTCAAGTGCTGCCCAATCACTCCTAAAGCTATAATGTGACTCTTATCTGTACTGTGAACTGTGATCTGCTTGGAGTTAGTGCTGTTTTTGCACTCTTACTCCATTCATGGCTGTGAGCAATAGTTAGCTGGCATTACTATGTGTTAATTCTAATTTGAAAGTTTAGGCGTTTTTCCGCTTTAATCTATAAGTTGCCTTAAGCTAGGATAAGTAAGACGACTAAGATTGTTTGAGTGTTTCAAAATATCTAGGGACCTGTTTGGGTGTCTGTCGATAGTGTCGAAAAGTTTGAGAACTCTGTCACGGATCTATTTTTTTTACTGAATCTAATCTCAAGTCTTTGTGCATATCTTGGAATATTAAAAATCATTCTTCAGGCAATGTTTTGACCTGCTTGGAGCTTTGTAATATTGGTTTTGGTCGTTTGACCGAAGGCTTCACAACCATAAAGTAATGCGGTCTTATAATTTGCTTGTAAAGGAGAGCACGGTTAGTCGTATTAAGGTTCCTGGAGCTGATAAGTGAGTCTAGGGATTTGATCCTCATACACTCAAAAAAAAAATATATCGCTGACAGATATAAAACGACGGAAATATAATATATCTCACATGAGTATATGGGTGTGTTTTGAAAGCCATAATATATTCACGGCAGATATAATATAAATATTTATCGTATGCACGCAGAAAAAAGCTCAGGGAATTCCCGTTTGAAGCAAATGCTTAGCCATGGCGGTAGGGAGACACATATGGGAGACGGCTTCTCTTCGGCTATAAGAACTATTCCATTATTCTTCTAAGTACCACATATATTTCTTATTTTTTAAAGTGCTAATCTTATGCTTAGTCGCTACTAAGGCTTTAATGTGGCACTTAATTAATGGAGCGCTGGTATTATGCCCAGTTGCCGACTGTTAAGACAACACAAGACGAACAAATACAGCCATGGGCGCGGCGGGATTCGAACCCGCGGGCAGTAGATCGCTGCTTCGGACTGACGCGTTAGCGAGCTAAGCTACCGACCTCTCTGCAAGCTCAATCTTAAACTATAAACAAAAGATGCCCCATAATTAGAAACGAAAATAAACCATATATCTACGAGAAGCATATTACATTGTTCAGTGGTCATTTTATATCTGTCGCATATATAATATACCAACTGTATGGATTTCATATCTATCGCTACCAGAAAACAGAGAAACCCATATAGAACTTATACCTGTAGCGTGCATAATTATGATTGCTGTGTGCATATTTTGTGTACCCGAGGTATATTTTTTACGTGAAAGCCGAATTTTACTTAAAATGAGTATAACTCTGGATTTCCATATACTCATAATACCTTTTAAATCAATAGTTATACCTGTTGCTGGTATATGTTATGTATCACACATAAGTAGAACAAAAATATATTTGTTAGGGCAATTTTGTGCCCACTACGGCTAATTATGGCTATTACAGATATTATTATTTTTGCTGCACATATAGCAGAGCGAATTTTTTTTTGTGTGTAGTTGCTCATTTTACGGCAATATGTGATGTCCATTGAATTTTATTGTCAAACGTGAGACCTAGATATTTGGTTGTCCTTTGCCCAGCTATAGTTTCCCCGTGCACCGTAAGCAACCGTGGCCTTAGATTTCTTTTTCTGGTGATGAAAAGTGATTTTGATTTTGATTTTCCACTTTTTGAAAGTATTCTAAAAGGGAATCAATTGAGTTTTGAAGATTTGACGTGATATAAAGAGCCTGCTTTGAAGAATAAAAGATGCATGTGTCGTCTGCAAACAGGGATATGTTCGTTCGACTGGAACGAGGAATGTCTGCGGTGTACAGATTGTACAAAATTGGTGAGAGAGGTGAGCCTTGAGGTACGCCACCTTGAATGTGGCGCTTCGAGCAGAGGTGACTGTCAATTTTGACTTGAACGGTTCTTCCATGTAAAAAGGAGCCAATAAGCTGTAATTTGTAGATTATTTAGTTTAACGATCAGACCTGCGTGCCAAACCTTGTCAAAAGCTTTGGCTACGTCAAACATAACCAGACCTATTGAACCCTATTTTAATATGTTGGGTGACTCTGGATAGTTGGAGCTGGGTGGAATGTTGCGACTGATAGCCGAATTGTTCATCAGGCAGGATGTTGTTGAGTTGTACTACCTCCTTTCAACGAGGGAGAAAAATGTGCTCTGTTAGTTTAGTCAGAGATGAGAGAAGGCTAAAAGGCATCTTGTTTTGAGAGAATGTTAAATCTTTTCCGGGTTTAGGAAGGACTATCATTGATGCTAGTTTCTAACAATTTTAATATTTTTTCATGAGAAAAATGCAGTTTATGATATCCACTATATTCTGGAAGATGTTGTCGGGTAAGTGACTGAGGTAGAGGTTGGTAATTTTATCGGGGCCTTGGGCTTTGCGCTTGTTGATAAAGCGTAGAAAATTTTTCACCTCCTCTAGATTGGTAGGAGGAATTGAGTCTTCGCTTGAGGTCCTTGAGTTTAGTATTCTCGAAGCAGCTTGGTCAATGTGGACTTCGTTGTCTCTAGGTCATCGTCTGAAGAATAGTTTTCCTGAAATTGTAACTCAGTGGTATCCGCGAATGCTTCGGCTTTGTCTGAATTGCTGAATTGCAGACCAGTAGTTCCATGGACGGGAGGCATGGTAGAAATATTTGGACAACCTCCAGAATGAGTCGCTTCCGGGTTCGATACTCTTCAAGAAAAGCTCCTATTGCTCATTTTTGAATCGATTGATTTGATCGCGTACAACGTATGTTAATCGGTTTACCTCTTTGCGTAATCTTGGGTCTCCCGTACTTCTGGCGCGTCTTCTAATTTGATTTGTCCTTCTAATGAGAATTTCGATAGAGTATGGGAGCTCGTAAGGATTTTGTTTAACCTTAATTGGGATTGTAGACGTATATTTATCTTTTGTTTGCGAAATGCTCATATTGAGGGTTTCTATTGATTTATTTAGGTCTAGAACTGTTTCAGGCATAGTGAGACATAGAAAGACACGAAATGCTTGCCAATTGCTGCAATTTTTTTCTGTTTTTGGAGAGACACTAAAGACGTTCTCAAATTGAAAGAGTACAGACTTGTGGCCCGATGGCAGTTCGTCTAGAACACTAATGTGGACATTTCAGGGGATGTTTTTAGATATTCCGATATCTAATATGTAACTGTGCAGTGGACCGAAGTGGGTGGGCTCGTCAGGGATGTGAAGGCAGCATGCAGACCCTGCTGCAAATCTATATAGCTCTTTTCCTGCGAGGTTATTTTTAATAGATCCTCAGTGGCGATTATGTGCATTGAGGTCTCCACCTAGGAAGATGGAACCTTCAAGAACGAAAAGTGGTCTCAGGTCTTCTGCAAAATGTTAGTCATTGGGGAGTCTATATGCAGCGATGGCAGTAAAATTGAGAAAGCATAAATGTACTTTAATCTCAGTGGCTTCCAAACCCTTAAAGGGTGGAAAACGTGATGGTTAATGTATCTTATGATAATTGCAGTGCCTCCTCCCCTGCCTGTCAAACTATCGTTTCTGTGCACATAATAGTTTGGAAGACGAAACTGACTACTTGGTTTGAGAAATGTTTCTTGAATAAGTAAGATGTCAACCCTCCGCTCACTGAGGAATCGCAACAACTCACCTTTATTATTTAGAATGGAATTTGCATTTCAAGTGAGTATAGAAATACCATCATCTCTGTTCATTGAGATGATTGAGAGAGCGCTGGAGATTTATTAAACATGCCTAGAACCATTTTTTCTATTAAACCTATCATCATTGAATGCAACTGAACTTGCATGACCTCCAGGAACTGCCCCATTTGCTGTGGAGGATTTTTGGTTTTGATCTGAGGTTTCGGGAGGTTAGTAGAAACTGTCGCTGGATGGGCTGTGCTAGAATTAACTCGGGCTATTTGACCGAAGAACTTTTTAATATTTTTAGTTTTTTTTAGGACAACCACTCTTAACTAGTGGAGCGCTGGTATTATACTCAGTAACTGGATATTAAGACAGCAGAAGACGAACAAATACAACCATGAGCATACGGTGAGATTTGAACCCGTGACCAGCAGATTACGACTGGCGCCTTAACGAACAGAGCTACCGACCTCTCAAAATTTAAGTATAGATATTTATGCAGCCATTGTAGTCGATGTCGAAATATCTAGTTCGAAGCAAAACATATTGGAGCAATTATTTTTATGAATAATCAACAAACTAAAAACATCTAACAGTTCTAACGGAGATTGACAAGAAGCTTTTGTTGCTGAACGAAATTTTTTCGACTGTTCATTACAACAAATAACGTAAGCTTAAACAGCCGATTAAGCTAGGGTTCCTGGAAAGACTCAGCTAGGACAGGAGTGTAGAAAAAGATACTGAACAGTAAAGGATATTGCTTATATATATTTTTCGTCAAAAAAAAGTTAAGTGATACCTACAAGAGTCATTAGTACTGCTTGTGTGGGTTCAAACCCTGGCGTATGCTCATGGTAGTATTTGTTTGTCTTATGTTCTCTGAAAGTCGGTGGCTGATCATGAAATCAGCGCTCAACAAATTGAAAAGATGTTTTTAATTACATTGAATCAAATTATTGAATTAGCTTTCCTCTGCTGCCAAAACTAAGCAATAGTTTCAAAGATTTATACTTTAAGCCTCGGTATTATCATAAAAAAGAACTGCAGCCAAATTTATGCTGGTTATCCTTTTGCATTGTACGATGCACTGACAAATCAAATTAAGTTTTAGACTAATGATACACTGCTGGAACTGACACCAGGGTATCGATACCACAGTATCGATAACTTGGGAGGTTGATACACGGCGCCTAGTTGATATTGTACATTTAGTGTAGATCAAAATGCCAAATAGGATCAAAACTGAAATTGTTGCAGGTATTGGCGAGTTAGGTGCAGTTATAATTCCAAGCTGGGGTATAAGTTTCACAAAAAAAACATCCGTAACAAACCCGTATTAAAATGTTTCGGTCTAGAGCTTTTTTGATGTTGCTGAAAAATCGTAGAGCCCGACATTATTTTAAAGTTAACCTCAACTTTATACCTGTGGCAAACAAAATATTATTTATGCGGAGAATCCATTCTACTGAAAAGTATTTGCTCCGCGTATTAGTAAAAAGAAATTAGAAAACGCTTTCTACGTCAGCCGGAAAACGTTGAATTTCATAGTTTTGGGGCATTTGACACGAGAAGACATCAATTTTCGGACGTAATTCTTTGCGCACTGATAGCATCAGTTGAATACCGAACCATTGCAAGTATCTTTGAAACTGGATGGACAACAACATTTGGTCAAATAATTTCGGAGGTTTATCATCTTTTCGCATATTTTGTGAATTTCTGTGACAGTCTCTCGAACCTTACAAATGGCTTCCCATATATCGCAGTTTCATTGAAAATGAAACTATTTAGAGATATTTTGTTTCTGTATTGAAAAGTTTGATTACTACACTTCACCACTGGCTGAAAACTGTCTCTCCTAGCAGTAAAATCTTCGTTATACTGGATACAATTTAGGCGGTATCAAGAACGCGAAACGGCATAGATACCGCTACCATGGTATCAATACCAGCAGTGTATCAGTAGTATTACTGATTTTCTAAGTAATTACAACGGTTTTGGCTATCTTCTATGTTTTCCCGGAAATCTGTCTCGACGAGTGGCTAGAGAATTCTCTTCAAGCGTCTGCCTGCCCTGGTTCGAATCCAGTCATGAACGGATCACAAACACATTGATTTATGGAACTTATTACTTCACTATTGTATCCATGAATTAAGGAATGAAATTTATTTCAATTTCCAAACCCGAAACAGGTTCTATCAGGATGATTATATCACTTTAGTTTTTGGATTTTTTTTTGAATTTTGGTATCAAAGTTCTCGTGATATCTTCTAAACTCTTCACTAAAAATGTGCATGTTTAGACATCTGATTTATGATTTCACGCTTTGAATTTATATTACTGTTCAGTTTATACCGGTATATACCGGTATTACTGTTCAGTTTGTTCCTCTATGCATTTCCAACATCATTACTTCTCAAACTTCTTATATAATTCTTTGTTTGGTTTACACTCTCAATCTGTATTTGGATCATATTTTTCTGTGAAATTTTCCCCAGATATGTGGAAACAATTTTTGCTGGACTTTTGGAGCTGATCTAGGTCATTTCAGGGAAGTCTTCAATTCTTTCAAAAACAATCTATTAATCCCTGAGTTCATATTTCACTACTCTCATATACTTCAGAATACGGAAATTTATTAATAAAACGACATCTCACATATCCGACCTGGGTTCAAATCTGCATCTGACCATAATCACACAACGTGAATGCAGTTGACTTGAAGTCTGATTCGGTGAGCCGTGATTTATATTGTATTTTTCTTGCAACAGAAAGTAATTCAGTCTTTATTAATTTTTTCGCTTAAAGTCGACTACTACGTATTCCCCATAGCCGTTAGACAATTTAACTCATAGATGTCTGGTTGGTATGTTTTGTGTTTTTGTAGTTGTGTGTTTCTTTTTTAATTTATATGTTTTTCTTCAATTTGGAAAAACGGGAAGCCTTGGCAGTGGCATGTAAAATATGTAAATCGAACTTCAGCTTAGAATCGAAAATCACGCCAAGGTCCTTAAAACTAGGAACAACACTGAGAGGGGAGCCGAGGACACAGTAGGAGAACAGAAGAGGGGATGTTTTGTGGGTGAAAGACATTTGATGACACTTCGAAACATTCAAAGTGAGAGAAATCACTGCGCACCAGGTAGCCAGAGTACCCAGATCTTTCTGCAATAAGGAACAGTCCCTAGCAGATTCTATCACTCTGAAAATTTTGAGATCATCAGCGTACAAAAGACAGGGTGAATTAAAGAGGGAAGGAAGATCGTTAACAAACAAAAGGAACAATAAAGGACCAAAAATAGATCCTAGGAAAAAAAGGTGTAGAAGAGCAAGAATTAACAACCACAACACAAGAGCGATCACAAACGTAGGAGGAGAACCAAGAAAAGAGGACACCAGAGAGACCAAACCCTGCTAACTAAGACAGAAGAATAACATGGTTCACAGAATCGAAAGCCTTGGCAAAGTCTGTATACAGGACATCTACTTGCTTTTGCTTGTCGATTGCGGAAGCAACGGTGTTTGTAAAAGACTATAAGTTTGTAACCGTTAACCTACCTTTAACGAATCCAAGTTGTTCACTGGCCAGCAAGGGCTGAATAAAAGGGTACACTCTATTGTAAACTACTCTTTCGAGGAGCTTACTAAAACAAGGCAAAAGGGATATTGGACGGTAATTAGGGATGGAAGAAGTATCTCCAGCCTTATGAATTGGAAATAAGTTGGCGGATTTCCAAAGGGCAGGAAAGGTACCGGTGGAGATGCTAATGTTGAAAATTCTAGACAGCGGAACACACAAAGAGGAAGACAATGATTTGGTGAAAAAATTCGGAATGCCGTTAGCACCGAGGCTATCACTTCCATCGAGGGACAACATTAGTGATTCGACTTCCAAAGGATTAGTTAAAGCAGTAGAAAGGGTACGATCGGGCGTGGGAAAAATTGTTGAAGGCGAAGAACTACTGAGATGGGAGGTAAAAGAAGAAAAAAATTGATCAAAGAGGTCGCAGGAATCCTGAGGTGAGGACGCAGACTTATCATGAAGATACATTACAGAAGGAATGCCAGAGGAGGTTTTAAGGGATTTGATATAAGACCAAAAAGGCTTAGGCTTGTCAGAAGTAATAGAAGTTTCGACATGTTCCAGGTAGGCACGCATTGCGTCATTGGCTGCCTTTTTAGCGGCAGCCCGTAACCTTTGAAAATTCAAAAGGTCATTAAGAGAGCCAGACCTTTTGTATTTACTACGCGGCACATCTTTGGCTCTAAGAGCAACCGCAACATCGACTGTGAACCACGGAGGATCAGAACTACTTTTACAGCGGAAAGAAGGAGTATAGCCGGAAATTAATTTGGACAAGAGGGAATAAAATTTATCAAGAGCATCATCCACACTTAGCCCTCTGAAGAAATTATACCAGTTAATAGCATTGATTTCATTGGACAAAGCGGAATAGTTTGCTTTTTTAAAATTAAAACGAAGAGTAGAAACAGATTTGACTTTAGACGAACGGTTAAGAGTTAGTTCCATAAAAAGAGGAGGATGATGAGGATCAGGTTGAACGTACGGAGACAGAGAAGGACTCAAGCAAAAGGAAGAAGGGTGGATATTAGTTAGAACGAAATCCAGAATCCTGTTGTTAGTATTCGGTACGTTGTTAAATTGGGAAATAGAGCAAAGGAACATAAAGAAGACATAGCGAGAGAAATATTGCTAGAAGACAAAATATTTGAGAAAGTATCATCCCAAACAAGCGACGGCATATTAAAGTCACCACATAAAAGTAAGGAAGCAGAAGGGAAGCAGTTATTAAGGTAGGACGAGAGTTTCGCAAAGAAACATTCATATACTAGTACGGGGCTACTACAAGGGATGTAGATAGAGGAAACAAGCAGCACTATGGATGGTGAAGAAGAAATACGGACAATAACACATTCGACCGGGACGGAGGGAATGAAGTCACTGCAGAGCGTTCCATTCAGAGATTTGTGAATACCTATTAAAACACCACCTCCTAGTGAAATATTACACGCAGATCAATTCCGATCTCTACGAAAAACAGTGTGAAATGGAAAGATTTCATTGCTGTATATATCCCCAGACAACCAGGTCTCTGTAAGACAGATAATGTCATCGAACGCGATTATCGAGGAGAACTTTACACAATTAACCTTGGTCCTCAGACCACTAGCGTTCTGGTAGTAAATTTTAAGAGGTCGGTTCAAGCCCTGCTTGTTGATGAGACTAGTTTTGAAAGCTCCGCGATGAATTCGTGCGAAGATTTTTCCGAGGTCTAGGAATGAACTCCTTAATTAAGGTGCCAGGAGGCCAGAAATTGATTTGGAGAGCCTTTGTAGTGAGTATAAAAAATTTAATGGATTTCACGACACTAATCTTGGGATAGGGTGTAGTCAAATGTTGGGATATGGTGTGTGGTCCCAGGTTCAAATCCAGCCATGAACCATTAACCATGACAGCACACGGATTTATTAAGTTAACGGAGCTGTCAGCTGATACTTAAGTCGAATCGCGAATAATGTGTATGGTGAAACTAATCACTCTACACTTGTGCATATTGATTATTCAATATGGTCTTTGTCAAGATGCGTGACGGGTTGAAGAGGGAGATGATAAAATTATTACAATAATGTTGGCTTTGATTGGGTCAATGTATCTTTCATTTGAAATTTCGCTCTATTAATTAAGATCCCGAATCAAAGAACACTAAATAGCAGTTTTAAATTAACTATCAATGAGATGTCATCTTTATTCCGATAGGGTGCATTCATTCGAAAAATTCACTAACTTTTAACGTTCAGTACTAGCATATTAAAGGAAAAATCTACGGCACATATAACTCAAATCATGAATTACGATAAATGGCATAGTATTTAAATATTTAATATGCACTTGTCATTCAACTCGAAAGAACTCTGGAGTAAAAAATATCCTCCCTTTGTCAGACAAAATAAAAAAAAAACTGTTTCAATCCGAAAATTTCACATAAAACTGAATCGTAAAATCAACCGGATTCCCTGACCTTGTGAATCATTTACGTCATCGATGGGGCAAGCAAAGACACTTGAAAACTGACCACGGTAAAATTTCACATGTCATTCGTTGACAGCAGTCCACCAAAGGTATCAGTATGGGTCATAAGTGGCCGTTGTCATTCACGTAAACAAGAATAGACATCACTAAGTGACTTTAACATATTTACGGAGTTTCGAAGTTTGGAAAGATGGCGTGGTTATTAGAAAATCCGTTTTTGAATGGGAAAAAAATATTTCTCAATTCGGTTGAGTGGTGCGAGAGACAAAAGATTTGATCGTCTCTTGCGAGAGATAAAAACTAAAAAAATTTTATGTTCTCAAGATTCTTTCGCCGGCTGTCACTATTTTTTTTAAAATTATTATTATTATCATTGAAATTTTTAATTTTCACTTTTCACAATTATATGGGCTATTTGTTTTTTTATCGAACTTCACATTATTTATTTAGACACTGCACTAGTTTTCACTTAACACTTTCCCCGTCACTGTTTGCTGGCGCGAATTTAAGTTTAAAATTTTCAATTCTCGGATTTTACGATTCACTTAGTTATTTTATTGCATATTTCTTTGATTTATCACTTGTTTTGTATTATTCGTTTGCATTTTTTATCGAGCCATATTATATAGAGGTTAATTAACTATTCGAAGAATCATAAAATTGAAAATTTCAGGGTTCAAAAAATCGTAAATGAAAATAAAATTTATTTATGAAAAACTAATAAATTGCACATAAAAGATTGTCGCTATCGGTAATATATAATTAATTATTTTAATTACATTTTTGATGAAAATGTTTTTAAAATAAGGTTCAGTCGGCACGTTTTTTATTGTACAAGCTCGCGTACCGAAATAAAAACTCCGTTCGCTTTACGTACGTACGTACGTGTACGTTCAATCGTTTCTTCTACGTTCGTTCTCATCAACACCGCGAAATGCATTACCAACGCGTTTGTATCTACAACAGTTCGGTCGAAGTAAAATAATTTTTTGTTGCTGTGTTGTTGCTCGGCTGCTGCTGCTGCTGCTTATGTTATTGGTGGTATTGTCGGAAGTGTCGTTATCGTTGTTGTTGTTAGTGGTGTTGCTACAGCTACTGCTGCTATTTGCCATTCTTTATTTTCATCCTTCACCTCCTACTTCACTTCTTCTGTTTTTTAAGAAAAGGGAAAAATTAAATTGAACAAGTATAACGATTCCACCATTGTTCGGCTACTACCATATCCTCTGTACGGTGCTTTGTTGGGGGTGGTAGGGTAGGTAGGTAGTATGCTTGTGGGGTGTTTAAGCATAAAACCACCACCGCTATCGTCAACGAAGAAGAAAAATAAAGATGGGCTTGAAAATGAGGAATATGTGGAGAAAGTGGCGCGATAGTGGGTGGCGGTTGTTGATGCGCTAAAGGATGGATAAAATGACGACGGACGACAACGGGATCATTGAACAAGGAATAGTAGTAGTAGTCCAGTGTATGGGAAAGAAGCACTCTAGTCTGGGTGGAATGGGACAACGAATTATAGTAGGAATAAGAATACTCCTCAATTTCGAATTTGTTTTCGGCTCTGATTCGCATTTCGTTAGGGCTGTCGTACCTTCCGCGCTCTCCGCCCGACGGTATCGCACTGTTTCGGTATGGGTCGCGAAAATGTAACGGTGGTAGCAATCAGGGTGTACTTTTGCAAAAAAGTTTTTCTTTTTACGTTACGTCCGCGTCTCGCAGCTTCTTGATTAGCGCGAAAGAGGCAAGTCAACGACGAAGACCATATGCAAAAGAAAGAGGTAGCGAAAATCTGGCGTACAGGAAACGTAGATGGGAAAAACGGGAAAAATATATTCCGATCACCAACACCATCGGCGCAACCACTTCATGTGTACAGTTTTTCCTTTAATGGACTGATGATGTTGGTGTGCACGAACGACTACTTGGTCGTTATAGTATTGAACCAAGCCTGATTCAAGGAGCTGGCTGCTCACTGGAGACGAAGAGACCTTGAATATGCAGTAGCAGCACCTAAGAACTGTCGAAAGAACAGCACGGAAACGACAAGGTCCTTGCCCATCTTTCGTTTCGTCTCTGCGTGCACGGGCGTAGTAGAGACAATTAGACACGAGTGATAATGACAGCGATAGGGGTAAGAAGGATATGTACGTTTTGCTTGTTCGTTTAGCTCTCGGTCTTTCCTCTTCGCTCTCCTTGCGTGTGTTTCATTATTTTAAGGAATTTCACTATACTGCCACCGCCATTGGTGGTGGTGGTTACATCGTCCTGCTTGATTGGTTGTATATCCTGTAACTCATTTGCATTTATTCGTCTCTTGTGCTATGTGCGCGGCAGCAGCAGCAGCAGCAGCAGCAGTAGCAGCAGAAGAAGTGGTGGTCGAAATTCGAAAGTCGGGAGAGATGTAAGGAGATGATTTTTGTGTATTTTGTTGCGCTAAGGATGTGCTCATTTTTGCGGTAGAAGCGGAAGAATTGGATTGGATACTTATAAGAGGAAAATCCGAGAAATAGCAGCAGCGCAGGGGATGCGTGTTGTGTAGTTTAGGTATTGAGGATTTACGACGAACAAACAACGAGAATTTATATACTATACATAAAATAACTGTATTCATGTATATAATTGCGGTGTGATGAAAGTATGTGTTTGTACACGTGTGCGCGCGCGGGGGTTGTGTCTGAAATGATGATGTTGCTGATGAAATTTCCTTCTGTACCAATTACAGCTAAATTTATTTTCACCATGTATACATATGTACTCATGGAGAAGAAACAATAAATCCCTCCCACACTGAATGAAATGACTATAATTTTCTTTTCTTCAGTTCTGATTCGTTTTCATTATGTGAATGATGATTTCTAATTAGTATGCAAATTTTCGATTCAGTGAAATTGTTAATTCTCTTAAGTTACATATCTATTTACAACAATTTGATTGGGTATACAATTTGGGTACATACCAGTCCGAAGTTTAGCAAGGATATCAGAATAATGAAAATCAGAGCTATTTGAAAGATTTTATGTGTCTCTTTCATATATTTAAGGAATTTTTTTTGAGGATTTGAACATTCCCGTTGAAATAGTTGTTGCGAAAGTGATAAGGGATTTTTGCGCCCAATGTGGGTTTGCTAAATATTAACATCTGCATTATATCGCAAATTAATCAAGGCATATGTAAATGCATATGTAGACATGCATGTTTAGGAGATGCTGAAGTGAAATATTTAATGAGTTTTTGAAGTTTTGGAAATTAGTTTTTCATCACAGAATGTCATGTGGCATATGGCATTTTTCCGGAAATTTTATGTTCGTTTATAATTTTTGAGAAATGCTTTTTTGCTGGTTTTTTTTGTGAAAGCGGTCGATGCCATTTCGTGTTGGATTTTTATTTCTGAGTTTTTCCAGACGTTTCCTTGGATTTTATGAACATAGTCCAACAAATGAATTTGTTGATGTTTCTAGGTACGAATTGAAAAAAAAAACAAATGAAAATGTGTCATAAGTATTCAAAAAAAAAAAAAAACCAGTTCACACGGAGTCTAACTTTTTTTCCGATTCTTCGAATTGATTTTTAAGGCTTGTGATCTAGTTTGACAGTTAATCGAAATAATACAAACGCAATCCATGTATACCTACTTCTCAAACAAATTCGTAGATTTGCTGAACACTTCGAGTTTTTGAAAACTCAGCACTAATTACAATTTTTTTTCTTGTGCAGAAAATATATTTTGAAGTATTTATTGTGACATAAATACTTGTCAGAATATATTAAACAAAAGCATGTATGAAGGAAGTTATAAATTTTGTTTTGGGATAGAGCATTTGATTCAGAGCTATACATATGTTCTTTGAATAAATACGGTTGAAAAATAATAGTCCTGATTTTTTTTTGACAATATCTGATTTAATTTCCTGCAGTCAACGACAAGAAGAAATTTCTCGCTTTCAATGCAAGAAAGAAAAAAAAATATCTATTCATTTCCTTCGCCGTTTTTAATTTGAATTGTGTAAGCACCGAAGACAGTACTCAAATTTCCTACTTGCGGCACAGGTTTTCCTTCTTAGTCGTTCCTCTTTCCTATATCGTCGTAGTTTTTTTTTTGTACGAAAATATAATATGATGTGGGTTATTAGAGGATGTGGGGGTTGGGCATGCTAGCTAGCCCAGCAGGCTGCAAAAAACGATTCGATTCTGCAAAAGAGTGTGTTGTGATGAGGATGATTGTGGTGAGCAGCAGGTGACGCGCAAGTCAAGAAATGAATTTCCATACTCTTCTCATTTTCATTTGACTCCATACTAAGTCCGGCGGTTTCCGTACATACTTTCTCTCTGGCTAAACCTATGTAGAAGAAAAAATCAGTTTGTTTTTTTTCGAATTTTTGTTTTCGTGCCGTTGGATTTATTATTGAAGTGGTGCCAGAGTGAAACGCGCGTTTACAAAGAGGTAGTCTCGTTGTACATGCGTCTCTTTTGCATACCTCTGCCCGTTAATATGCATAAGCTCCTGTGAAACGGCCCTTGCGCCGCATCCATAGCGTTAACATATACGCGATTTTCCTCCCAGCTTTACGGTGGGGGGCTAACTCAGATAACTCATTTTTTGCAGCCTAGTCGCGCACGTCCCTTTTTCGCTATTATTGATGTCCACATCATTTGTCGTCTAGTTAAAGGGTTGAATCTTCCCGACCAACCGGTTAACGCACGAATTCGAAATGAAAATAGAAAACAACACGAGGACTGGGTGTCTTATTTAGACGCTGGCCATCAGCAGCACGAAGGAGAAATTTATCCTGATAGTAATTCTAATTTTCGCTGCAGCGTCATTTTGAGATGTTCTCGTTTTTCATCCCTAAAATAAGGGGGACTCATTGGAAGCAACGGCTTGAAAATCATGGACGGAGAAAAGAGAGGCATATTTTGCAGTGTTCTACAAAAATTTGTTGCGACGACAAGTCAAATGGGTCCCGTGGTCTCTGTGTGTATTTAGTGAACAGAAGAAAATGAAAAGAATCGGATATAAATACCCCTCACCCTCAACTTACGGGGATGATAAGAATGTTAGTGATCCCAAGCAGCATCTCAACTACGGGGATGAAACGCAACGTGAAGAGAGAATTCAGCAGAAAAGCTAACCAATCAGTGAAATACTTTATGATTCCTTGTTCAATTCCCCTCTGCCTTTTGGCGTTACTCGTTCTCTCTTGTTTTCTTTGTGTTTGTACATTGTTTTAATTGGAATCCTAGAAGGAGCAGATAATCTTTTCGTGCTGACATAATGGTGCTGCGTGGTACGGCAAACTTTTAGTGCTCCAGCCAGTCATAGTTTAGTTTCGTTCGACGTGAGAAGGATGCAAGGGTGAAAGATGGCAGTAGCCCGGAATATTGTTAATTTCAGTAGAGATTTTTTTGGGTGGGGTATGATAGTTTGACAATATATGGAAAAGCTCATTGTGTGTTGAGCTATGTAGAGAAATAAATCTTATGTCGGATTAAAATGAGGTAAGGTACTCCAGACGAATAAACAAATAGATGTTACCAGCAAGCTTACTAGCGGCGAAATAGAGTGAATATTTAATGAATTCTAGCAAAACGTGTCATAAAAGTAGAGTGCAGAAGCAACTATTTAGTGTTTTAAGACTTCAGGATTATAAACGAGCCAAGCTCAACGAGATTAATTGCATCGCCATTTTGTTTTGAATGTATAGATTTCGCATGCAAAATGGAGATGAACGAAAGGGATAAAGTATGTTTGTGAGTTCTAGCTGATTAACTACCGCCTCCTTTGCTTTCATCACCTATTCTTTTTCATTCACTACCATAATTATAACAATCTCCGATTGGAAGCTGTTATTTCATTTCATTCGGCTTCAGTTGTTTGTGTTATTTCTCTGGTGTGGTGTGCCAATACCGTTTTACTGGTCGTTATACTTTCAGCACATCGGTTTTAGGTGGTGTTGTTGTTTTTTTTTTGTTTTTATTGTTGTTGTTTCTCTTGTGCTCCTCTCAAGTTGATAAGGAGCTGCTTGAAATGGGAGATAATGATAATGGTGAAAAAAAAAAACTAAACGACGAAGCAAGCGAAAAAAGGAAATGAGAAAACGAGGAAACGGTTCTACTTGGGGGTGTGGAAAAGTCGGTGTTTCGTTATAGACGATTCCTTTGTTTAGTACGAACTGGTGACATTAGTGTAAGAATACTGACAAAGAAGCAGATGAAGAGAACTGACATCGTTGATACGACGACCAACCGACTCACTCTTCGATAGTATTTTCTCGCCGAACAGCAGCAGCAGCAGTAGCAGTATAGTCGCAGCTTATGTAAAAGTCTTATATGCCATTTGCATTACAGAGATTAACCAACCCCCGGCAATGTAAGCAAAAAAAAAGCACGAATAGAGATGAAGGTGGAGCGAGCGAAAATATCGAGAGAAAGAAAATGTATGGAAATAATAATGGAAAATTCATTTTTACCATAGTGGGAAAAAGTATGTTTGGTAATCTAGAAAGTAGAGGAAAAATTGGACAAATGACGGGATTGCAAATGGAGAGAATGATTTAATTTATACTATGTGAAATAAATTGAATTAGTGGATTGTTTTCGTGTCAGGGGTAGTTGCGATTCCATGAGCTAGAGACTGTATAGAATACGTGAGATATGAGACATTAGTAAGATTTAAAGTTTATTTTTGTTTCAGTATTTTGTGTAGATACATTTCTTTTCGTATCTACTACAAATTGGCAAGATTTCAACTCGATGATTTCCTTTTTATTGCTTCTAAATGGTTCCATAGACACGGGGGTGGTCGTCGACTTGATTGCAAAAATACTATCTCTGCAGCTACAGGTTGCATTTTGGCTCCTCGCAACGGTTATCCTTGAAATAATTTTTTTTTTTAATTTTTGGTGGGCGTAGCTAGCGGTAGACGGCCAAGTTGCGGTGTCCTTAGTGATTTGGAGACCTGAGTGGAGATCTAATTCGAAATGAGTGGTACGTAGTGGCTATATCGGTCGAAATAATTCAACCGCTTCCAGCACAAATTTACACGAGGCATTGCAAATTTGTGCTTGAAGGCTATGCTGCCATCTTTCACCCGTATAAAGAGTAAAATTACGCTAGTTTAAATGTAAGTTATATTTGACCCTTTGACGCCCTCCTGTGCTTTAGTGAATTTACAGATGTCTCTATATTTGTCTGGAAATAAGAATTATGGGGTAAATTAAGTTCCCAAAATGATAGTGTTTTGGAAATTTTCGGCGATAGGTGGGCGCTGAGTGCCTAAAAGTAGGCAATTTTTCGCAAACATCGAGCTGTGATAAGTTCTTAGAGAGTGCACATTTTTTATGAGTGTAACTTAGTGGTTATATCCTTCGAAATAATTCAATCGCATCAAGCTAAAATTTCTAGAAGGTGTTGATCTGAATAAAGAGTTAGTCTGTGACTAACATATCTTTAACCCTTAAGCGGCAGCTAGTGTTTTAGTCAATATTCAAATGTCTCAATGGCAATGAGAAATTTCTATTTCTATCTCCAAAATGAAAATTGATAATGTGTCTGGCTCTGAACATGCTAACGTTTTAGGAATTTGTGTCCTAGGTGGGTGCTGAGTGTCTAAAAGTAGGCAATTATTTTGGAAATATCGAGTTGTGATAAGTTCTTAGACAATCGATAATACCTCTCTTAACTCACAGAATACATTTTTGGGGCTTATCAAATAAAAGCTTTTGTGAATTTCAGTTCAAACAACCTTAAAGCTACGCTAGCCACTTAAAATGCAAAAAAAAAAATGCAAAATATATTAAACTTGATGCTTTCTCTACTCAAGTTGAAATTTTCAAAGATGCGCATTCCGCTACAGGCGTAGGTCTTCTCCAAATTACCTTATTTAAGCACACCAAAAGTTGACAATCAAATCAATATGCAATTCATAGGGTGTATTAGTCTTTATTTATTAGAAGTTTGATAAAAGTTTGGTAAATATGCGGACGACTCGGCAGTTGTTATGGCATCTTTGAGTATCACAATTACAATGAAATTTTTCAAAGATCACATTTTTATATGATTAACACTTTTTAATAAGCATTAAAATTTTCAATCATTTACGAACGATAGCCCTCATAATATTTAAACCCCTATATCAAAACGATATGAAAAGGACTTCGAAATAGACTTAATCTAATATATTTTTCGTGGCGATGATTGCTTGGTTTAACCAGTTTTGTTCTGAGAAAATAAATTTTCATATTCTCACTGGATCTTATGATCTGGCGGATGTAAACAACTTAAAAAAACCGCAACTAATTTACAAGTCAAACTTGCTAATCAATTTCCTTTCACCCCCGATTAACCGTTACGATGTGGCTGACATCTTGGTATGTTTTTGTTAACTGTGAAGGGATATTTACAAGATGACCTCACTAATTCCTGGAAATCATACCGTGGATTTTGTCTCGCTAGCTTATATACTGTGCATGATTGCGTTGCAGTGATTTCGTTGCAATTTGGGGATTGTGCAATTTATGAAAATTACATGAAAAATCGTTTCAAAAATCACATGTAAAATCGCATAAAATATCGCAAGAGATATGGTATCGAAAGACCCATATAACATTCCATGGAAAATTGTCTAAAAGAATTTCATCAGAAATTGTAAGAAAAATTGCATCAAAACTCTCATGAAAAATCACATATAATATGGAAAATCGCGTGGTAAATCATATGAAAAAATTCATCGGAAATATAAACAGAAAAAAAAAATGAAATAAAATATCGCATGAAAAATTGCATGAAATACTGCCAGAAAAGTCACAATCATTTAATCAAATCATTAAAATCGAAAACCAGAAATTGCATTAAATCTTTCCCCAGAAAATCAACTGGAAAATCGTATGAAGAATAACGTTAAAAACTGTATGGAAAATTCCAAGAATTATCGAAGAGAAAATTCCATTAACATGGTAATTCGATTGCATTAAGAGAAATGCATAAAAGATTGCTTGAGAAACGGCTCAGCAAATCGCATAACTCAAACCACCCGTAAAACTTCAGGCGAAGTTGCGTGGAAAAATGCATATGAAATCGGACACAAAATTCTATGAAAACATTTCACGAAAGGGCAATGTGAAACCTTTGGAAATATTCCATAAAAAAAATTAAGGAAATCGAGAGTCAACTCCAATAAAAAATCGCATGAAAAATTCCAGAGACGACAAAAAGTCGCTTGTAAAATCGCATGCAAGGGCTTATGAAAAATCCTAAGAAATGTTACTTGCAAAACCACGTAGAAACTGGCCGCATGGAAAATCGCATGAAAAATTACCTGATATATAACAAAGAATATTGCATGAAAAATTACATGAGAAATATCACATCGAATATCGCATGGAAGTCACACGCAGAACCAATAAATCACATGAAAATTCATGAAAAATTTCACAAAAAGAAAATAATACTATGAAAAATTAGATGGAAAATCGCAATGAAAGCTACTTGATGAATAAACCATCTGGAAAATCACTTGAGATATTGGTTGAAAAGCCGCCTGAAAAATCACTAAAAAAAACACGAATCAGAAATCGTCTGAGTAGCCCCCGATTCGCCGTGTGATTATCCTTGTGATTTTTCATGCGATCGCGATGTATCAAGTTTTTCTTGTGATTTTCTTTGCAATGTATCGTGCGATTTTCCGTTCCTTTTCTTATGCGATTATTTTTGTATGTATTTCCATGTATCGTAGGTGACTTTTTGCGTGATTCCCTATGAGATTTTTCAAGCTTCGAACAAACAGACAGACAGGCCTCAGTTTTCGCCAACTTCCAACTCGGACAAATTTGTTCTTATTCGTTGACACACTTGAAATTTCGTTGAAAAATCTAAGTCTCGGAAAGTTCCGCGAAGACTATAATGGAAGAATTCGAAAATTTTCGGCAACAGTAAGACGATTTTCAGGAAAATTCTGAAAATTTAAAATATGCTAATAAATTTGATCTGCTGTCAATTTGAAAAAAAACAGCTCCGCTAAAATTTATTAGTTCATTCAAACCTCCATTATCTTTGGTAATTCCGAATTTCATTTTCACCGGCTGATGAGAATTTTCCGAAAATTTGAAAGAAATCGTATTACTGTTGTAGATAACTGTCTGGAATCAGAATGTTTGAAGTCTCGGAAAATGCTCTAACCTACTCGATTTAAAAAGCACCCAAGTGTTTTTTTTAATTTTTCCAGAATCCTGGATAAATTTGAAGTTTATTTAAGTTAGTCTGAATATATTTAAGGAGCCTTCGAAAAATCTTGGAGCTTTTAAAAAAAGAGATGATTTTCGGCTACAGTAAAAATGAGTCAAAAAAAGTCCCTGAGTACATTTAGTCCCAAATAAATGTCATGAAAATGTCTAGAAAGTAGTGGAGGTTTAAAATAACTTGAGTAGTCTAGTGGGTAGAGCTCTGATGTCTTGTGTATGTGGAGTCCCTGGTTCGAATCCAGGTTCGGACGAGTGACCGTGCACCGAACTTTGAGTTCACCTAGCTCTGATTGGGTACCTAATTGAAATCAGGGGTAAAATGAGTCGTGGCACTAATCACTTCACACTCTCATATTCACATTGATTGGATATTTTTGATGCTCTCCATACCATCTTCAACCCTTAGACCAGACAAACGGTTGTCGTAGGAGTACTTTTTTTTTTGTAAAAAAAAACCAGCCAATTTAGAGAAGTGTCACGTGAGGGAGTGTCACGTGAGTGAGTGTCACGTGAGTGAGTGTCACGTGAGTGAGTGTGACGTGAGTGAGTGTCACGTGAGTGAGTGTCACGTGAGTGAGTGTCACGTGAATGAGTGTCACGTGAGTGAGTGTCACATGTAAAAGAGTGATCGATAGTTCTCCATTGAAATTTGTTTTTCATTTAAACACAAACTCTTGAAGCAAACAAATTTTTCAAAAAATATTGAAAAATCATGGATATGATCAAAATATTTTCTCGATTTTACAATCCAGGTTGATAAATCTAGGTTCACAGTTCAAATGATGTAAAAACGAGATTCTATAAATTTATTTTATCTATCGAATCTGGAAGGCCTGAAAATAATTCTTTGAATTCACCCTCTCTTCATTCATCGTGTTCATTATCAATGCCCGGGGAAACCATGCCACACACACACGCATACACTCACAGCTAATTACACATTTGCCCAGTTTTTGGCTACCGACAACCAGGTAATCACGGTCACTACCACCTCGTACCGCACCACAAAAAATAATTAACCCTTAGCAAAAGCAGCCGTGCGACGAAAAACAAACTATCCCCCTTTGCATCAAAACTCATATATCTCTCACATCCGTCTTTCTCGCTGCTGTTGCTCGTTATTATTATTATCCTCACACAACAGACAGGGCCCCGACTGATTTCAACCGTGCATAATAGCAGCCAGCACCTTTTGCAAATGTTATGTTATTATTGTTTAGCCATTCAATGAAGCAAAAATTCACTTAAAAGTTTTTTATTTCATTTTGCAACGAGATGGCAACAACAACAAAAAAAACTCAACTGAAAGAAGGAGAATTGAAAAGAAAGACGATACCGAATAAATCCTCGTTTCTCATTTTCGACGACGCAAAATATATTGTCAATTATCAAAAATTTCGGACCACTTTCCGAGTGAGTAGAGTATCTGTGTGAGTAGATAGGTAGGTCCGCGCTATGTATCTACGCGTTTAATTATTCCGTTGCAATTTTATGTCTCATTCTGGATTTTGTGTCGATCCCTGTCGCTATCTTGCTCATCGTCTTAACTAATAAAACATTTTGTACGTGCCTTTCGACGACAAAAAAAAAAAAATTATCACATAGAACACAAAACATCTAAAGCAAAATACAGGGTGATTCTCTTCTTTGATGGTCTCAAGTTGCATGCAGGTGTTCATTGCTTGGCGAATCTACAACAAAACAGCTTGAATGTGTACAATAAATTGGAAGCAGTGAGAGCCTCGTAACCAGTGTGACAGCGCAACCAACTAGCCGGGCAGCACAGGCAGGTAAGGAGCGTTAAAAGCAACTGAAGAAATTCCGATCAGAACAAAAACACCGGTTTCGAAAAAAGTATTTAAACAAAATTCACCCATCAATCAAACTAGGTGCAAAATATAATCCGGAAAAAGGATGAAAAAAAAACTATAGTGGCTGAGTCTCATCCATCTGGCCCACGTTACCGAAAGAACTAGGCTCGTACAGCATTAAAAAAAAAACGTACAAATTAAAGTGTCTTGTGTTTCGAAGATGAAGATTTACAAAAGTGTCCTTCGACGTTGTCCTGTTCCCGATGGGTCTTCGAAATCCTGCAGGTCCTTGTGTCTTATTGTTATGCGGATTTTTGTAGCGATTCGACTGGTTTTGGAAACTGTTCGTATTTATCCTGTTTTACTTGTTGGTGGCATATAATAGGTGGTATCTTGAAAACGTGAATCTTTTTTTTCTGGTTTCATTTGAAACGACTACGTTATATGAAAGGGAGTCGTCGTCGTCGTGATGAATAAGTGAGCAAAATGAGAAGAAAATAATGAAGAATGGTAGAGATATGACGAAGGGAAACAATTCTTGCACCGGTTGATATATCCTCTTTTGTCTCTAAGCTATATTGTTTCTTCAAATAAAGGAAACAACGAATGCATACCTTTCCGTTTTGAAATCGAGGTAGAATAGTCCCAGGTAATCCCTGAACTTTCCATTAATACATATGCACGAAAAAAATGGATAGCTAATGAGTACAAAAGATTTGGCAAATAGTTCGAAGGATACCGATAAGACTAAAGAAGAAGATACAGTATAAATTTGAAAGGTTTTGTATTTATTTTGAGATTTGTTTCTATTTTAAATGGTGGTGGAATTATAAGCATGTCGTAATTTTTTTTTTGAACATTTTAACAACTTTATGGATGCGAAATTAAATTAAACATAATTTTGTTAAAGACTGGTAGCTTAAGTAAAGTTGTCGCACTACAAACTGTTTAGGGTCTGAGGGTTGATGTTGGTAGAGACATTATGTCTGATCAAATGTATATGAATTTAGAATGATTAGTTCCACGACTCATTTTACTCTTAGTTCGACTCAGATGCTTACTCTTAACTGAGTCAAATCGAAGCCCAGAGGATCGTCCATGACTGGATTCGAACCATGAACCAGACACGCCATTAGATAGTGTTTTGCCCTCTAGACGCTACGTCTGATCAAACGTTTTTGGATTTAAAGTGATAAATTCCATAACTCATTTTACTCTTAGTTTGACTCAGATACTTGCTCTTAACTGAGTCAAATCAAAGCCCATTGGATCGTCCATAACTGGATTCGAACCACGGGCTACACACGCCATTAAACAGTGTTCTATCCTCTAGGCGATAAAAATTTCAGATGTTTTAAGGAGAACCATTAAACTGCTTTGTACGTTGTGATATATGTACATCAGCTAGTGGGATTCTGTTCGAGCTGCAATTTCGTTCAGATTGTTTAAGCGATATTGAATTCTTTCGTCGAATCGATGATTCTCCGATCAACTTAATGATCAAAAAATTTGCCGGAGAAGCAAAAGAAAAATATCCTTTTTTCCCTCTCTCTACGATAATCCCAAAGCTCAGTGGATTACCCTTTGAAGAACGAATGCTTAGCTATGGCGGTAGAGAGACACATATGGGAGAAGCTGATTTCAATTAATTTCAGTATTCTTTAAGTGCCACACTTTATTCTTGTGAAGTGCTGGTGCTGTGCCCAGTCATCGCTAAAGCTATGATTCGACACTTAATTAGTGGAGCGCTGGTATTATTATAACACAACACAAGTCGATCAAATACAATTATGAGCATACGGCGGGATTTGAACCCGCGACCAATATATCTACGCTTGGGACTGGCGCTTTTGCGAGCAGTGACCTCAAAAATCTAAAAAAATAACTCAAATCTCTGTCACTAGGAATTTGTATTAATTTATTTGAAACCGTTTTGTATTTTTAGTCGGGCTAATACAACAATAAAAAAAAAAGTGAAACAAAGCTATGATTAACTATATTAACTATTTAGCAGGTGGTTTAGCTAATTTTTGAAAGGATCGGGAAAAAATTAAAGAGTGAGATTCTCTTAGATCATAATATACATTTTTAATCGATTCGTAAATTTGTAAGAAACGATGTAAATTTTTCTATTTAGTTTAGTCGAGTAATTAGAGCAGCGGCTGCTAGCGTGTGTGGTTAATGGTTCAAATCTGATTACGATCACACAGCAGACTTTTTTTTACTGGAGTCGGATCGGAGCAAACTGGCTTCTCACTCCATACTCGTATATATTGATTGTAAATGAAGTCTCAACCGACTTTAACAATCCCCTTCCCTCTTTGTCGGGGCTTTGGAGGGAATATATAATTTAAAAACAATCATTTTCGTTAGAACAAATCCGATCAAACATTTTAAGATACTTCTTATGAAAATTCTGAAACCTTAATTATTTTTACATTATTAGATTATAATTAAAGGATTAGAGTTTAGAAGACGCCCCAAAGAGTTTAGACGCCCAAAAAAAAACACGCCCCGCCGCTAAAACCTGAAACGAGGAAAAACTAAATCAAAATTCAAATTATTTCGCCTAACACCCATACAAGTATGTCATCATATACCGTTGTTTTTTTTTTTGCAGAAATATTTTCAGAATTACTAAAAATCAGTCAATCATTTTATATTTTTCGTAAGTTCGGAATCGGTTTGTTAAATTTTTGTGTGCAGCACGCATACGCTTCACGAGATAGCGCCGAAACTTACGTTGCTGCATCAAGCCGCAACAACCAACCAACCCCCTTCTCCATTCTACACGATAATTTTTTAAATCATTAGTATGAAAATTTAACGAATGACTACGAAACGTAATTTGTCGTTGTTGTTGTTGTTGCAAGACTCGTAAATAAACTTTTTGGCCACATACATATAAACAAGCAGCATACACAAGCATGAGGTTTTTTTTAAAAAAAAAATTTCTGTAGGTACATGTAAATAAATGGTTTTTGCTTTGCAATGTGGTATATAAATTCAGTGTCTCATCCTCGTTGCCGTTTCGAAGCGCTTGTGTGATCAGTTATTTTTGATTAATAGTTCATACGAAACTTGGGCCACTTTCAAATATTTGTTTTCGGCTTTTTTTTCTCCTCGGGGTTGAGAGACCCTGCGAGAATGACTCTACTCGAGATATGATTGAAATTTAAGGTATGATGAATGGAAATTCGAAGTTAAAATTGATTGGTTAGTCGCGATATTTATTCATTAAAAAAAATTGTATTGGTCGAAGTGTGAGGTCCTGCTGTGGAAATTCAATATTTTTTGTTGCTGTTACTCTTTTAAGGTTAATGAATAAGATTTTGTCATCGATGTGAAAACGAATTTCGGTATTTTTTGTGGAATTCAAAGGTGCAAATAGTTTGTGATTTACGGAAATATTATTTTGTAGCACATGATGTGGTACAGAATGTGAAAATTTGGATAGAAACCAGTACAAATCTGACAGTATAACCATTTTTGAAGATACTGCGAAAATGTAGAAGATCCATACTTATAATCTCAAAAACAAGTATCATGCAGGAACCACGTGCAATCACTAATAGTCCTACCAGGGAT
The DNA here is from genome assembly GCA_963978885.1 of Nemotelus pantherinus. Taxonomy (NCBI): domain Eukaryota; kingdom Metazoa; phylum Arthropoda; class Insecta; order Diptera; family Stratiomyidae; genus Nemotelus; species Nemotelus pantherinus. The sequence goes on along the minus strand of OZ022267.1, from coordinate 11,312,592 downwards.
TGGATTTAGTATTCAAATTACATGAACCTCAGAATATTGAAGCCCGAGCCCGAAATGAAACATGTATCCTCATGGAAAGATAGTCGCATCAAAGATACACTCTTTATCATTGTTCAGAACGATTTACAAGCTTCTTAAATAATTAAATAATTATTTTTGAAGCCTAGAAAATAAATAAGTAATCCCACGACAACTCTCGAACGGGTCTAGCGGTTGAAGTTGGCAGAGAGCTTCATTACAAATTTACAATCAATGTGGAGTGATTAGTTCCACAACTGACATTAGCCCTGGTTAATACGGGTACCTATTCAGAGCTAGGTGAGCTCAAACCTTGGTGCTTGGACCCTCGTCCGAAGCTGGATTCGAACCAGGGACCCCATACACAAGAAGCCAGTACTTTACCCACTAGGCTACTCAAGCTTCAGAAAATAAATAAAACAGCAAAAAATTAGGGTTAATGTTCCTAATCGCAGTTTGCTCCAAATGTTGGACACCTAACCTTTTTTTTCGTCTTATAGGAAGAATCGTTTAAACGAAATCTAAAGTGCATTATTGGGAACCATAGTTACGGCTGCAATTTCCAGTCTAAGGGTTTCGGGTTGTTAGAGATCCATTCCCATAATCAAAATTTCTTTATGTGTGTGAAATAATTAGCTTTGCGTTTTCCACATTACGCATACTTGATTGCTGCGGTTGAATCCGTGCAATAATTGTTCTTTAAGTTCTATATTCCGTATTGCGATTACAGTGTGCGCCTCTCCATCCTTCAAATTCCTTCCCTTGAGTCACGTGGAGTGTTCCTCGACGAGTGCCTCCTCTTTAACGGGTGTATATTGGTGGACCCCAGCATTCACCTTTCTGTTAGAGATTCAGGCCGTCCTAGTGGAACATTTTTCAAATTTAATGTTACATTAGCCAGTACCGACATCTATTTCTATTCTCCCCTTTTGCGTTTGCCTCGTCAGCATAATAACCTTAACCTTGGTCCTCTGCCTCGAACGTTAGCTGTGTTTCAAAATATTTTAAAAAATAACGTTCTGTCAGGTACATGAAATATGTCATAATTTAGTCTTTTGTTTGTATCTTTTTTTCGGTCGATTTTGCTTTTGATTACTGTCGCTTTCTGAATTTCATTTAATTTTCATTTTCTTTTTTTTTATTTAATTTTTTTTCTTTATTAACTCTCATGCAGTTGTGCCTTTTTTCTTTTTATATACATATATCTGTTTTCTTTTTTTTTGTTATGTCTAATCTATAATTGGATTTGTTCTGTTGATTTGGACAAATAATTAAATAAATAAATAAACAAATTACGCCCCCGATTTGACGCAGGTACTTAGCTAGACTAACACAAAGCTTGGTTCTTGGTCCTTTGTTTGTACCCGGATTCGAACCAGGGACCTAACACGCTAGAAGCCAGAGCTAAATTTAATAGAACAATTTAAAAATTAAAAGAACAGTAGAGCAATTTAAATATATTAGACACACTGTGCCAAAAAAAAAAAAGAATTAGACAAAAATTCTCGAAACAGTCCTTTTTATGATCACTGTTCACATGTTTCTCCGGTATATTCATCATAATCTTTGTCATTTCAATCTTGTTCATCAACATCGCACCAATAATGCGATGACTAGAGTCGAGTTGACTCGACATTGGGTCTGCTCCAGAGATCCTGCGTCTGTTTGTCTATCGCATCAATCTCACACGAATATATTAAACACAAACGTGTTGAAAAATTCCCAGTGAGAATCCTTCGAAGAAAAAAAGTTGCCACTGAATATGCTTGTATAAATACAGGGAACAGGAATTCAAGAAATTTGACAAAAAAAATAGCATCCACAGTACTCATATCACTCTGGAGGTCTTCAAAGCACCGTAGCTGAAATTTCAAAAATTCGGAAAGCCACTAATACAACACACTACTAGTTGATGCAATGGTGTCAAATTCGTCCAGGTTCTATGTTCAGGACCATTGTCCTTATTTTAAATGATGCTTATTCGTTAGATGATAACCAGGAGTAGCGAAAGAGAGAGATAGAGGATCGAGAGGTGAAAATCATAGGATTTCTAAAATCATAGACTATAAAGGTCTCGAGGGAAGACCATTGCAGGACCAAAATCAAATCAAAAGGATATTTTAAGCCGTCGTTCAATTCTGCCGGTATTTGATTGATGATTTCTAACACTACAATGCGATCGGCTTGTTTTTTCATTATTTGTTTCGTCGACGAATGGATTTTTCAGTTGTTAATTTGATGGAACTCGATAGGGGTCTGATTTTGGATTTCAAAACAGTGATGCCCATCGATGCTACCGGGAAGTGAATTATTCTGCAGGTAAATCGATTTCGAGCGAAACGAAAAATTTCATGTTAGGAGTTCTGTATTAACTCGTGTTAGGAGTTCTGTATGTTATAGTTTAATACAGATCTGTATTAAACTGTTTGAAAAATTTTATTTTCCGATGCTGTTAAATAGTTTGAAGTCTCTGTGTTAATTGGTTCTTTGTCGGCATAGATAGGGCAGTTTTTATGCTTCGTTTGACTTACTGATTAGTTGAAAGTTATCCAATTTGAAAGGTGTACGGCATTGATCAAGCTCCTGATAACATTAAAAACAAAACTGTCCTCCGCGAACATAGAATTTTTAGATTCACAAGAATTAGTCTGAATCCGTAGGATAATAAAGTGTCAAATTCGTGTGAATTGTAACGATATCTCAAGGCAAAGAGACTGTCGCTCTGGTCCTCAAAACTCCAGACAATTAATTCGTGTAAAAGGTGATTTACGGCTGTTCGAGAGTCTTTTGAATTTTGTTTTCGCATATATTTTTCAATGAATTCTAGCTGCTTATATAAGCTTGAACGCAGCTTAATTAAAACGCAGCTTTTTAGCCAAAGTAATGACAGTGTCAACATTACTAACCTACATATTATTCGAGAAAGTAATCAAAATATGAATCAGTTGTGTTTTCACCGAGCAAAATGTATGACTTGACATTTACTGACGTTAATGTTGAGTTTATTTTGGTCGAAATACTGCTCTAGTGATTACGGTTTTCCAATTCAATTTTGTGGTAATTTTTTTAAGATCATCTACATGGAAAAGATGAGGAATTTCAGCTAAAATTTCAGAAAAATCCAATATGAAAATATTGAATAAAATAGGTCCCAATTGACAACCTTGTGGTATACCAGATGAAATTTCAATTTTTTTTTTCTGAATAAGATACCCTGAAACTTAACGTGCTTAGTTCTATTTCGAAGTTAAGTGTCTAGCCAATTCAATAAGAGACCCAAGATTTGAATAAGATCAAAGGTTTTGTTGAAGTCTATGCAGATGGCATCAGTCTGATGTTTTTCTCAGTCTGCAAAAAACATCTGAGACAAGAGTCGCGAGGTTATTAATATTTGATCTGCTTTTTTAAAAAAAAACATGTTAAAGAAAGGTTCTACGAAAGTTTAAAGGTTCTTACCGATCACTTTTTCAAATTGTTTTGGTAATAGTGATAGTATGGGAATATCTCTAAAATTTTCAACTGACCGTCGCCACTATTAAGAATTGGCGCTGGAGGGTAGATTTTCCGGAAAGCGCTAAAACATCACCAGATAGTAATTTATGGAAAACTCTGTGCAGAGGCAAGACAAACGACAACGTAAATTTTAATATGAAACTAGGTGGAGGCAAGTCAGGTCCAGTACCCTTTCGACGTTAAGTTCGTTGATGGCCTTTGAAATCTCGTCTCGAGTTAAATACGTTTCATTGATGATATTTGATGAGAATGTTTGGAGAAAAACAAAAGCTTTCTTAAAAATGGTAGGCGAATAGATCATGAATTTACTAAGGGCTGCGCGAACTATAACTCTTTTTTTTTGGTATTTGGTTCTAGGATAGGTGGAAATTTAAAACCTTTAACATGGAGATAAATATAAGATCAAAGTCTTTAGAACAGAAAATGCGAATTAATTTGAAATCAAAGAGAGTATATGAGCTAATTTCAGCAAGTTAATGCAACAAAAACACCACCACAACGAGTTTAACCAATGAAAAGATCGTTTCGGTCGTTCTTTGAGATTATCCAGTTGCCACGTTTCAGTGAATGTCATTACGTAAAATTGACAGGATTTTTGTGTCAAGAAAGAGTCTATTTACGTTTACTTTTCATAATACCATCATCAATGCTGGGACTTCCGTAGGCGCACATAGAACAGTTGCATCGGGCGCTGGCAAACAGGGACGATCGCACAACTGTTTTGCATATTTAATTATCTATTGTAGAGCATATACTATGATTCCCAAAATAATTTCATCAAAGATAATCAAAATCAACTTATTGAGCTTCTTTCGAAAAGTTGATAAAACGAATTTTGTTTGAAAAAGTTAAAGAATCCAAACATTATTGAATAATATTCGATTGTTCTCCAGACATTGGAGAAACCGAGAAATTGACTTTACAAATTACTATTGCTGTCCAAATAATAATTAGGTTTCTGTGAGAAAATTCCGTTTCAGTTTCTTTTTTGTTGAAATAATAGTAATAGTTTTAAACGCGTTCGAAAAATAAGATATATCTTTATTTAATTGCATAGGATAATTCATTTAATTCCATAATGGCGCGTGGTAGGCAAGTATTAAGGAATGCAAGCTCGAATTAAATCAAAGAAGAATTGCATCAGTTCTTCCATTTTGCTTCGATAGAAACATGGCTAGAATTGATAGAAGCATGACGAAGGAAGCTCATTGCGGGTGCATTTTAGTGAAAATTTATGTAGCTGTGAATGCAGAAAACATCAATTGCTTCATTTTCGCCACCATATTTTTCATCGTAACTTGAAATCGCTCCTGCATGTCAGATAGGAGGTGGTTCATGTATCTGCATTTGAAATCTAACTAAAATGGACGGGGATGGTTGCTTCATGACTAGCGTAAATGATTTTCTTATATTTTTAGATGCTCTGATCATCCCTTCCAGCTGGCAGGATGTTTCCTGTCACAGTTTACGCATTTAACTTCTTTTTTTCTCTCTCTCGTTTTGGTTGATGCATTCCAAGTGTTGTTGAAGCCTATCACACTTGATCTATCTGACTTGAGCGTAGCAATTGTTTGTCATTATGGTATTGTTAGTGTCCCCCGCGCAGTTTGTACAATGTGATGACGTAGGAGTAGGCACATATATCCTTTTGCGCTTGATCGATACTATCGATGGAGAAATTTTACTTAGTCCTGTCAATCAGTTCATCAGCTCCTTGTTTTATCGCATTAGCTAGGAGTTCTGTTTCATTTGTTTCGTCAATGCCTTTTGCGTTTCTTTCAATTATTGTAACATCTTTGCGATCTGTCGATATATTTAGCGATATGACCCGTAAAATCTGATATATTTGTATTTTTGTCTACTCTACTTAAACCCATACTGGGTAATACTCAATATAAAAGACGCTTCTAGTGTTCTACATAAGGTGATGTGCAAATGAGCATTATTTTGGTTATGACCTGAATACTTAAGTATACTCACATATGAAGACATAGGACAATTGACAGTGAGGTACACTCTTGAAGAATGCAATTTGGCACCGGGCGCAAAAACTATTAAACTGACCATTACAAAAAAAGCTTGGTTTCAAAGACTCAAAATATGGTGGCCTGGAGGATTGAAGAAAATGTTGCAGCTAACTTATCTAGGAAATAGTAAACTTTTGAAATATTTGAGGAAATCAGGGCGCCAAAACTATTAGCCCCGGCGCTCACCATTACAGCTATGATAAAAAAAAAGCTTGGTTTGAAAGACTCAAAATATGGTGGCCTGGAGGATTGAAGAAAATGTTGCAGCTAACTTATCTAGGAAATAGTAAACTTTTGAAATATTTGAGGGAACGATTCTAGACTAGGTAGTTTCATAGAGTTTGACAAAAGTTCGCAAAATTCGTCCTTTAAGGGTTATGGTAGTAAAACGGGTGTATTTCGATTCGGCGCAAAGGATGCAATCAGATCAAATCAGGTACTCTCTTCAGTTCAGGGAATCATTTTTTTTTTGAAGACAGTATGAATGAATGTGACTTTCAATTATTATGAGATTGAGCTAAATTTAAATCTTAGTAGTATCTAAAGCTGCTAAAATGACACACATGGCATTTTATTATATTTTTTTATGATTAAAGGCGAGAAATGTCTGATAAAACTTCAGAAAGATTCGATGTGAAAATATTAAATAAAATAGGTCCCAAATGACTACCTTGTGGTACACCGAATGAAACTTCAATTTTTTTTTTTTTTTGTATTTGGGGTAGGCGAGTAGATAGATCACACCGACGGCGGCTGCGTAGCTAAAGATTTCTCGAGCGCATGCCATAAAGAATCCTTCATAAGTAAATTATTCGAAAAGAAAGGTGTTTCAAAGAGAACGGCTCAATGTCAGAAGCATTTGTCCAGTTTTTAGAAAACGTATCAATTTTGGTATACCCAAAAAAAAAATACTTATTGAACTTTACGTTTGTGTGAAAGTAGATATTCTAATTATCGCTCAAAATAGTTTGATTTTGAGATAGGTACGATGAACTTAATCGCTTAATTCGAATTTAACACATTATCGAACACTTTTATGTTACTAATCTTGTTGTCGTGAACATTTTCAAGAACTATCTACGACTCCGAAAATCGCTCGCAATAAATACTCCGAATTTTTTTTTTAAAAAAAATGCCAATTAGGGAACTAAAGAATAATAGTTAATCTGCGCAACGTAAAATATAGATATAATCTGGATGAAAAAGATGCTAATTTTAGAATTTTTTTGTTTTGAGAAAGTTTGAAAAGAGATCGGTCTCGGTTTAATTTTAGGAATATAAAATTTTAATCCGAACCTCTTTTCGATTTTTCCAAGTAAGTTTTTTTTTTTTTTGAAGAGATGGAATTGGATTTTTTTTTGGACAAGAAGGAGTTTAGGTAGGTGTTAAAATTTCGCGATATCTGTTGCACAAGTTCAGTTAATGACTAGGTGGAGAAATGATACTTTTTTTTTATGAAAAAGATGATTTTATTGGTGTTTTCGGAGTATTTATATGACTTTCGAGCTCTGATACAAAAAGCCTGATTTAAACTAAAACTGCTATGACTTGAAAATATTTCCTTAATTTCGATACCTAATCCAAATAATCGGAATTTTCTGCACCTACCTGTTTCGCTAGTCGGCGAAATTTCGATTAAATTTCCTCAGCTGCATGTTGTTGATACGCGGTTTTTTTTATTGTCTTTTAGGCTGCTGTTGTTGTCTTCCAGTTGACAATAGTTGCACTACCGTATTTTGTTTCCTTTTTCTTCTTCTTTTTCAACAATCACAAAACAAACATCACATATTTAGGTACACTACACCAGCCACACAAAATCATCCCCCCTTGTCATTCGAAACAACCCTCTTAAAATTTAAAACCATAAAAATAGTATTGATCCTCTTCTGCGCTCTCGAAGATTGATGGATTTATTATTTCACTTTCGCGAATTTTACTGATCAAATTATAAGAACTTTTCTTTTGCACATCACCGGTAGAGAAGTAGTGAACCAAATTAAATTAATTTTCAGAAATCGAAAATCATTGAAATTCGGACCACATCATTTTTCATAATCATCATCATATTAGAACACTATTTCTTTCTTGAGCGAAACATCATCATATTTCACGTGAGCACATTTAATAACACTCTGTAGTTGTTGTAACGGTAATGAATTTTCTTCTCCTTTAAAACGGCCGCTGTATCCTGAATGATGTTGACACGATTCGAGCACATTATTTTTTTTTTGCGAAGTGTTTTAATTGCGGTTTATATTCGAACTAGTTTGATTAGCTATGCACACCTTTACAGTAAGATTGATGGTGACTGCCATAAGGATATGTTAAAGGATACCAGAACTAGTAGCATGTAAACCGAAAAATTACTACACGTGTATTTTGCATTCAACTCCGCAAACAATTCTAAATTGCACACACAAAGCACTATGGCATCCGAGGATGGATCTTAGTTAGGTGTCTCAGATATGATGGGATCTCATCAAAAAAGGGTCCCGAGTTCTCAAAATCAGGACATTGGCGCCTCGATTTTCCCGCAAAAATTGTTGTGTATTGGCAAAATGAATATATATGTCGCTCAAATCAGTTCGTTTCGTCTTGTAAATTGAATTTTTGATGATTGAAACAGGGATAGCATTGAATCTGATATCTTTTTTTTTTTGTTTTTTAATTTAATTCTATATTATATGGGTTTAGTTTTATACTTTTAACTTTACGTTTTCTTTAATTTCTTTAAAGATCTTTTAGGAACTACACATTGCATTTTCTTAATAGAACATCTCCGTATATTTTATACATTTAAAAATATGTATTTTATGTATATAATTTTCTTATTTTGAATTTATTTATCTGTAAGAGAGAAAGAAAATAAGAATATTAAGCGTTTTTGGTGAAACAAAATTAAGGAATACCGCGACTATAAAAAAAATTCGCCTATGAAAATCATATAAGACTCGAACAAATAACCCGACGGAAAATTGGTAACAGTTTACGTAGAGTTTTGGCGGCTTATTCAAAAAAAAAAAATCGGGAAATTGTTGTTAATGAGTTGAATTTGCTGTTTATTGGGAATAGTATATAGGTACAGTGCTCGTGTGGGAGTAACAATAGCCAAACGGTTTTTGTTATCAATCACGTGGGAAATCCAAATTGTCACCGGGCACTTGATTTGTACGCTCCACAGGATAATCCACACTTTTGACACACCGATTTCTTCACAATTATCCTTTTTATACACATCCCCCGTCCGGGTTTCGAGTGCAATTCCACCGAGCACTGTCCAAAAATTTTCCGGGTTAAAGTTAACACAGTTTTCAAATCACTATTACGCGCGATTCTATTCAAATAGCACATGCAAACTTATTATCATTTTTCGCTATCTTCTCGACGTTTTGTTTCTTCAAAACAAACAAAATTATATTGAATTTTTCCCGGGTAGCAGGACGAGAAACATGATTTTCATTTCGCATAAAAAAAAAACAACACTGTCAGATGCAATTTTAGCGCTGAAACTATCTCCGTTTAAATGCTTATTTCAAAATTCTTCACAAAGTGTACTTGTTTCCACAGTATCGGGGAAAAATCCAATATTATTTTTGCGCGTATCGACGTTCTACGAAACCAAAAAAACCCGCGACAAATTTCGTTTTGTTTATTTGAATGTATTCCAAAAAAAAAAAATTAAAACAATTCGACGATCTGAAACCGAATTGCATCGATTCTCGACAAACTATCCTAAGTTTTGTTTCGATTTGATCGCGAAATAATTAAAAAAAAAACAAATTAATTCAAGTCGTCAGATTTTTCTTGAGTTTTAATTATTCCAAGAGGGAAACAGTGAAAAGCTAAATTAATAGATAACAAAAAATTGTTACATGCGCTCATGCCGAGCGATGACCGAAGACTGCTGTACTCGTTTACATATGACCATAATACACTGGAGAAGGGATAGATGGATCGGATCGGATGGCTGGCTAACTGGCTGGCATGGCAGCAGAGCACCACAGTAGACATCGCACGCCAAAATATACGAAAAATAATAATAGCGCGACGATACCGAACCGTCGCGTCGTTTGTGCTCACATTTACGAATCTTTAGATATATAGATACTTTGGTTCAAAAAAAAAATCTTTTCGCGCGCGCTGAAAGAGCGCGTACCGTCGCGGCCTCATAATAAGCAGCACATCACGGTGCAAATCTCTTCGCGGGAGCGTGCAGAAGTGTTTTGACTGTTGGCTGGTTGTGCCGCGGCTCTACGACCGGGAAAGAGAGAAAAGAGTCCGACTGTCGTTCTGCTGTAAGTAATGAAGATATGTATCTGTTCCGTGACTTTACATACTACAGGTTGTCGAAATCGCGCTCGTTCCTGGTTCCTCCTTCGGGAATAGCCAGAGCAGGATGGATGGATGCGAGGGAGCTGTGTGCAATATGTGTCGCCGTGCCGAAGAGAGACAATCCTCCGGTTGTCGATCGGGACGGGACCACTCTTGAAGGTGTTAAATGTTGTTCGGTAGCAGCAGCGATTGAGCAGGATCCGGCGGAACGGAATGCCGAGTGGAACATGGTGCTGAGAGGGTGCGAAACAATAGGAAGCGGAATATGCTAACTATGCGGGGCTGTTTATGCCTGAGGGATCCTGGCGTTAGTATCTGATTTATGTGCAGATATATATGAACCGGTCGGATCGGACGGTGTGCTGCAGAGCTTTGATTGCGAGGGCTGTAGTAGAGCAGCGCGTTGCAACGGATAGCGATGCGGCATTGTCGTGATTTAGATACTTTGCGCGCAGATACAAATGCAGAGGAGAGATACTCTCATTTACGGGGTGCAAGATATGCGGAGCTAATCAACTTCGCCCCTCCGATCCAAAAGGATTTTGCTTTGACACTTACACTGAGTCTTCAGACCTGCATATGAGGCGTGTGGTAGATTGGTCGAACACGATATGGGTAAAGGGTGCAGCCGGAGAATGCATCTCGCATGCAATGACTTCGCATTTCGAAGCGTATAGAGAAGCGACCCATCTCATAACAGGCTTTAGCGACTGGCTAGAGTCGCGAATAGTTCTCGTGGAATGCCTTGGCTGCATCGGCTTAGCTTCCCCCTACCAGCGAGCTTTATAATTATGTGAGCAAGCTACCGTGAGTGAATGAGATCTTCGACCGTAGAAGCACCACCTATATTCGGGGCGGTGATTAGAACATCAAGCTGAAACGGTCGCATTTATCTGTATCTGAACTGAGGGGCTAAGCCGCGCGATGCGACGGCTCCACCGGCAAAATCACACCACAGACTAACTATTGTTGCACTTGCGAAACTATTGACAGTGCTAGCTAATTTAATGTGTCTGAATGTCTAGCTCGCGCAGTGACTCCTTCGCGTGTGTGCTCATCAACTTATCTATATAGGTCCAATTAAAAAACTATGAAAATTATGACGCGCGAGCGCCGAATATGTTTAGCGAACGAGCGAACCCAACCAATAACGCGAAACAGAGTTGCATACGAATTATTGCTTTCCAGTCCGATTCGAATAAGAGAGATACATATCGAACTGCATGCAGCCGGAAGGAAGCTGCTGGCCCGAGGACCATCGGAGCATCAACGGGCATGAGTGCAGTGCATCGTCATCTGCGACGATATGTCCATGCCCAGTCCAGCGAGTAGACCGTGCAGCAGCGGCAGCAGCAACAGCATACCGACAGGCGAGGCAGCCGAGCACATTGCCGATTTGGTACGGCTGCTGTGTATTGTGTCTGTGGTATAAAATCTGCTGGAGATATCAGAGCAGAGCAACACAGCATCGCATCGTACAATGTCTGGTGGCTGGTTTTGTTGGTATATAGAAAATGATTATTATACTTTTGCAGCAGCTGAAGAAAACGAAGCTGATAATGAGAGCAAGTTAGTGTAGTCAGGTTTAGCTGTTGTTCTTCTCTGATTGGACAATTTAGGGTGGTGGGTGGTTGGATAGATTTGCTGCTCTTGATTGGATGGGCCAACATATTTTTACATTTTCGTCGTGGTGAGATGAACGAGCGACAAGAGGCAAGGCCTGGCTGGTCACTGTGCAATATGTGCTCGTAAGTAAGGTGGAGTATGTTTTTGCTATATTAGTGCTGTTTTTGTTGTTGTTGTTATTTTGTTCTGCTACTGTAAGCATCGTCTTTTTAATTCGCAACTGGCTCTTGTATTTGTCGTTTTCACGGTAAAGACAATGACGATGTTTTGTTGTAGATGCAATTATTCTTGTTTTTTGTTGTTTTTGTACTAGTGTACCATTTACGCAAGTAATACATTGTTGACGACTACGACAATGATGGGTGTCGTTTACCTATTATAAGATAGAAAGAGTTTTCGATGCTAATCATATCAATTTAATGATGTTCGCTAATGAAAAAGTTCAATGGCATATAACTAAAATTTAAAATATGAAGATTTCTAGATACGATATTAGAGATACTGAGCATTTGCTTATAGTGTTTTCTGTTGTCTATAAATTGGAGGCTCTATGAACAATTTAAAGGTCTTATTAAAAACAATGTCTTATTCGATTGATCATGACAGAAATATTTCGCAACATCCTGAATTTTAAGTTAAGTTTTTTTTAAAGTTATTTATTCAACCAATGATTACAACGTATAATGATAGTTTAATCTAAAACTTCATATCAGCTATTATTATAATTGACATAGTTTTAACAATTCGTTTATACTTAGAGGTTCGAAATTGACAAATTTCTTTGCAGCTATAATTTTATGAACTGTGCAGCGCAATTTGTCTGATAATTCAGTTTGTGATGTAGTAAATGCAAGGAAAACAGTGAAAATTCATGTTTAATTACCGATGCTTAGCCTAACTAAGAGTAACTTAAAGCAGTTTCGACTTAAATTACTTTGCCTGAAGCAATTAATGAATGAATGAATTTATTTGATTTGTGCGAGGAATTTCCAACAAGGTAATACAGTGGTTATTAACAATTATGAGTTCAGACTTTATCTAAGTCTATACAGCATTAATGTAATCATGTGTACATGGTGCGTATTGTCATTGATTTTCGGTCTTATGAACTAGGAAAAATTTGCACAATTAAAAACCTAATGAGCTATTCTTTATGTATTAACGTAAAAGAGATCTTAGACTAGCTTATACTAACTTATCCTAACTTAGCGTCTACATTTCAGTAATTAAAAGTAATACTATCAATTATCAAAAGTTCGCGAGCAGAATTTCCGTTCAAGGGCGTTTAGGAGAGCATTAACTGGGATCACCCCACTTGAAGCATGAATTGCAGCAGTTGAAGTATGCCAAGGTTTATTCAGTAGGATCTTCAATCATTTATTCTGTATTATTTGTAATTTTCGCTTATGTGTATTTGTATAACTATTCCAAAGAGGTGCACCATAGAGGATCACAGGCTGGATAACTGACTTAAATAAAATTAGTTTATTTTTAACGGATAAAGAAGAGTTCCTATTTATCAGAGGGTAAAGGATGCGGATAAGTTTCGAACATTTTTCAACCACGTAGTCTATGTGTGCATAAAAAGTTAATTTGGAGTCTAATTGTACTCCTAGATATTTTACGGTTTTGATCCACTTTATTTCGCTACCCATAAAGTTGAAAGTACGTGGCGGGAAATAACGAGCAGCTCTTCGTTTGGTGAAGAAAATGACTTGAGTTTTGGAGCGATTCACTTTAATTTCCCATTTGCTATAGTACGAAAGGATATGGTTGAGTTGAATAGATAGGTTACTGACTACCGTACTTTGTTCTATCGCAGGTGTGTATATCGCAGTATCGTCAGCGAAGGCTGCGAGAGAGCAGTTGTGCATGGCTGGGATGTCAGAGACGTAGATGCTATATAAGAGGGGGCTGAGACAAGATCCTTGTGGAACACCTGCCCCAATAGATTTTTTATCCGATAAGACATCTTTTACTCTAACTCTAAATACCCGATCACTAATGAAGCATTGAATTATGTGGACTAGATAAGAAGATATTTCCAGTTACAGTAGCTTGTATATGAGCCGCCATACACTGTCGAAAGCTTTTTCAATATCTAGAAGAATCATTCCTGTAGACTCTTGACGATTAAAGACATTTGTGATGTCAGATTTTACTCGGAATAACTGGTGAACAGTTGAACGATTTTTTCGAAAGCCATATTGAAACTCTGGAATGATTTTGGCTCTATCTGTTTCTTGACTTAAGCGAAGAAGGATTATTTTCTCAAATAATTTCACAATAATTGATAGTAAACTTATTGGACGAAAACTTTGAGGTAAAGTTGGATCTTTACCTGGCTTAAGTATTGGGCACACAATCAGAACCGTCTTAGATCGATTAGGGGCCCTGGGCACTTTAAGATAAATGCGGCCCCTAAGACAGAGGGCTGCTAACAGAAGGCAATAGAGAAGAACAAAAGCAGGTTTGCGAAATTTTAGATATATTTATCTGTTATTTTTATATATTCAAAGTCACATTAAATTAATCTATAATCCGGGAAAGTAACTCTGCAACCTTTATACGCAGGTTAGTAATAAAAAGTCTAAGTGGATTGAAGGGGTACTTTGCTAGATTTTAGACAAACAAATTCATTAGTCATTTCTTCAAAGTCTATTTCTTTGAGCTCATCACATTCTATGGACATTAGTGACAAACTGGTCAATCTTTCTTGAAGCATAGTCCTTATCGTTGGTACATTTTTTATTTTTATTTTTTTCAATTTTGAGATGGAGCGTTTCTCACTGCAGTTAGTTACCATCATGCATAAAAAGATTCTCTATGCATTTTCTACATTTGAAAACGTGTCTTCAATTTTGTTTTCTTTCAAAAGATGATATATTTATGAAATGTTATTCGTTTCTTCATTTTCACTCGTTTGAACACTTTTCAAGTATTCTGTTAAATGCAGTCGTTATGGTAGATTTTAGTGAATTCTTTGTGACTTTGTCTCAACTCCTTGGGAGATAAAAAATCGAGCCGATGACTTATTTCCTTGTACAAATTCAATTGCTGTTTTAGATGAACGCTCAGGGTATCAATTATGGGAAAAAAAGTTTCTACTTTGAAACTAAAATTTCTCTTTCCCATTTAGTTAGACTGATGGCGCAGAACCATTAAATTATGTCTGACGTGAGTTTCTACCTCTTATTCTTTAAGATAGGTTCTTGTAATCACACTCCGGATTTTTTTCTGGCATTAATAATAAAATCATCAAATGAAGCTAACAAATTAGTTGCAATTTAGATTATTATATTTTTTTTCTGAAGATAAGTATTCGTTTTGTCTATTCTTTGAATATGGTGTTCCGAATTTCTGTCACTAAGAAAAGTTTCAAGTTTTCCATTTTTGTGGACAAACTAAGAGCTTCGCCTAGTTTCTTTTCTTGTCTGCTCTGCATCCTCCGCGATAGACGTTAAGGCTTCTATAATTTGTTTATGACCTTGATGTTAGGCGCTTACTGCATCAGCTCGCGCAGATCATCTGGTTTGAAAAAAACGTTTAAGAAATATTTTTGGACCTAAATATTTGATCAATGTATTCCATCGGTGAGTAGAATCAAAAAAAAATGTACAGTTTCTGAACCATTTGAACCACATGATACAAAGGTAGCAAATTCACATTTCTCCTTGATTTTCGCTTGCAAACCAGCATACTTTCCTGACATATTTGATACATTGTCGTAGCTTTGCCCTCTGCAATTCTTGATTTGTATATCATGATTGTCTAAAAATGTCAGGATGGTTTCCGCTAATTATTCTGATTTGTGTTCTTTGATAGGTATATATTCCAAAAATCTTTCAATTCAAAACACGGTCTTTCACATATCGAATCATAAAAGTTAACTGGTCAGTATGAGAAAAAAAATTGAAATACATAATTACTGATTTGCGATCTACTTTGTCTTTGTAGGTTCTGGACGCTCCGGAAAAGTCACAATCTTTATTCTGAAAATATATGGGCCCTTTAGGAATCCGAAATTTGGGGTTTTTCGGTAAAATTTTCGTTAAAATAATCGGCAGGGTCGTGTGAAATATTTTCTGGGTCGATTGATTGCTGTTGCGCAATTAAGTTGTTGGTGAAATTATTGTTTTTTTTCTGTAGGGAGGGACGCCTTCTGTACAATATGATTTAATCTCTTTTTCTGAAGTGATAGGACTTAGCGAAGAACAAGCAGATTGTGAGGTTCCCTGATTACCTGCAATCTGTTGTTGGTATAATTCATTATGCGGATGGTTCATTATTTGGTTACTGCTCGCATAAACTCTTGGCGTAAAATATGAATTTGATTTTGCTAACTTACCAATTATTTCTTTCTGTTGAACAACTTTTTTCCATTTTTCTGAGCGATTTATATATAATCCCGAACAGAAATGCCGTCCCGGCCGTGCGTTTCAAATAGGAACATCGATTTGTATATTTTTATTCCAGTGATGCCCAAACTCACACAACCTAAAATGTGCATTCGTGTTAAAGCTGAACAAGCCCCACTCAACAACAACTGTTTTTACAATAATAACACATAAGATTGATCAGATACTCTTTAAAAGTGGGATCATATACATATATGAAAGCTTAAAAGCCAATTTACCCGCGAGTATAGGCTTGAGCATCACTGGTTTATTCATTCACAAAAAATTTTGGGATATCACCTAGTAGTAAACAGATAGAACTGCCAGTGTGAGGTCCCTGGTTCATGAGATTACTATAAAAGCAGATAGATAATTATTAAGTATAGTCAGATAAATATATTTTAATGTTCGCAAAATAAATATATTTATCGCTTGGTGATCTGGAAATAAGGGGCCCTATAGATCGCGGGGCCCTGGGCACTTGCCCAGTGTGCCCATGCGCAAAGATGGCCCTGTACACAATAGCTTCCTTCCAAGCTTTGGGAAAATACCCAATCTTTAGACAGGTGTTGAAGATTTCACACAACATTGAGATGCCAGATTGTGGAAGGTTTTTTATCATAAGTGGATAAATTTTATCAGCTCCGGGTGACTTCTTGGCTTTTATTTTCTTAAGTAGAGATTTAATTTCTACTGGTTTGCATTTCAGATCTTCCGTGACGTTGAAAGATGGAGGATTATTTAGGAATGAAGATGTTCTTTTTGAGACCAACGTTAATATGGTGCTAGTTTTGGCAAGTTTGTGGATATGTGCTGTTGAATGGTAGAACGGTTTATCTAATATAAGTCTCAAGCATTTGTTTTGGGCTATCTGAGCTCGTTTTTTATGAACCTTTGCACATTGCCCCCATATTGGTATCGCGTATGTGAGAATTACAAGCTTATATACTTGGATCTTGTTGTGTACATTAAGTTTGGATTTCCTATTAATTAGGAGATACAGCGCGTAAATGACATTGGACACCTTAGAGCAAATATTTTCTACATGATACTTAAAGAGTAGCAATTGCAATTGTTTCGGACCAATTGTTTCTCTTAAATGTATTCCTCGACCTGGCAAATGGGAGATTTTTCTCTTACGAGTCAAGAATATGGTCTTAGTTTTTTTGGGGGATTCAGTTTTATTTTCTACATGTTGCTCTCTAGGTATTCTTCTAAGCTTTGAATGATTTTCAAGGTATCTGAGGACCTTTTTAGTATACATGTGTTATCTGCGAACACAGCTAGGTCACACGAAGGATGATTAGGTATGTCGGATGTATATAGGTTATACAGTATTGGGCTCAGACATATTCCTTGTGGTACTCCGGCAGGAATATCGTGCGGTTTGGACTGTTTACCATTTATTGCCACTGAGAAGATTCTTTTACTCAAAAATGATAGAACTAGTTTGACCAAGTATTGAGGAAACGACCACTGTATCATTTTATTTATTTATTTGCCTCTGCGATACAAGCTGTCATTATTGCTATGAGAAATACAAGGTTTTTTTCTTCTGAAATTGACGAATTAACGACTCCTCGTCAATTGTGATACTTCTAGTGACGCACTCAAGAAGCGTGGGTGTATGCTGTAGTATTGCAAAAGTTGTGAAACTATTCCAAGCAGTAAAAAATACTTTAGTGCTATTAAAACTTGTTTGCTTCTTGCAATCAGCTCTTTAATTGACAAGTTTCAGTTTTGTTACGCTAAAATGAAATTGAGTGAAAAATCGTTCGTAATGTTTTCCGTTTATTAATGCAGTTGGTGTTGGTATTTTATGGCTTTTATTTCGTTGGTATTCGGGTTTTCTTGAAGTTTTTCTTTCATGTTTTCTTCGTTCAATCAGTATTGTATTCTTAAAATAGGCAAGCCATGAAGAGTTTATGCTACCATCTTAATAACTCATTTAGAGCAAATTCTAACTTAAAAAAAACAACAGCATCTGATTGAAAATTGTAGCCTTATTATGTGAAACTGTTCAAGTGTTTCTCCGCTAAAATGCTCAAAAGCAAAAAAACTGCATAACCTGAAACTATCAGGAGACTTCATTGCAATTAATCCTTATTTTAACTTATTATAACTTCATTGTAATTAATCCTTATTCACCACTGTGATTTCTTAGACATCTACGATATAAATTGATTTAACTACTAAAGAGACCAACATTTGCTGGTTTTAATGTTGTCATCGTCGTTAAGAATTTTCTCATTTATCTGGATTGGATTTAATTTTTCGTTCATGGAATTCAAAAAAACTGGGCCTTAGGAAACTGGGACTGAGAGAAAACTTTCCGGAAATGAGTTAATGGACTCTCGCCTCTTTTGGAACAGTTAATTGAATTTGCAATGACTGATTAGATAATGAAATAATTATTCGATTTGATAAAGCTTATGATTATTTTTTTAGAGGAGAAGGCAAATGCTTTCTGGATCAATGATTTCCAAGCAAAATATATTTTGCTTTACTATAAAAAAATGATTTTATTGCTTAAAAATTAAAAATTGGTCTTTATATGAAAACGTCGTTAACATAGATATAGCAAATACACTTCACTTAAGAATGTGAAAATTACGTATCAGCGAGGCTAACAACTTTATCGTACTGTATTTTCGTCGAACTTTGTATTTGGAATTCAAAATAACACAACTTAAGTAGAACTTTTCAAATATATTTTGGCTACTGACGCATAGCTCAACTTTGAAGAGATTAGTTAATTTTTTTAGTTATTCCTCCACAACAAACTGATATCAAATCCACGATAGCTATTTTTTGGGGAATAAATAATTTTCACCACATCTTAAATATCAATCTAGTCGAAACGTTTGCTTGAAAATTATCTAAAGATAATTCAATTGGAGATTCATCAGAAATATAGTGGCCTTAAAATGTCAGAAAACTAGGTCAGCTCTACTAAGACAACTAGGACAGCTGTATAAAAGCTAAATTCTGCTTTTTCAGGCAATATTTGACTAGCGCCCAACGTGGGCATCAAGTGAGCAGTGTGAACCGCTTTTCTAAGACTCAGGTATCGCACAAAACTTTGAGACTTTAACTTTGGATATGAAGCTCGTTTGAAGGCAAGCTCGAAAATATATAAAAAAATTTACGTAAAGCGGGACTAGAGGGGCGTTAAATGAGATGTGTATAGAATATTAGTTTAAAAAACAGACTAAAAGGAGGTCAGCTTTTAAATATAATTGAATAAAAAGAAGCTCTTAAACTATGCAGTATAAATAAGAGGTTTAGGCTTTATTAGAATTTAGCTGACATTTAGCTGGCAGGCATGATACAATATATATTACAATAGAATATGCAAGTATTACAAAATAGAATATGCAAGTATTTCAAGTTAATGTTTACTTGCATTTAGGCGAATAAGGATGGGAAATAAGTAGGTTAAGAACTTAATAGGGCCTTTGTCAAATTATTTTTGAAAATAGATTTGGTGATACCTGAAGAGTAGTGATGACTTACAGTATTGAATGTTCTACAGCACCTATTGATGGATACATTATACCCATAAACTGTAAGGTGCTGGTATTCCTTAAGGAGGGTTGTATGCCTAGTCCGTCTTATTTGATTGTTGAAAGTAATTCGGTTAGAGAGAGCTGCTATACTAACTGTTCCGTTAATGATATCAAAGGCTAGGCATGCGCTAATTATGGTTCTTCTTGATGAAAGAGTCATTAGGTTTAAAAGACCAAGTCTGTATTCGTACGAGGGAAAATTACTAAAGTCGTTTGGATTATAGAGGTGCCTCAAGGCGAAAAGCAAAAATTGTTTCTGAACCGATTCAAGCCTGTCGCTGTGTAGTTGAAAAGCTGGGCACCAGACTATGCAAGCTTATTCCAGTAGAGGCCGCACTAGTGATGTATATAGGGACTTAGTAAAACCGAAATGTTTTTGAACTCTGAAACCTAATTGTTTGCTCGCTTTCGACAAGACTTTGTCGATCTGCAAGTTAAAGCGCAATTTGGTATCTAGGGTTACACCTAGGTCTAAGATATGTTCTACCCCAATAAGTTCGTTGCTATTAAGATAGTATGAATTGGCTATTACATTATTTTTCCTGGAGAAACTTATCACTCGACACTTGTCGACGTTGAGATTTAGTTTATTCAAGAGGCACCACTGTTCGAGTGATACAAGTTTTGATTGGAGAAAATCAATGTCGAACTGCGTTTTGATAGTGTGGTACATTTTCAAGTCATCAGCGTAGAAGAGGTGTGGGGTATTGATTCGAAATGAAAATATTAAAGAGAAGAGGGCCCAAATGACTGCCTTGCGGCACCCCCGACAGAGCAAAAACTGTTTTTGAAAATTTTTCTTGGTATTTGACAATCTGGGCTCTGTCAGAAAGATAAGATTTAAGCCAGTTAAGTAGGCAGCCAGATATACCGAAATTTAGTAATTTCTGTGTCATAATTTGATGGTCGACTCTGTCGAAGGGCTTGCTGAAATCAGTATCAATCGCATCAACCTGGTTTCCCTTTTCCATCTCACAAAGGACGTCCGAAACCAGGATCATGAGATTCGTGGTAGTTGACCTGCCTTTTCTAAACCCATGTTGCTGTTCGTTGAAAAGGGGACTTATTATGAAAGTCAGTTGATCGCAGACGAGCTTTTCGAAGAGTTTGGGGATCACTGAGAGAATAGCGATGCCTCGATAGTTATCAATAGATCGTTTATCGCCGCTTTTGAAAATAGGCGTAAGATGGGAAGATTTTCAAAAGGATGGAAATACGCCTAATGACAGCGACTTGTTAGAAATGATATACAGAGGGGCTTTCAATTGATTGATACACTGTATCACAAAGCAGGGAGGTATTAGGTCAAGGCCAGGTCCTTTGTTAATGTTTAGCTCTTGGATAGCGTTGGCAATTGCCTCTTTTGTTAGAATGATTCCCTCAATGAGTGGTGTGGATACAGTTTGGGTAGGCCAGACAGTTGCGTTTTCGAAACGTTTTTCGTTTCATATTAACGAAATCAAAAAACTTTCTCGGGTCATTTACAATTTTGTTACCGATTAAAGTCACGCAAAGCTCATATGCTTCCCGAGACTTAATTCTTTGGATAAAAGATCGTAGCTTTCCTTTAGCCGTACGCTGATATTGTGATCATTTTTAATTGCTTTATAAAGTTTGTTTCGTCGGTTCCTTAATTGTCTCAAATTATTGTCTAGCCATGGTTCAGAACGTTTATTGCGTTTTTTTTATCTTTGGTACATAAGTGTTAATGGCTTGAAAGATTTTTTCGTAGAAAAAAGAAACAAGTCCATCCAAATCTAACGTTGAGATGGACCTTGACCATTCTATGGTATCCAGATAATTTTTAATGCTTACGTAGTCAGCATTATGAAAATCAAATACAATTTCATTATTGTATGATTGGTTATTTGTTATTGTAAGCAATTTCGTTAGAGTGGGGTGGTACATAAAAAAATTCCAATGTACATATAATGACAGTTATATACAACTCTGACGAATTTATGTTCAAATAACTTGCACTGATTAGTTAAAATAGGTTCGCTAGAAAAGGAGTTGTGTGTGGCGATAAAAACACCACCTCCTCTTGTGGTACCAGTCTGAATATAGTTGTGATCAGCTCTGTGTATGGTCCAATTAGAGTCAAGAATTTCCTCATTAAGATGTCTCAGTTATGGCCAGGATATTGAAATGGCAAGATTTAGCGTCAAGATAAAGTTTGTTGAATTTGCCTTTCATACCACCGCAGTTGTGGTAGAGAAAGGTGATGTGGTAGAGAATTTCCGGTTGACTTTCTCGTTAGGAATAAAATTTCTTTTTATTTTCGCGTGACTTCTGCAAAAGTGAAATATATTTGGAGCTCACATATGAACGATATGTTTTAAGATCGCTTTCACCTTGTTCTGGAGTCATTCTCAGTTCGACATGATAGCGAGTAAAGAATGAGCGAAGAGAGTCAACCACAGTGGGAAGACCTTCTTGATGGATCAATAATTTGATGTGCGTCTTTGTTTTACCCTCGAAACAGGTAGTATCGTTCGCATTATGCATGTATGCGAGAAAAAGGCGGACAATATCATAGATCTTATGGTCTCTAAATCGTGATAACAAGTTTCTATTATCCGTATCATCATTTGAATTTATCGTTAATTTTACAATTGGTGGTGCAAGTGGATCTATAAATTTTGTAGGAGAATGTTGAAAGGGTGATGAGTTTGGTATATGAATCGAGCCAGATGTCAGTGGTATTTGGTCCTCGCCGAGTACGAAGTTAGGATATTTAAAACTTGCTACCATGCCAAAATTACAAAGTTGCTTTGGTGGTTTTAGAACATCATAACTATTAGTATCTTTGTTCGAAGAAAGAGTAGATGTAAGTTTCTGATTGTAGGTAGTGTTTGTGGGTGATTTAGGTGTGAGTGTATTAGTCATCTTTGGAATGGCGTTATTTGTAGAAGTTTCTCGGAAGAGAGGAGGTGAATTTCGGGAAACTGTATAAAGAGAATCGCCTAAATTCCTGTTAGGTTTCTGTTGAGAATACATCGATAGGGTGGCTGCAAGATGCCTGGGTTTGGTGGTGATGCGTTTACTAGATTTATTGTTCCTCCACTGACTGAATGTCATTCCGCGCCAAGTATAGACATCTCCAATGCGTTTATGGTTAGAAAAAAGCCACCCATATTTTGCTGGAACAGTTAGTTTGAAACAAGTTTGGGATTTGTCCTTGTGTCCTCGCCGACGGGTGCGTATAGTTTCACATTTACAATCCACGATGCATAACTCATCCTTGAGTACTCTGTATAACCAGGTGACGTCAGCGGATCTAGGAGCTGCTTTTACAAAGAAAGTTTTGTTGCAAGGTTTGTCAATGACCGTCGTGCTTACTGCCTGGTTGCACATTGTGTTGTTGATTGTGTTGTTGAACAGCTTGATCTTCCTAATTCTGGCATCCCATTCTTCGCGAGACCAAGATGTGCCAAATTTTTCAAATCGGCCGACTCGAGGATTTGTCTGCAGCTTTTGAAATTATTTTGTTGGAGATTGGTCTCAGCTGCTTCATTGGGGATGCTGAATTATCCACCATAATTGGTACTTCTGACATTACTGGTAAGTCTTCAGAAACTTCTATCGTTGATTTGGTGGCAACATCATTAATCATTTCAACAAGAATGTTGAGATAAGATTGTAGATAAGACCGTCATGCCACATAGAGTCGAATGCCTTTTCGACATCTAATGTAACCAAGACAACCGATTGTTTGGCACGAAAGGAATCTTTGATAGATTTTGTGACCCTGTATAATTGGTGGCTTGTTGAGTGTTTCGCTCTAAACCCGAATTGAAAATTACGTATTAAAGCATTGGCTTCTGTAAATTTAGTAATCCTCTTTGAGGTTACTTTTTCAAACAATTTACCTAGGCTTGGTAAGAGACTTATTGGTCAGTTACTGGTCGGAGTGTGTGGATCTTATCCAGGTTAAAGTATCGGTAAAACAATAGCACTTTTCCATAATGTGGGGGAACATCCTAATTTTAAGCACGCATTAAAGATTTTAGTAATAAATACTATACCTTTCCTAGGAAAATATTTTAAAATTAAGATAGGGATTTTGTCACCTCCAGGAGCTTTATTGACTTTAAGCTTCTTCAGGGATGCAATATTCTTGGGCTAACAAACGCCTTAACTCGTTTTTCACCCTTTCTTCTAGGACTGGGTCACTGAGATTCATTGAAGTATAGTAGTAGCCGTGGAATGCGTTTGCTATAACGTCAACTTTGTCAAGGTTAGAGTATATTATTCGAGATTCGTGAACTAAGTGAGGAATCAATCGGGACTTCCTCTTGAAGTTTTTATTTAACTGCCATATTTTTTTCGACTCTTTTTCTAGTTTTTCGAGCATAAAACTCCAATT
This sequence comes from Nemotelus pantherinus, assembly GCA_963978885.1. Classification (NCBI taxonomy): domain Eukaryota; kingdom Metazoa; phylum Arthropoda; class Insecta; order Diptera; family Stratiomyidae; genus Nemotelus; species Nemotelus pantherinus. The sequence goes on along the minus strand of OZ022267.1, from coordinate 11,288,741 downwards.
GCTATTGCGCCAATTTAGTAATCGAACTGCTATTGCTTTTGTTAACGAATTAACTATTGTTTTTAGCCTTGGATCTCTTGACCTTTGCCATTGTCTTCGCATTGTATTACGCTTTCTTATCAACTCTAAGATTGCAACATTTATTGGTGTATAGAACGCACTTTGAGTGACTTTGGGATTGCCTACTTCGATAGCATCAGACAATATTGTATGTAGCGTTTGACATAAATCGTCTACTTGATTGTTATTTACAATCCTGCTATGGTCAAGATCAGAGAGGAAGATTTTAGAATTGATAAGCTCACAACAATTTTTGCAATTTATTTTAGTGTATGAATAACAAACATTTTCTGGCTGCAGCCTGAAGCTGCTACCTTCCACAACAAAACCTACAGGCAGGTGATCAGAAGACAGAGCTTGCATAGTAATTGGTTGTGATATAGCCACTAGTCCATTACTGATCAGTATGTCAAGTGTCGAACTATGACCACGACTAGGATAAAATGTTGGTCGGACAATGGATGAAGAAATTGGACCTGTTTTGAAGATCGAATAGGACTTTCCCAGCTCTATTTGCTCTGACACAGTTTCAAGATCCATGCCTCGAGTTCACATCACCACAAATTATATATTATCCTCCAAGACTTGTTGAGAGTTTAATGTCATTCTCGAACTGTTTCAGTTGTTTAGAATTTAACTTTGAGCCCGCAATGTATGCAACTACCATATTGACGTCGTTATCTTCTATACGCATTCCTAAAACTTCTATTATTTCCCTTGGAATATTAAATATTGAATGTTTAATATTGTTTTTAACGAACAAGGCTACACCTCCACCAGCTGTCTCTATTCTATCTTTTCTATAAATCGCATACATTGCATTACTAATTTTATCGTTTTCTCTAAACCAAGTTTCGGTAACTAAAAATATGTCGATGTTTTGGTTGACTAAAAAATCAATTGTTTCGAAGAGCTTGCTTGTTTTTGTTACTCGGATAATTCCAAAGTAAGCATTTTAAGTTCTTAACCATACAAAAACTTTTTTGAGAGACGAACGATTACATTAAATTGTTCTGTTGTGGCTCAGGAAACGAGCACTTGGAATGCACAACTACGTTTATGAGCCATATGTGGCTCAGCGGACACCTACAACTTGTATTGAGAATTATTCCGCGAAACGTGGCAGGACTAGGCTGTTTTTGTGTGGGACTTTTTAGGGCAATCATACACTGAAAAAAATCCACATGGCGCCCAGAGCTATGTAATATAGCGCATTATATATGGCCCCATACGCTATGTACATAGTACTCTGAGCTATGCAATATGGCTAATAATATAGCGCCATAATGTCAGAATCTTCATAGCGCGTGGTCCTATGTAACATGGTGCAGCATTTATGGTCCGACACGCTATGTACATAGTATCCTGAGCCATGCAGTATGGCTCCCAGCGCCATAATTACATGGCGCAGAAATTATGGCCCCACACGCCGTATTACATAGTGCCATGAGCCATGTAATATGGCTCATGGCACTCTGAGTATAACTCGCAGCCATACTGTGTGAGGAGGTGTATAAATGTCAGCAAGCTTCTTGAGTATAGGAGAGGATATGGTCTTTGATGCAGTTGATGATAGGTGAATTCCATCACCTATCATCAACTTCTCTACCTTCAGATGCTCAGAATTGAGAAGACTCGTGGCCTTTTGTTGGATGCGAATTGGATCATCTTCATGTAGCAAATACATATTGGCCGAGGCCCAGCTAGCCGAAGTCAGACGAGACCGCCAACATGTGGACGGCATTTAAAAGCTCGTCACGAAATCGCGTTGACTCGTGCTCAAAACCCACTCCGATCAGAAGTCGCTTGAGCGCCGGCGAGACCTGTCAAAGTCGCTTGTCTGGACCGTCTACACACTCGGGCTCGCCAGCTTTCGTCTGGGCTCGGCCAATATGTATTTTCCACATCAGATGCTCTGAAAAAACACATAGCGCCAGACGCCATAATTTATATACTTCTGGCGCCATGTACATGGTCGATTTGTGATAAAATATAGCGCCACACGCCATAGTATATAGGAGCAGACGCTACGCTTATAGCCGTCCACGCCATATACTATAGTCCTCCACGCCATGTACTATAGTCCTCCACGCCATGTACTATAGTCCTCCAGGCCATGTACTATAGGCCTCCACGCCATGTTCTATAGCACTCCACGCCGTGGAGGACTATAGTACATGGCGTGGAGGGCTAAAAGCATAGCGCCTGCTCCTATGTACTTTTCCCTATGTATTATGGCGTGTGGCGCTATATTTTATCACAATCCCCAAATCGACTATGTACATGGCGCCAGAAGTCTATAAACTATGGCGTCTGGCGCTATGTGTTTTTTCAGTGTGTTTTGTGGTACCACAGCAAATACAACAACCTATGTCAGTCGTAGCGAATGCACTGCTGTTTTATACTAGATAGTTTTTTTTGCGGCATAGTTCTATTCTGTTCTGAATAGCCTATTGTTCCCGTGGGATCCGGAGTCCAGCACTGCACAACAATCCACGGAATTTCCATTTGTACCGAATAATCTGACATTAGATGTGCATAGTAGGACGCAACCCTTTTCGGATGTCTCTTGCGCCGCTAAGGTGATAGTGGAAACCTTATTGATGGGTCAGTTTACCTTTTTTGACATCTGGTTTCATGAATGATATGGGGTTTGCAAAGCTGAATAGGAGGTGCAGCAACGTATTGTGCTGAATCCCACATTTCGTGGAAGATCGTTAAGTGCAGTTCCGTGCAGCATGATAAGTTCAAACAGAAAAAATGTGAAATGATTTCTATGAAACTGTATACGATCTAAAAAAAAATCCTGGAGAAGATTTCGCTAAAATATTTTCAACTATTAATTTCTTTTAAATTACAGGTGTGTCTTTACATTTTTGATTGTGGTTTTACATTTTCATCATGATATCATTCTTCTTCTTCCGACGAACTTTTAAAGTTGATAGATAGTTCAATTACATTGTCAGCATCCAAGTAGTAGTACTTGGTTAAATGTTTCAATTATTATTCTTTATGCGACCAATAAGATACGAAAAAAATGTTCGGGTATTTTTCAACCATTGAAGTATCTTTTCGGGGGATTCTACGAGAAATAACCAGGAAACCCTGATTTGAATTTCGCTTGACAGTGATGAGGCGTACTGAAATCCAAAGGCATTGTTAACAGTTTTTTGATTTTATAATGTCAGGTGGTGAATAAAGAACATAGATTGTAAAAGATTCACATAATATTTTTAGTCTTTGAAAAAATCGTAAAATATGAACCGTTTGAAGTTCCGGCAAGTTTTTCAGGCTGTCTCATATTTAAGTCGTAGTCTAGAACTTCCAACGAATCCTATCTAGCTTTGCTAACAGAAACCTGACCAATCTGTCGAAACACAAAACAACAATTCATTCAAAACGTTGCGCTGTCGTATCCAGATGAATATTTTATTCGGCCGTAAATTTTATATTACTATACCTATCTTCTCGCCTCTTTTAAATATTGTCGGTTTGAGCACTCTATAAGCCCAGCGTACTGCAAAATACGGTCCACAAAAACAAGACTATATAGGCGAAACCAATCGACAAACATATCACAGAAGCATCTCTATTCACAAGTTTTTCATTCACAATCTACCGCTATATGAAAATTCCTAGTTTCCACCTTAACCTCCCTACCTGCTGTTCCGATATTTTTCGTTAGTCTTGGTATGATTTCCAGCGCTATAGCATCGTTATCTTGCTACACTGTTTTCCGACACCACTTAGAGCCCTCTTTCCCTTGGCATCTTCTTCACGGCATCCTTTACTCTCCATTAGGCCCAGCCGAACAGCTACCATGGCTCATACAGACGACAGCTTTTCCACGTATGACATCCTGTATGAAATAAAATGTTGGTAGATTACTCGGCTACTTGGCGAGTAAAGTAATATTTTCAGTGTTAGTAATAGTGGGTGGTAGTAGTACAGCACTCTGCTTTCCTTCATTTATCTATCTGCCTCTCTTTCAGTCGTTCTGTAAAAAAGAAGGATAAAGTTTCCGCATAAAATCGCCCCTTCAGTTTTTTTCCGAATTAACTCGTAGCAAATCTTGAATTTTTTTTAATGATATTCTAAGGGATGCTATGCTGTATGTGTGTAGAGGATGGCACCGATAATTTATCTTATGACAAAGAGTAAGGAGACTCACGAAAAGAAAAAAAAACGCGGGTTAGCGGCGGAGCCTAGGCGAAATGAGAGAAAGAAAAAAATTTACATATCCCTATGCGAAATTCGAGGAATCGGAGTAAGGATATCTGCGAATGCATCATATGGACGAGAATAGGATGAAGTGCGTTGCTCTATTTCAATATTAAAACATCCAACCGAATAGTTATCTGAAGATGAACGAACGTTGGAGAGTGGAAATTGTTGGATAACTCGTTCAACATTTTCTGCGGGGCTAAAACGAGAATCGACGACGAAAATTGAAGGCGAACGAAAGACAGTAGAATACCGGTGCACGAAGAAAATATCTGAGATGTTGCTTTGGGTGGGGCGCAACGATGGAGATACGAAGATAAGTCATGGAAAATCTTGAATCTACTTTGCATGTATGTACACATATAGGGCACTGATGTGTCTCCAAACGGAAAGAGGGGATACGGATGAATAGCCAAAGAAAAAATACAAGACGGTCGATCCTGACGAGTTTAATTTATTCTTTCTTCATTTTCTTCCCGCGTTCTGAGTGTCCTAGAAGGACTGTGTGTCGTGGTCTTACTTTTGCCGGTAGCGATACGGAGTAATGTATGCTGGAAAATTGTCGAAATGGGAGTATAGACAATGTGCAATATGGGATATGCAAAAGCGAGTTTCTTTATTTTTTCTTGCCAAAGCCGGTGTGGTGGTTGAGGTTGTTCGTGCCGAGGGGTAAAAATTTCCCGTTCGATTCTATCTGATTACCGGGGAAAGTTAGCCTGCAGGTTGAAATAGGACGAACGGTTTGTATAGAAGATTGATTAGATTTTTTTTTGTCGGATGATTTAGTAGTAGTCGTAGAATTTTTGGATAACCAAATGAACTTAACATGCATCCGATAAACAATAATTGATTTCATGATTGGATGCTAGATTGCTTTAGATGAATGAAGATCGCTTGTTCATGTATTCCTTGAAGTCTTCGCCGTCAGACTTGCTGATCAATATGAAAGACCGAGTAGAGTTGAAAAAAAGTAATTTAGACCTTCGTCCATTCTCAGGTTCAAATGTGTTTTTTTCTTAAATATCATTTCCACCCTTTTTTTTTAACTATTAAAGCATTTCTTATTCGCTCATTTCCTTACTTACTGTTTAAATATAGCTCGTGAAGCGAAGTCTGGCCTACCTTGTGAGATCCAGGGTTCGAATCCAGCTACGGACGAGGGACCACGTAACGAGCTTTGAGCCAAGCCTAGTCTATTGTGTTAGGTCCCTGGTTCGAATCCAGCTGCGGGCAAGTGACGACGCATCGAGTTTTTACTAAAAGTTCATTTTTAGCTCTAAAAGTGTACTTTTAGTCAATTCACGGAGGCGTAATACTAACCATTTTACGCTCGTTGGAAAATTTTATTAAATTTTCAGCAAATATTTTCAAAAATATCGTTTGCCTGATTCGTGAAAAATGCTTGAGATAAAATTTTAAAAAGAAAAAACAATTATTCATGACAGTTAAGTTTAAGGCAATAGTAAATATAAAAAACTGGATAATATGAGCGATTTACGCTTTGGCAGATTAATTAATGATAATCTAATGCGCAAATAAGGGACTCAGGGCATCTGGAAAAAAAAAATCACAAATCAACTCATATTCCCGTTTTTGCAGTAGTAGAAGTTACCGTTCAAGGCCACATCATCAATTCACTGCAAATATTTTAGACCCTTCCTCACCAACGTCTGCGGTGAATCGTCCGACGATAACAAAACCATGAAAATAACATCGAACACGACACGATGGATATGTTAGGTACTAAGTTGAGACGGCGCACGCGAAAAAAATAGACACAATTCTTGATTTTTTTCTCAGTTAAATACCACCAACTATTTTTAACCCTTCAAATTAATGCAAAAATGTTCGAATGAAACAACATACCTCCGGGGGTTAGTGGGAAAAGTACGAGGAAAATACAGAAGCGAAACGAAATAAATCGACATAGTTCGATTGGAAATATTAGCAAATGTGAATATCCTTCAGTCCCTCGGCATTCACCAAACATGATGAGGTCCCCGAGACCGGACGAAACGGATAGAGACAAGCCAGGAGAGAAAGTAGTTAATGTGGTCACGAAAAATACGAAGAAAATGTAATTTCATTTAAGGGGCAAGCGTTTTATGTCTCTAGCTCGTTTCTGTATTTTTTAACGGGACTCTGTGGTAGGTTTTTTTTTCTTATCCTCGAAAACGAGTGGTATGGGGAGCTATCGGGCTCATATACCATGTTTTTTTGCAACGACGGAGCAAAGAGTAGGGTAGCTCGCTTGCTCGCTCAACGAAAGGTTCACTAACCTTTTTTCCATATTATATTTTAGACTGCCTTATTTCCACACAGGCATTTCTCCCTAGAGCATATGTACAAATGTAGATGTGCCTTGCGAGCATTTACACATTATTGCGGTGCACAATTTTTTTTTCTCTCTCCCATTCTTCGGCGTCTTAAAGACTTTACCATATCGTTCCGGGTCTTGTTTAATGATGATATTTTTTGGGGGAAAATGTGGGCGAAAAATAGAAATACTGAAAAGTCCATTCTTCGTCGACCAAGTTCCAAGGAAAATTCAAGAAAAAGGGAGCGAGCCGATATATAAAAAATCGAATATGGTAAATTGATGGGATGCGAACGGGCTATTGAGTGCGGAAGGAAACGAAGCTTTCATATTTTTTTTTTCATCATTATTCGAGCTCTCGAAGAGCTAGAGTTCGTCCTAGTTATCCTTCATTTTTTTTGTTCTTCTCTCCGCGGCGGCTGTTCGAATGCTTTCTCTATAAGAATGCTTTTCCCTATACACCTCATTTGGAGTTGATGTAAGATTACTTCTGTTTCGCCTTGCTCGACACCATCCCCCTCCCCACCTAAGGACGAGCGATGAAGACGGCAGTGGTGTTGTAGTGGGTCGAGTAAGAAACTAAGATAATCGTGAACGTGTGCACGGAACGTGAAGGACAAGTCCTGGGGGAAGCTTATAATTGCATCCGAATCGAAATTTTTAATGATTATATCGAATGGACGTGGTAGGCACTGAGTCTCAATGGATTAAAAATGAAATAAAAAATGAAGGGAACAATTGGAGTGAGAGCGTTGCAGTAGTATGATGGATACTTGTATTGAGAAGAATGAACAGGTTTTTTTTAGGATCAAGCTGAAAAATATATTGTGTGGATGTATTTTGCAAGAAAGCTTGTTTTATATCTATGATGGAGAATGGGGTCTTAGAATTGATGAAAGCTAGTAATGCAACTTGGTCGCACTGGTATGAAACTTTATCTCGTCTCTAGAAACTTTTTAGAACCATTCATAGTGCCATAATCCCGTTTTTCCCAGCCATATTTCACATTACTACCTACCATCCATGCGAAAATCTTAGTAGCTTTGCCAATTTACCATATACCCATACCTTACCATATTTTTCTAATGTTATCCACTTATTACATAGTAGAGATAAGGAAGACAAAGGCAGAAACAAAAAACAAAAGAAAGCAAATCGCATTTATTTTGTCTAGAATTTTTAGAATAAGGTAATGAGCAAAACATCTTTAAAACTGAACACCAGCATCCTGGATTAGCAAAACCGAACTCCTACACCTATCGAATTGGGGAGGAAATAAAATGTATCTTTTTCGTCATCATCATTCCCACTATATACCAGATACAGTTGGCAGTATGAGAAGAAAAGATAAATTCCCCTGCAACAACTATAGCTATCGTCATCATCACCATTATCTGGTAGCTCTATTCCTTAAACGATGTAGAGTTTCGAAACTACTAATAAATAATGGCATAGAAAAATGTCCAGATTTCACAATAGTTACGATAGGTACGAATAATGCATTTTTGGGTCTACATTAAAATCATTTTCTAGTTCTTCTCGAGCTACATACGTGTATGTTTCCCATTGTATATCATATATGTTGCCATTCATTAGAAAATTATTTTTGAAGTATGGTTCACGTAAGATTTTTCAGTATTTCATAATTTCGTTTTTTTTAAAAAAAATCTTTTAATAATAAATGTCAGTCACTGGCGTGCGTAGGAGGGGGCAGAGTGGGAGGTGGAGGTTTCAATTGCTTCCTTTATTTTATAACTACTCCTGAAGTTTTTTGATGTACTTTACGCCGCGTTGCATTTTTTCCATGCCTTCACAGTACTTGTGTTCCGAATTCGAATGTTTGCTCCTTCTATTTCAAAGTTTTGTGCACGCCTTTACTATAAGTAGATATTTTTAACGAAGCAACAACTGATATTAAGGTCTATGTATATCTGCTTTCGTACAGAGCTCTAGATGTCCAGTTGTCTAGAGTAGTGCAAAGCTGGAATCTCAGCATATCTTTGATATCCTCCCCGTGAACACATCGCTCCCCTGAAGGCAGGACCCTTTTTTTGAAAGGGTAAACTTGAAAGTTTTTAGTTTTGCTTGCATCGACTATTAAAGCATGCCGGAAAGTTTGACGATTTGGTGACAGTTACTGAACGTATTTCTATCACTACTCTTTTCGATATTCGTAGCAGATAGGTGAAAATAGAAAAAATGAAGAATGCAACATTTCTTTAAAAAAATGGAGTGCTGGATTGACGGGCAAATTGTTATCCAAATCGATTCAAGTTGTGATAAAATATTTTGTTCAATAAACATTTTTACATTGCCAGGGAAGAGCCAGAGAACATTGTAATGACGGCTAAAAATTGCTAATGTTAGCGTTAAGGAGTAAGATCATCTTATATCACTATGACCACGCTTCCGGCAAAGTTATATCAGCAAGACGTTGCACATAATCAGGAGTAAAAAAGGCTGGGGAAGTGATGTAGTGGGGCTGAGTAACAGTTGTGCAGTATAGTTTACTTAAGTATCCCTATATATCTCCTCCAAGAATGTTCCAAAGTCTCTAGGACATGTCCATATTAGGGAATGTTTTCAAAACAAACTTTTTTTCGATAACTACATTTTATTCAATGATTCCCGACTCCCCAAATATACCCATTAAACTATATTTATTTAACACTGTACTGCATCCAAACGGATTTACTTTAAATGAATATTTCTTGCGCTGTATTTTGTGACCTGTTGCATTTTCCATCGGCTCAACATCATCTTTGGCATTATGACCGGGGTCCGGTTCTGGTCTCTTTTAACAAATTATTCCACCGGTCTCGATCGCGAGCCGATATCATTTTAAAGCTCCGAGCATCCTTGGTGAACGCCATCGATCCAGAACAAAAAAGGTTTTCCTCGCTGCCGTCTGCCGTAAATTTGTTGTAAAGGGTTTTCCGACCAGGTTTCTTTTCGCTCATACGAGCAAGGTACCCTGCCGAGTTTTTTCTTTGTAATTTAAATAGATGGCATACAGCTCATGGCTCCAGAATCACCCTTCTCCTCATATGGGGCCAATAATTGTCGGTAAACTTCCGATCGCCGCTAAGAGGCCAAAGTATCTTTTGCTGAGTACGTAAGTCTCGCTCGGATCCATACGTGAGATCATTGTCTTGTAAAGCAGAAGCTTTTACGTTCGGGTGTGTTTTCGAGATTTGACGGAGAGTTTTGAGTAGCTGCTCGCATCCAATTGACCCCAAGTAGTCGAAGGATTGCATTACTTCAAATTCATGGTCAACTACCTTGAGGGTTTGAAGCTTCAGTAGCCTAGTGGGTAGAGAACTGGCTTCTTGCGTGTGGGGTCCCTGGTTCGAATCCAGGTTCGGACGAGGGTCCGCTCTGATTAGGTACCTGATTTAAATCAGGGGTAAATTGAGTCGTGGAACTAATCACTCCACACTCGTATCCACAATGATTAAAAAAATTGTAATGAAGCTCTCTACCAGCTTCAACCCCTAGACCCGTACGAGGGTTGTCGTGGGATTGTTTTACTTTTACCTTGAGGTTTTGACTAAATCTAGATGTTCTTCCTGCATATGTTGCCACCATGTACTTTGTTGTTCCTTCATTTATATTCAGTTTCTGTGTCATTCCTTCGATTTGGATGAAGGATTATTGTGCAGCGAGTTCAGATCTTCTAATGATGTCAATATCATCTGCAAAAGCATGTATCTGACTGAACTCAGTGACGATAGTCTCTCTCGTTGATGTGTCAGAGTTTGAGATTGCTTTCTTCAACGCCAGGTTGAAGAGCAGGCAGACCAGATCATCCCCCGTTCGGGCACATTGAAGCTTTAGATCATGGTCAAACTACACAATCGTGTCAGTTTTTTTTTTTGGGATGCTGAATTCTCTTATGGCTTCATACATTTCTACCTTGGCTAAATTGCCATAGGCGGTCTTTAAGTCTTTAATTAGATGGTACAATGGAATACTGAATGTGAGACATTATTCCATCGCTTCCGTAAGAATAAAAATTTGATCAATTGTTTATTTACCTGGGATGAATCTAGATTGATATTATCTGATGATAGCTTTATCGTACGTATCTATCCGCTTTCGCAGAATAGAGGAGAGTTTCTTATAGGAAGTACTCAGTAGTGTTACACCCCTACAGTTGCTGTGCATTTATTTAATTATTTATTTATTTATTCATCCATGCATTAATTGGTGTAACATGAGCCTTCCGTATTTAATCAGCTCATCTGATATTTCGTCGTCACCAAAAGTTTTGCTAAATTTAAGCCGACTTAAAGCACTTTGTTCCCCCTCTATGCTTGGTAGCGGCAGCATAAAATCTTTGTCTTACATTGGTGGTGCCTCTAATTCTTCGCTGAGCTGATCGTTAAGCAATACACTAAAGTGCACTTAGCATCACTCCAGAAGCATCACACCACGCTTCACGTCCTAACAGTACGTATATTGTGGTGTGTACTGAACTTCCAAATCTGATATAGATCTCACTCTCTAGTTCTTCCTATTTTACAGATCAGGTCTTAAATCCTGGCTGCTTTATTCCATTTTCGAAGTCTTTTTGCTGTTCTTTTGAGCTCTTTTAATCCTTCTCGCATACCCTCGTTCTATGAGATCGCCGCATTGCTCGATATTCAACATTCTTTGCATTCTGCATTCAGTTTGTGTTCATCATCAATCTCTGCTACTACTGCCTAAGATAGCGTCAGCAGTACTACTGATAGTATTCTTAAGGCGTGCCTACTTCTCACCTGCACCCGGCATCCTGGCTCTAGGACCTGATTTCCCTTTATCCCATTCGAACGTGGTTCGCGGATGCTATGCTTATATGCAAAGCAACTCGCGCTCGGAAAACCATACCAACAAGATATTGGTCACATTTTTTGTTGGCACCTCGATACGTTCGCACCTTCATCAGTCTCGAGTAAAGGTGATGATCTATCAACACGTGATCCATCTGGTTACGAGGGGCTCCATCAAGCAACACCCAGGTTGCCTTATGGATATATTTACGTGGGAACCTGGCACTCGCGACGACCAAGTTCTTTGATGCTACTAGTTCTATAATTCCAAGTCTATTGTCTTTAGTGTTCTCATGTAAATTATGGGTGCCTACGTATTACGTAATGCCTGAATACCTTATTCAGGCCTATTTTGGCTCCACGGATGATTTTTGCATCATACCTTGAACAGGCACTGAGGATCCACTCGACCTGTTTCTAATGTGTCGTTTTTTCCTCGTCGATAGATTCCTCCGAAGATCATTTATGTCTTATTTGGTAGAGACTAGTCCGTTAGCCAATTTTTCCGGGAACAATGTCACCACGAAGAGGCTAACATCCGCCTTCAACCAGTCGAAACAGATATAAATTCATGTACTACATGTTATTCCCCTTATTCGACTGGTTATTCCCCTTATTCGACAAATTCGAATGAAAATCCATCTGTAATTCCTTGGAGTGTGAACATTTTCGGCGAGAATAAGATGCAGTTCTTCCCCTTCAATATTTTTCCGATTTTCACTCATACTGTTATGGTCACTTTTCAAGCCTCTTCTGGTTTTTTTCCATGGAGTTGCAAAGGGTTCGATTCTCAAACCAGTTTTTTTTTTAGATGCAGGCAACGAATTTTAATTCCTCTTGTCTCTGTTAAGTATGTTAAAATCCTTTCTTCAGAAACCTGAAGAATGTGCCTTGAAGAATATTTTCTATCGAAATTATTTAATGAATTTTTTTTCCATTATTTTCAATTAATAGCTCTGATGTATCCTTTCTTTTCTTGTTGAAGTTGCCTGAAGATGAATATCTTCAGTTTTGTGTGGTTTTTTTTACGTCAGCCGGCCTGAGTTTTGCCATAGTTGCCGAAAGTTCAGAGGCAAAGTCGATTTGGCTAACCTTCTTAGGATTTTCATGAAGAAAATCGCTAGGAAGATGCAAGTTTTTTCCGTACTGGAGTTGTGTTGGTGATGCTGTGAATTCTTCTCGGATTAGAGAGGTTAATCCAAGAAGAATAAGAGGCAGTGTTCTGGTTCAGGGCACCTCTTTGTGAGCCCTGATAGCTGGGTTAAGCGTATAATGACATCTTTCCAGGAAACCGTTGGTCTGTGGGTGGTACGCTGTGGTACGATTGCGATTGCGAGCAAGCTTAGTGTGGAGTGCTTACTCAATTTTACTGTCGCGGTTGGAGACCATGAATTGGGAAACTCCAGGTGCTAAGAAGAGCACAAGCAACAGTAATTGGCAGGCAAAGGAATTGCTTCATGCCAATGAGCGAAACAGTCGATAATGATGAGGCAATAAGTGTATCGATGTGAGTGTATTAAGGGACTAACTATGTTTATGTGAACGTTCGGAGACCGTAGGAAAGGTCGATATAGGTTTACTTACATGTCTCTCTGGTAGCCTCCGGTGACGAATCTATAACTTTAGTGCTGTTCTTTTTGGAAAGAAGGAAAGGCGGTGAGAGGTTGCTGCGTTTCTGCTGTGTCAAAAAAGAAGCGATAATAGAAATTGACCATCCCCAAAAATCTCCTTAATCGACATGGAGAGCTTAGACCATGGTCCGTAAATCGTTGGAAAATTTACTTCAGGTTGCTTCAAGACTTCCAGCATTTTTCCCAGACTGCTCTGAATTTTCTGAGGCTCCTATGATTCTTTTTCTTTGATCTCTCGATTGCTTTCAAGACTTCTAGCAATTTTCCAAAAGATCCCTAATTTTTCGTAAGCTCCTATGATTTTGCTTACGATCTCGTGATTGTTTTCAGGACTTCCAGAATTTTGCTAAGACTTTCCTGAATTTCCTAAAACTCTTTTGATTTTTTATACAATCTCGTGTTTGTTTTCAGGACTTCCAGCATTTTTCCTAGACTGTCCTGAATTTTCTGAGGCTCCTATGATTTTTTCTACGATCTCGTGATTGTTTTCAGAGCTTCCAGCATTTTTCCTCGTCTGCCCTTAATTTCCTCAAACGTCTATGATTTTGTCTACGATCTGGTGCTTGCTTTCAAGACTTCCAGCATTTTTCCAAAAGCTCCATGATTTTTCGGAAGCTCCAATGATTTTTCTGGGATCCCGTGTTTGTTTTCAGGACTTCCAGCATTTTTTCAAGAGCTAACAAATTGTAATGCAAGTCATTCGGATGAACTCAAAGAGTCCGAAGGTTGTTCAGACTGTAATCTTATGAATATCGTTCGGCTCGACTGGGGTTTGATGGTGTGCTTTTGTCAGGTTTATTGTTAAAAATACTGTTTTTCCGTGGAACTCTTGACAGAAATCTTGGATAATGGGGATCGGATATCTATCCGGGATGGTTATAGAATTAAGGCATCAAAAGTTGCCGTAAGGATGCCATTCCCCATTGTCCTTGCGGAGCATGTGAAGTGGATACAGCCAGCTACTGTTTGAGGGGCGCCATATACCCTGCTGTAGCAGGAAATCAATCTCTTAATTAGCCGCCGGGAGCTTATCAATTGTCAGCTGGCGCAGTCTGGACACTATTAGAGGACTAGTGGTCAAGATGTGGTTTATAGTTTTGTGTTTCCAGGGTTCTGAGAACCCTTTGTTGGCCTCGGTGGCATTGTACTTGTGGCGAAGGGCATGTGTGTATCGATGGATCAGAGGACGCCTCAATCAAAATGCTAAGTTTTGGAAGTTTGTACGAAGTCTACCTGCCTTAAGTTGAAAGGGAAGTTAGAGTGTCCACAAGGATAGCGTTTGTCAAGTTGACGATTAGCTCACAGTGGCACTGGAAGTCTGCGCCTAAAATGAGTCTAGAGATTTCGGCAATGCTGCGATTCCACGAGAATTCACGGCGGAGTCCCAGTTCCTGTCTAATCACCTTTTGTCCATAAGTGTTAATAGTCGACTAGTTTGCTGCGGCAAATCGAAGACCAAAAGGTAAAAGTCTTCCAGTTTCTGGTACTGGAAGCACCGAAATGTTTGCGCCAATGTCAACTAGGAAGTGTCGTTTGAATAAGTTGTCGTGAATAATCAGACAGCGAATGATATGTCGCGTTGCCCTACCGTCTGAAAAGAACAGCGACTTCGTTTTTTAGTTCCTTGGAACAATTTTTGGCGCCTTTGAGAGCATTAGAGCCAAACTCCTGGTGGTGGAAGTGAACTTAAGAGTGTTTATTTTGTTTTTGGCTCTGTGATTGCGAGCAAAATCTTGAGTGGTACTTGGGGCACGATCCTGTCTGCAGTTGTCGTTGAATTAGTTGGGCGAGAGTGCCCACCTGTTACGTTAGCTCCGCTGAGAAACGGCAAACTTGTGTAGTTGAGGCTGCACAAAAACTTCAGTAACATTGCCAGCTGTTTCCGCCAGTTTGTCTAGGCTGGCTTCCGGAGACCAGGCTAAAATAATCTTTGGAAGCCACTGTAGTCATAGAGTTCTTAGAAGATCTTCGCCATTTACACCCTCCCTAGCCTTCCAATTGCTTCGTATATCTAAACTGTGAAAGTTGCCAATCACCAAAGATGATGTTCTCCATAAGTTTCGCCAAATCAATGGCTGATAGTCTCGATATGAACGCGGTCTTGAGGACCTCGTTTGATATCTTGCGGTCAGGGCTCCGTCGAGCCAAGCGAAGATATCACATAGTTGTACCTTGTCAGGCAAGTAATAATGGTGCAGATTTCGGTTGTTGTTGCTCCGCTTGGTGCGTTGACCTTTTTAGTTGGGGGCAACCAATTTGGAATTTGTTAAACATAACTTAGTCCCTCTGTTCATACATTACTTCAATTCAAAACATTTCTGAGACATCATATTTCTTTTGTCCGAAGCCTACTGGATTTAAAAACTTTGATGCATTTTGTATTGTGGGGTAATAGTGGATTTAATGTGGAACAAAAGTATATATGTGTAAATTTACCCATAACTTTGAGTAAACTTTCAGTAAATACTACCATCATTTATCTAGTCAAAATATCCATATATTATTTTGCATAATCTTAGAAAATTTGAAATTTTACCTTAAAGAAAAGTATATGGAAAAAAAATCTTTTTGCATCATATCCACCCTGTGACATTTCTTTTCATGCAAATCGTCACATCCACTAGTTTCATCCACGGCGACATTCACCACTTGATTGTTGTATTTGGTATACAACAATCAAAAAAAATACCCCCAAACATGAATCATTCAAGGTAAAAAGATCTTTTGTCCCATTCCATCTGAAATCTCCAAATCTTGCTTCGGGTTTTGAACTGCGATCTCGAACAAATTGGATCGTTTGATATTTATTTACTAATTAGCTAATTTCTCTTACTATCTAGATCAACTTGCGGCGGCTGACCGGCTGTTTTTTTATCGGCTCGTAAGGCTGGGTAGTATCTATAGGTAATCTTCTTCTTCTTCTTTCTTTTTTTTTGCTTAAATTCTGCATGGTCCGACTAAATTGTCGACCGTTCGTCGCTTGTTATCAAGATGTTTTATTTCGTTACTGTTGTTTACTGTCTTTCGTCTTATCTACGATTAGTTTGCTTCGCGATTACCACTGTTACATCCTGCGTGACCGAGGATCGAAAAGAACAATTCATGTTGCCATGCTCGGTCGCCAACGAACAAAAAAAAGAAGACTCTTCTTGTTAAAAAAAAACACGGGACGGTGTGGAGTGATGAGCATCAGATAAAATAATCTGAAATTTTCAGGTGTTTTAGCCGAAACGAAATGGAAGAAGATTTTTGGCGAAAGTATTATTGGTCAGTTAATTTGTTAAAAATTTAATTGAATCAAGTATCTGGCGGATAATTTTCACGAATATTGGCACCCCTTCTGCGCATTTTGGTTTTTTTTTGTATTGAGGCTCCAAAACGACCACCCGAAATCTACAATCGAATCCATAACTCCTAAAATACACTTCGGCACCTTATCTACATTTCAATTAAATTCCCCGTTGATTTTTTTTTTTTTTTTGAGTAAATAAGACATTAATATCTCATTGCTACTGTTTCTCAGCACCGTCAACGTCGGACTAGAGAATATGATCTAAAATGAAGTGAAAGATTGCTTGTTGACTTCGAAAGCGCTTCTAAGCAACACACAGCAAGTAAGATTGATCGACATTTTCCACTGAAAGTGTTAAGCTAAGGGAGTCGGTCCGTCAGTTTAAGTCAGTTGGATGGAGATGATGATCATCATCATTATCAACAGCGGTAGTAACCGAAACAACAACAATTCGTATTGCAGTTCGAGTATCCATCCGTAAGATGGTCGAAATAGCAGAGCAGAATTAGATGAACCAAGGCAGTGAGTTACATGTATCATCCGTTGGTAGTAAGCTCAGATAATGAGCCATTGATGCTGCAATACAGCACATGGTATGGTATGGACCGCCACCGTTCATTGTCTTTGTAAACTTTACCGAACCACTAATCTAATGGAACCTTCCGAACTCACTATTGTTTCTTTTTTTTTCATCAGTCATTTCCTCAACGAGAGCTCCGTTTGATTTTGTAAGGTTTTTTTTCCTGGACTCAGTCGATCGTGTTAATGCTGAAAACTTTCGAGCGAAAAGTTTCCATTAGTTCTGTCTCTACGTAGTTTTTGATTGGCTCTTGATTTCTCTGAAGTAGAGAATTCAAGAGGGCTTAGAATTAAAATCATAGATACTGGCTTGAATTGAATGAAAGGAATAGTTTTATGAATGGAGAGAAAAAAAACTGTGAGGAGAAAACAACGGCAAATAAAAGTAACTGAGAAGTAGATTGAATATAATTGTTTTTTTTTTCGGGGTGAGAGACTCACCGATAAGTTTTGTAGTTCGATGTGTTTTAAATGTTGGTACTTTTTATAGACTTTTGGAATATGATCAATTATTTGCTAGTATATGATCGTTGATTTTCAGTTAATTTTTTAGATCCTGTTTTTGCAAATGTTTGGGAAATTATTTTCTTAGAATCTTGTGCATATTGTAATTCCCAAGTTTCTTTGAAAGTGAAATTTTAAACCATGGAATTTCCATCGTTCTTTCTAATTTCCTTGGATTCATCTTGTAAAGAAGCCTGGATTAGTTTTGGTTGGTTGGTTCTTTTTTTAAAACGGATCGCAGCCAAAATAATATGTTTCCGAAAAAATATTTCGTTAGTATTCGCTCACATTGCATCACAATTCAATAGCTATTTGAGGATCTCGAAAATAAATACATTCATATATATTTCAAAATCTCTATCGCACACCTTACGGATGTGGTCCCAGTAGGTCAGCTTAGTGTCCAGCCTCACCCCCCAGGTGTCTTACTGGTCTTACCGACGTACTGGTCTGGACCTCTTCAGAGTCCATTGCCATCGGGATGACAGTCGGCATCCTCCACTTTGCCAGCATGACGATCTCTCGTCCGCATGATGATCTTTGGTCGATTATCCATCCTTCCACCCCCCAAAGGATTTGATTAAACCTGAATTGGGCCAACCTGGCAGTTCTTAAACTGACATCATCAGCGTAGCCCACGAGAAACATATCCAGTGGCATTTCCAGTTGCAACAGTTCATCGCAAACGATTTTCTAGAGGTTAGCTCCAAGGATAGACCTCTGTACAGCCCTTGAGGTAATAAGCCTCCTCTGAACACCTTCCTCAGTGTCAAACAGCAGCCAACTGTCTCTAAGATAGCCTTCCGCATCATGACCAATAAGTAGTCAGGAATGCGGAAACTATGCTCGAGGGCACAAAGCACATCTGTCGACTTCGTCGAATTCAACGCGTTTTGAACATCTAGCAACCGGTTGGGAGCTGTGGAACGTCTCCATCACTCTTACTACCGCCCCAATCACTCTTTTTTTTCGTCGTTGGAAGGTGGAAATCTTCTAGAAGATGCTTCAGGACTCCTGCCCTGGAACATGCCGAATTTTTACCGACTAAAACCACCTCCTTCTTCCACACTCCCCAGGAGACTACTTGTTCAGCATTAGTTCGCGGGGGTAGATCAACCATTAGCTGCTTCTACGCATCCCATCTTCTTTCTTTCTGTCCCTTTTCGCGTCACGCAGTTTGCGGTGAATATTTTTAAGTTTTTTTTCGACGGCATTCTACGCAGATTGGGATTTCAGCATGCAGTTTACGATATTTAACGCTGAAATCCTTTTGCCTAGTTCCGTCTCTAGGCTACTTCTACATACATCAAAGCGGGGACAGCTGAACAGAACGTGTTCCGCATCCTCGGGTACATTTTCGCAAGCTGGACAGTCCGGTGAGGTGTCGAATCCAAAGCGATGCAGATAATACCGATAACCGCCATGGCCGCTCAAGAATTTGGTTAGGTCATAGCTTGTTTCTCCGTGGCTTCTTGAAGCCCATTGCGCAACGTTGGGGATTAATTTCGCCTCTTCCCAGTTACTCTGCCATGAGCGCATTGACACTAACCTTTGAATCTCCCGTGTCCTTGCTGTCCGTGCTTCGTTTTTATAGAGTCGAAGCGCTTCATCCGCAATAATTTCGATGGGCGGCATACTGGCTATAACACACGTTGCCTCATAGGACGTTACCCCAATCACTGCTGAGATGACATCAACTGTTGAATGATCCTTTCGAAAGCCGTGCTGTCTGTCAGACCAATGCCTACTAGAAATACGGGCCGTCATGCTACGTAATCGTTGTAGCTTTGACGTCATTTTTTGCGGGAATTTTGACATTTCCATCAGGCAGTGCCGATATACACAGAGATTTCACGTGCGGACTTTTAGCTAAAATATAAATAAAACGTTAGTTTTTTGTGCGTGGATGCGTTGTAGTTATAATATTTAGTCGTCACTTGCATTTTGTGTCCATCAATTGTATCGAGAGTGAATCGACACAAAGCATCACATAACCTAACAACAACTGATAAACATTTCGTAGTGAACTTTGCCAATTATACAGCACGCACCGCATTAATTTGTATTTAAGCTGTTCACTAGCACTGTTCCGCAGATCTCACTTATTTTCATTTCACTCACTTTAACACAACCTGTACAATTAACATTTTCCCGCGGACGTCCCATAAGACTACGTGTATTTTTCGCGACATTTTTCCCGCAAACTGTGACGTCATCATTCTGCATGACGGCCCGTACTTCTAGAAGGCATTGGTCAAACAGATCACCAGCTGATCACCACCAGCAACCGCTCACGGAGCATGCAAAACGGACGGTACGCGCACGGATTGTTCGAATCTCCCTTTCCTTAGAGGGGGGGGGGGAAACCCCCCCCCCCCCTCTAAACATTAACTATACAAAGCCCGTAGTAGCCGCTGTTAACTCTCCACGACAATTTGAAGTGCTTCGACTGGCACTCCATTAGGACCCAGAACCTTCCTTTTCTATCCCAGAGAACGCGATGATCAGCTCCTTCTTTGTAATGAGTGGAACGTCCCCCACAGTTAACGATATTGCTACCATCTGTCCTTGGTGAGTGCGCCGGGAACATTAAGCCGGCGATGCGTTCCAGGGTTGCAGCATCCGTAGGAGCGCTAGACTGCATGCAACCAAGTCTGCGAGTAACCAATTTGTATCCCTCACTCCACGGGTCTAAATTGACCTCCTCGCAAAGAGCCTGCCATTTATTGCGCTTGGTCCTCTTGATGGCTTTGGCCAATTCCTCGCCTTTGATGTTTTGTGAAATGCAGAAACCTCGATAGCCTAGGATCTATTTCTGGCCCAATGTGCCCTGCGCTGGCGCACCGAAGCGATGCGTCGCAGCTCAGCCATTTCATCTTTCTACCAGTAAGCCTGGTATCTCCCAAGGAAGGATTGCAATCGTGCCATTGAAGTATCACATGTTCTGCTCAAACCCATAGTGTTAGAGACAGTAGATTCGACTGCTTCATGGGTTACTGGGGCCCTATTGGTTAGACCTTTTTCCAACAGGCTCAGGTTTATCGACGTAACCATCTTCCGTTTAGCCTGGCTGCGTGAAACCAAGCGTTCTCCGGAATAAGTGGTGTTGCCTGTGTCTACTTCTAGTGATGTAGAAGATGATGTTGTTATGGTGACTTCCTGTGTAGTCCTACATCACCTTCCAGTCACTCACGAGGGCCGACTGTTCTTCCGATGCCATGGTGACATCGGGAATGGATTTACCAACGCCGGGCCTTAAGTATGTTGGCGTAGAGCCTGTGGTTAGCACCAACAACTTCAACATCGACGCGATCTTTACTATACTTCGTCCTCGAGTGTTTTCGGTGGGCATCCATCATTCCAAAGCGCTAGAGTTGAGGTCACTTCCGACTATGACACAGAAAATGTCCTTCAGTGCACTGAACTTATCTCCGAATTGCTGCATTGAGTCATTTAGAGAAAAGTAAAAGCTCACGGAGCTATCTCTCTGTATTTCAACCATACGTAAGCCTCACTACAGCCGCCACCACGGATAATAGAGTTGAAGTTGTCAGCAATCCAGATTGTCGCCTAGCCTATGGCGTTTGAAAGCAAGTAGGCGAATTCGTCATCCTACAAAAATCACTGATCAGGACGATTCGAGCCTTTTTGCGCGGGAGAGCTGCAGGTTTTCTTGGACAACCCTCATTTCTTCCCCTGTTGCCTCTTCTTGGCGTCAACTGTGTTTTTAAACACCTTACAAAATTTGATTCCATGGTATGTTTTGCGCCATCCATGCCATACTTCTTGGGTTTTGCAGAGTAGCTTATTGCACGATGGCCGGAATGACCACATTTCCAGCAACTTTCACTATTGTCTGGGCCTTTGCAGCTACTTCTTGTGTTGAAGCCCAGACATCGGTACCCACCTTAGTTATAGAACATCCATCCTGACTCTTCAAGCTGTGAGGATTTTCAGGGCTGCTGCTTCGTCTAGCTCCAACATCACCCTTCTCCCTTGAGTAAGTAGGGAACAAAGTGGTTTTCCTTCCTTCCTAAGTCACACTTAATAGCAGCTGTCACACATCAGATGTGAGGCAATCGAAGTTCACAATCTTGATTTCGACTTGAGGAGTTTTTAGCTTCACCGCCCATTGGCCTTCACCAGCTGCAGCCTTAGGCCATGCGTGATACTCATTAGCTCAAATACACGAGGGTCCATTGTGATACCGCATTTCATATTTAGCCATTATCAAGTTGGTTGTCACATCGAAATCTTGATTGATGAGCTGGGTGATCCTCTTCAGGCCCACCGATTTGCGGAGTAGAGCCTTCTCCAAACAAGAGCCAGACATTGCTTCAAGACGCGAACAAATGCTTCTTCTCGCTTCTCATATCTATAGCTGTAGCTGTCCTCAACTTTAAACATATTAGCACTACAACCCCTCTCGGGCTTCGATTTCTTTCAGGTAGCATATCTTATAATAAAAACCCCCTGATTTGACAGAAACACCTTGCCTTCGACAATCGAAAGTTAAAAATGCGACTGAATTTATTGGGGCAGATACTTACTCATAACAACCCATAAAATTCAAAAAGCGCGTACATGTTGCTAATTAAAAGGACACATAATTCGGAATTCATACTTGCCTGAAAAAAGGTTCCAGGTATTCGTTACTAATGAAAAGAAGTGTTAGAGGTCGAAAACTTCCAACAACTGGTTTGAAAAAGGAAGAAAAGTAATTCGATACTGATGTTGGTTCCTTCTCTTGTCCGAGTAGGCCAGTCATTCGCCTTTGTCTCTTTTGAATTAGACTTTCAATGGAAAAGCTGCCAGGATATGAGCTAAACCTGCTTAAATTTTTCATTTATTGGCCAAAAACAATCATCAGAGACATTGATATCCCAACCAAATTGGTAGAACTGGCAAAACTGGTCAGAATTAATATGGAAAGCAGAATTAACGCACTTAGATTTTATCGAGTCCATTTAACATTAACTGGTTACGAAAAGGATGTCTTCTCTTCCGCATTTTTTTTTTGACATTAGAAATATTATAGTGATGTTAATATATAATCCTTTGATTTTCTTAAGGCTTCCAGGATTTTTTTTAGACTGCCCTGATTTCAAGCTTGATTTTTTATTCGATCCTTTGAGTTTTTTTTCAATATTTGCAGGATCTTTTCTAGACTGCCCTGATTTCAAGCTCAAGCTTCTATGATTTTATCTTCAGTCCTGTGATTATTCCATACTTCCAGGATTTTTTCTAGACAACCCTGATTTTTAGCTCGAGTTCCTAGGATTTCTCTACAGTACTGTGATTTTTTCAAGGCTTCCAGCATTTTTCTGGAGTGCCCTGATTTCAAGCTTAACATCTTATGATTTTTACTAATGTTCGAATAAAAACATTAGTATTAAAATCTCTTTGGCCAAAATTTCATATTTCTACATTAATATATGTATATATATACATATGTATATATATATATATATATGTATCATCAAAAAATATCAGTGAAAAAACCGCAGGAACGCTCCATCTGATTGAGCTGAAATTTGCAGGATACGTTGGTGTACATGCAGAATAGTGCCAGGTCTCACAAAAAGCTAAACATCTTTAACCCTTTGGCGCCAGCGGCGATTTTAGTGGTATTTTAAATATACCGATTTCTCTGTCAACAAATTACTTTCGCAAAAATAAAGCTTATGGAATGAATTTCGAACGTGTTCCAAATGTGGATATGATAACTTTTTGAAATTACCAACCCTATGTGTGCGCTAGGTGCCTAAAATGAGATTGGGAAAAATTGAAAATTTTTGAATTGCGATAGCTTTTGACCAGATTATCAGATCATTATGAAACTTAAGGGGCATATTGGTGTTACTTAGTTGTTTTATCATGAACGTGCTGGCAACCCTGCAGCTACGGCAGGCATTGAAAGTGAAAACCTTCAAACCATCGACTCTCCTGAAAAATTTTCCTCTTTTACAATGAAAACCAATTCATATAAAAATCTTATGCTATGTCTATACAACCAAAGGAACACTTTTGAAATTTCACATCGGACAAGGAGGGTAGCCCTGCTCCAATTTACCTATATTTTAAGCATCAAAAATTTCTGTTCACGTGAACTCACGACCCATTTATCAGATATAGATGAGATTTCACAGAATGTATTGGCATTGAGTAGGGTCAGGTCTGATAGAGGCGAATTGGAAATGCGGGCATGTATGCGCCAGTGGTGCCATCTTGAAAAATTATTAAGAAAAAAAAACTACTTTTCGCCCTATGAATTCTGATTCATTTGCCAGGTTTGCATGAAACTAATACAGTAGCTGAACCTTACTCTAAGCCGTGTTTGGTAGAAATTTGACTGAAAAATTCGATTGGTGCTGCCAGCTGTGCTAATTTTGGTGTCTTGGGTTTTGAAAATTCGCTCAGGAAAATAAAGCTTTTTATTTATTTATTTACCAAGCAAGGCGTACATGTATAAAAAGAATAAAATAAAATAGTAAATGCATAAAATTACGAAACAAAATAAAACAAACTATATATAAATACAAGACTAATAAATAGTGCATAAATAAAATAAGTTGTAAACAGACAACAAATAAAGTAATAAATAAATGACAAATAAATGACTAACAAATTAAATACCAAATTAGTAGATGGAGAATACCAGTTCTGGATCCTCATCCTCATCACTCCTCTGAGGAGGATGACGTCACTGAGGAGGATGACGTTGATGTGGTGGATGACGTCACAAGTGGAGGATGACGTAAGCGAGTATCGGTCCGCGCATGACGTAAACGATCATCTTTGAACTGATAAACAGCTCAACAGGGCTATTTATTAGCTCAACAGAGCTGTTTATCAGCTCAACTGGGCTGTTTATCGGCTTAACTGAGCTGCTTACCAGTTCAAAGATGATCGTTTACGTCATGCGCGGACCGATACTCGCTTACGTCATCCTCCACTTGTGACGTCATCCTCCGCTTGTGACGTCATCCTCCACATAGACATCATCCTCCTCAGTGACGTCATCCTCCTCAGAGGAGTGATGAGGATGAGGATCCAGAACTGGTATTCTCTATCTACTCAAATTTAAATTTAAATTGAATATACAATACATATATGTTAGTGTGGTGGGGGGTGGGGGAGACTATAAAGAGAGAGCATTGATGATGTTATTTTTAACCGTTGATTTAGAGATCGTAGGGGAAAAGTTCTCGCTCATGCTATTGAATAGCTTGCAGCGCCTATTTATTGGCTCGTTTGCTGCATAAGTTGTGTTGTGTTGGTATTCAATAAGCAATCGTCGGGATCTAGTGACTCTCAAGGGCTGATTGAGTACAAACTTTTCTTTCAAGTAAACGACATTAACCACGTCTCTGATGACAACGAAGCTGAAGCAGGCAGATAACATGAATCTTCTCGACGCAAAGGGTAACAAATTAATACATTTAAGGCAATATTCGTATGATGGTAGATTAATGAAACCATAAGGGTTGAAAAGGTCCCTCAAAGCGTATAGTAAAAATTGCTTCTGAACAGACTCAAATCTTTGGCTGTGGTATTCGAGAAGAGGACGCACGAGTGAAATATATAGGGATTTAGTAACCCAAAGATTCATAAACTCTTTGGCCTGTCGCTTAATGAAACCTAGTTATTTACCTGCCCGGGAAAGCAATCTATCGTAATGAAGATTGAAGCGGAGCTATTCATCCAGGGTGACACCAAGATCTAATATGTTGTCAACCCTGCTGATTGACGTGTCGTTGAGGTGGTACGTATAATTAACGCGTGCAGATTTGCGAGAGAAGCTGATTGCGCGGCATTTAGCAATGTTAAGAGGGAGCTTGCTCGCGGAGCACCAATGGTCTAGAGAGTTCAGTTTAGACTGGAAAAAGGTAGCGTCAGATGGTGTCCTGATGACATGGTAGATTTTGAGGTCGTCCGCACATAGTAAATGGGGAATGTCAGATAAAACCTCCGATATGTCGTACATAAAAATATTAAAAAGAAGAGGGCCAAGATGACTTCCTTGAGGTACACCGGATTTTACGTCAACTTTTCTTAGAAATTAGACCTTTATTAGGAATTTCACGAATCGCAAGCGGTCGTGGAGGTAGGAGCCAAGCCACTTTAGTAAAGATCCTACAATTCAAAATTGTTTCAGCTTCGGGATCAAAATTAAGTGATCAACTCGGTCGAATGCTTTGCTGAAGTCCGTATAGACTGCGGCAATTTAATCACCTGTCTACATTTTGCACAACACATCAGAAACAAGCACCAAACGATTAGTTGTAGTAGAACGACCTTTCCTAAATCCATGCTGCTGCTCGTTCAGTCGAGCGTCGACCAGAGGAGAAATTTTGCAGTAGATGATTTTTTCAAATAGTTTGGGAATAGCAGATAGAATGGCGATGCCTCTATAATTTTGAATAAAACGTCTATCACCACTTTTATAAATTGGTGTAATATAAGAAGATTTCCAATACGAAGGAAATAGCCCAGAGGAGAGAGAGTTATTGAACATAGTATGAAGGGACGAGATCAATTGTTTTACACACTTGATCAGAAAAGTATTACACACTTGATCAGAAAAGTAAGAGGGAGGAGGTCAGGTCCAGGGCCCTTGTTACTGTCAAGCTCCGTAATGGCAGTAAATATTTCATTCCTCGATATGGTCATATCCTCAGCAAAATTTGTTTGAGTCGCACCCGGGAATCGACACAATGTTGGGATGCTAGCTGGACCGAAAACTTCTTGAAAATGGTCAGCAAACAAGTTGCAGATCTCCTGAGGAGAGGAAGACAACCACGAATTTTCAGTGGACAATGAAGAGGGATAGCCGCTTGTTTTCCGCTTCATATTAACAAAACCAAAAAAAAATTTGGGGCTGCGGATTATATTCTCCCCAGCAGTTTTAATGTATTTGTCATACGCTTCGTGAGACTTAGTATAGAATTCGTGTGCAATTAAATTGTATTCTTCTTTAATACGACGGCTAATGTCGACTTGATTCTTCATTAGCTTGTAAAGTTTGTTTCTATGCTTTCTCAGACGCCTAAGAGTCTTGTCAAGTCAAGGTTCAGAGAGTTTATCTTTTTTTCCTTATCTTAGGTACAAATTTATCGCCCGCGTCAAAAATTATTCTACAAAACTTGGCTACATCATCATCAAGGGAATGGCACATAAACACGTTTGTCCAATCGACATTGTCAAGCGAATCGTATTTTTTACATTATGGAAATCGTATACAATCGTATTATTGTATGTACTTAACATGTTCTAATCTGTAGTGGAAAGTTCAACTGTAAGAGTATGGTAAAGACTATTAGAAAAGAGATTCTCTGCGTCATTTGTTGGACTAACCACTACATCGTCATAAACGTTTGTAAAGATTAGGTCTAACCAATTACCATTTTGGTTTGGAGTCGGAACAACCTGCTGCAAATCATGGCCACACAAAATCAGAAGACTCAAGTAGGTTTACTGGTATTAAACCATCATCAGACTTATCTGAAACAAAACGCAGGTTGCCAGTCCTATAACTTCCAGTGCAGTCATGAAATCAAAACGAATTGCATATGATTTATGGAACTTATTCTAGGCATTATTCAGAAGGAATCTGGTAAAAAAAACCATTATGGGGTTGCCAGCTATTGTTGGTTTTGTATATATTTTATCGTAAAATGTCCAAACGGTAATGATCTGGTAGTGGCAATAAACAACAAAAATATTAAGTTTTCGAAAATTTGAAAACTTTTGCGACTGGTAATCCTAAATTTCTTTGTACCCGTATAACTTCCAATGCAGTCAGCGGATCAAAATGAAATTTGCAGAGTAGGTTGATTTGTGATAGATTTTTGGCTTTGATGGTAGCACACGGTTGCCAGCACGAGGCGTTTCTTTTGCAATTTTCGTGTCAATAAATGCTTACATTCAGTATTCATATCGTGAACATTTCTAGAAATTTTGGGTTACCAACATCAGTCGTATTTTGACTCCAAACATCTTCCTATCCCGGTAACTTTCGACGAAATAATCGTATAAAATCGAAATCGATAGAGTTATTTGATTTTGGCGTGAGGCAATTGTGGGAGACTTTTAGTTGCAGTGCTGGTAAAGTGTTGCAAGCACTGAACATTGAGTCTTTACTCAATTTTATTATTAACTATGATCTGGTCGTGGCAAATCGAGGAAACACCCCCACTCATAGGGGACCTCGAAGTGTTAACGTTCTAGACATAACTCTTCACAATGATCCTTATGAACAGTTAGTAGAGAATTGGAGGGTTCTTGGAAGTCCATCATTCTCTGACCACTGTTACATTAGTTACAGCTTAAATTTCAGCCTCACTCGCATTTCTCGGTCGTTTCGCAACCCCAGGAAAACAAACTGGGAGAACTTCAAACGGGAAGTGACCAACGACTTAGGCCCAACACTCTTACTAGTAAACTGGTAAAAGCTTTTGAACAATCCTGTCCCAAAGTCTGTCCGAACTTAAGCCACCCTGGTGGAACAGAGACCTGGGTTGTCGCAGAAGACAGGTACGAGAACTCTTTAAGTTGGCCAAAGTAGCTGACTGTAGGGAATGTTGGGACGAATACAAGGACATACTTCGGCTCTACAAAACGGAAATAGGGAAAGCCAAATGGAGCTCCTGGAAAGAGCTGTGTGGTAGGATTGAATCCACCTCGGAGACAGCAAGACTTAGAAATTTGCTGGCTAAATGCCTTGTCACGCCTGGCCTGTTGTGCAGGTCTGATGGGGAGTGGACGAGCAACAGCTCGAAATCGCTGAAGATCCTCGTAGACACTTACTTTCCGGGCTGTTTGGATGACTCCACCCCTTTAACTCGTGTGCAGGCGTCTGATCTGCATGACATCGAAGGCATTGGCGAAGTTGCCACCAGGCAGAGGCTTGTTTGGTAAATTGACACCTTCAAGCCCTTCAAGTCTCCAGGTCCGGATGGTATTCTGCCGGTCATGCTTCAAAAAACAGGTATGCTTGCTGTTTCCTGGCTAAAAAAAAATTACAAAGGTTGCCTAGTGCTAAACCATGTACCTGCAGCCTGGAGGACTGCTAAGGTTGTATTTATACCCAAGGTAGGTAAAGTCAACCACGCGTATCCGAAGGACTACAGACCAATTAGCTTGACTTCCTTCCTCCTTAAAGTTTTCGAAAGATTACTTGATCTTCACATCAAACAAAGACTTGGTACTCAAACTCTTATCGAGAGCCCAAAAGACGTATATGAAAGGAAAATCTGTTGAAACGGCTCTCCATAGGGTAGTCCTCAAAATTGAAAGGGCACTCCATTACAAAGAATACGCCTTGGGAGCCTTTCTAAATATTGAAGGCGCCTTCAATAATGTGCACACAGCAGCTATTATGGAGAGCCTCCACGCAAACAACACTCACCCCGCTATTTGTAGCTTCATAGGCAACATGCTTAACCACAGGCTCATATCAGCGGAGTGGTCGGGTGCGCAAATTACAAGAAAAGTCTGCAGAGGCACTCCGCAGGGAGGGGTCCTATCTCCTCTCTTGTGGAACCTTGTAACAAACTCAATTCTGGAAAAGTTGGAAAGCAAGGGACTCACGGTTGTGGCCTACTCTGACGACATTCCACATACCCTTAGTCAGCTCATCGAGTACTCTCTAGGGCTGGTTGAGGAGTGGGCGAATACCGTGGGTCTTGGCATTAATCCCAATAAGACGGATATTGTGCTCTTCACTAGGAAGTATAAAACCCCGGATTTAGACCATATCATGCTGGGCGGCTCTAGGTTAGGTCTCAAGTTACAAACTAAGTACTTGGGTCTTATTCTGGACAGCAAGCTCACATGGAAGGCGAATTTAGAGGAAAGAGTTAAACGGGCAAGAACGCGATTTATGCCAGCAAGAGAGTGCTGGGTAAAACGTGGGGTCTACGCCCTGCTTTAACACACTGGATCTACTTGGCGATAGCTAGGCCGATCCTTGTTTACGGATGCTTGGTCTGGTGGCCAGCAGTGAATAAAAGCACCTTGGCTAGCATGGCGAATAGAGCTCAGCGGTTGGCGGCCCTCTGCACTACAGGCCCCTTAGCCTCGACTCCTCCTTCGTCTGTTCTGAACGTCCTGCTTCATCTCCCCCCGCTTGATCTCTTTATTAGAGGCACTGCCGCAAAGGCTGCTGTCAGGCTTAGGGAATCAGGGCACTTCGAGCCAGGATTCTTTGGCCACAGCAGTATTGAACGGAGTTACGCAGGAAGCACTGACTACCTGGTTCCCACTCTGGGCTTTGAGGGAGGATATCGAGCGACTGTGGGAGATGGGCAAGAATGGAATCGACAAATGTGTCCTGCAGCTCTTAGCATCTACACTGACGGCTCGAAGACAGCTCCAGGAGTGGGTGATGCAGCTATGGAAGCAGCTTTCAGGCTTCCGAATCACAGTAGTATTTTCCAGCCGTATGTGTTTGCGATACGTAAAGCCGCAGATCTGATACATGCCAATGATACTACTAGTGAAGTATTAAACATCTTTACGGACAGTCAAGCGGCGGTAAAAGCACTGATGTCTCACACATACAAATCAAAGTGTGTATTCGATTGCATTCAGGCCCTGAACAGTCTGGGTAACAGCAGAAGAGTCAAAATCTTCTGGGTTCCCGGTTATAAGGGTATTGATGGAAATGAGAAGGTGGATGCGTTGGCCAAGAATGGGGCTAGTCTTCCCCTTTTGGAAGCGGTTAACATCCTTATTCCTATCCAGACGATTAAGTACTCAATCGACTCCAAAATGATGCAGGGTGCGACACGCAGATGGGGTGCAACTCAGACCTGCAGGGTAACCAAAATCATGTGGGGGTCATACAATCTCGCATGGACCAAGTACCTCCTCGGATTGACTGCAAACGACTCGTTCGTATCATTACTGGTCATTGTCTTGTAGCAGCACATGCTACACTGAAAGAAAAATCTTGGTAAAATCAACAATTTTCCTTAGTTGTTTTTGCGTCAACTACGGGCTATAGTTAAAACAAGCATAAAAAAATAGTTGATTACTTTTATGCACCATGGCGCGTGGTTGATAAACAACGTCCGTGGTGCAAAAAAAGTAAGCAACCACAAACAATGGTATTCCAACAATGTACATAGTACGAAATAACTATAGCCCATTTTGATGTGTTCTGGCAGGGTTAGCTCTAGAAACGTACAATCCGGGCATTTTTCCGGGGCGGTAAACGTAAAGGTTTTAATAAAATCCTACTGTTTTGCCAAAAGACTAAAAAGAATATTTGCAGCCCATAATTCTTAATGTTTACCAAAACAGCCATATAAAAGCGGCACAGATAATTAAGTAAGAAAAAAAGCTAGGTCAGAGCATATACACTGTATGCGCTCACCGCTTCGGCGCTGCACTGCATCGCAATGCGTGTCCATTACATGCATTCATTAATTGCACAAAAGGCGTCATACAGCGTAATATAAAGGCTTCACAGCATAACATGAATATGAATTATATCGAACAGCAAACCGAACACAATTTTGCCATGTTGCATATGAAACTTCTATGATAGAATAGGAGTATGAGTATGAGGAGTATGAAAAATCAACAGTTTTCCTTAGTTGTTTTTGCATCAAATAGGGCTATAGTTAAAACAACCATAAGAAAATTGTTGATTACTTTTATGCACCATGACGCGGGGTTGATAAACAATTTCATTCGGAGCTTGAAAAACGTCCAAATGTTGAAACCATTCTACTTTGCGTAGAATAATTCCAAAGACGTTGCTCACTGAATTACGTTTGTTGAAATCAACTATTGCAAAGTAGTTTAAGTACCATAAAAACTCTTAATAATTCGAAACGTTGAAGTTTTGAGTGAATTGATGAACATTTTTCTATTGATCAACTAATTTTCGTGGTTATGAAACAATTAAAACAGTTGATTTCATGAACGTTGCGATATTTTTTGCACAACCAGAGCCAACTATTTTTATATCGTTAAATTAACTATATTAACATAGTAAAAATAACTATTTTCCTTAGTTCGTTTAACGATTTTGAATGAATCGTTGCAATACTATTAAAAATAGTTGAACCAACCAAGAGTTTTTCTTTCAGTGTATGGAAATGGGACTCCTAACGAGCGACACCTGTAGAAGGTGTCAAGAACCGGGAGTCTCAGAAGCTATCCAGCATCTTCTGTGTCACTGCCCGGCACTGGGGAAAACCAGACTGCGATACTTCGGTGAGCCCTGGCTGGTGGTTCTCTCGCACCTGGCAGAGCAAAAGCTGAAGGACATCCTTCAGTTCGCGAAAAAGTCCGGGGCCTTTGATGGCCGCTTGGACTGAATTCCTTTCTCGAGGGTCATTTATCTGGTACCGGTAGGTCTATGTGTGGCCATGTGCCAGCCAGTACAACCTAACTGAACATTTTCTTTGTTTATGTTATGCTGCTTTCAAAGTTTTGCAATATTTGGCTTTCCTAAATCTTGAAATTCCTGAAATCCTTTTTCCACCCTAAGAGTTTAAATGCATTGTAAAGAACAAATCTGCACTCACAATCTGCTCGATTCTTCTACTGTTCATCGAACATTCTAGCGGTTTTGGTGCGCTAGAGTTTTTCTACAATCTTGTGGTTTTTTCCAAGATTTGCAAAATCTCTTCTAGACTACTCGCATATCAAGCTCCTGTGATTTTTTTTTCAAGACTGAATGAGTAGGCATTCTATTCCAATCCGTAGATATCTTTTTAATCTGAAAATTTAGGAAATGAAACATTATTGTATGCGAAACTCTTTCTCTACGCCACAGTTCCCTATCCACTCTTTGAATCATCAAAGAAAAACTGAAGAAAAAAAACCGCTCCTGATTCTATCCATTCAAAATACCCTTTTTACAATCATAATCTTGTATGCTAAACTCCGGAACGTAGTTTCTGATCAGGTTTTTATCAGACTCTTTACTAAACATATTTCGATACTATCCGAAGATCTCTGCAAGAATCTGACTACTAAAAATTCTGTAAGTGAAAATAAAAATGTCTAATGGTCGCGGTACGGTATTAACATAGTGCCACGCTTATTGTGTTCTCTTGCATCGCGTCTCTGTTCCGCCAGCAGGTCAGTTTTATTTCGATGCAGATTATACCCGGCCGCCGTGATGCAGATCTTTCATTATCGTTTGAACATTCAAAACGAGACAAAACGAAAAGCAATAGCAACATGTGGCATGCGTAAATACCGCCCATGCACATAAAGTAAACAGTATTGTGTGTACCTGTTGCGGCCGGTGATCGACAGGTTGTATGCCAACTTGACCGAAGTGTCAATCGTATACCTAGCGGCATCAACTCTGACCTGCTGAACTCGCACTGGCCGGAGACTATTCAATGTGATTTCCTGCAATTTGTTTTGTTTTGAGTTGTAAGAAAAAAAAAACACACAAACAACATAACTAACAAGCCAGTGTAGTTGGAAGGCCATCATCTACCTGAGCCCTGCGCCGTCCAACTGAATCTTGGAAGTGAACAGGTGAGAGTTAATAGAGGTTTATATTGAAATCGGTTTTTCGTGGAAATTTTAGTTTTCTCACTTAGTTTTGTGTTTGAATTAGTTTTAATGGTCCGGATTGTTTGATAGAGCATGTGATTTTCGTACGAAAGTGATTTTTGATCTGGTATTTTACGGCGGTTGGTGGAGGTGGGCATTGTGCAGAAGGCACTGAAGTAATGAAAACGTTTGAATATTACGCATCTTGATTTTTACTGTACGATTTAGGCGAGTCTACCGCAGACAGTGATCTATCCCCATAATGCTACTGTTTTCTTACCTGTGGACCAGATACGGTGCGTCAGTATCATCGTGTTAGTTTCGTAATATTTTTAATTTCTTTTGATTACACGTGGTGCTTCGTTCGTTTTTGGGCGTAAATGTAACATTATGGTGATCGGGAAGGGTTTAGGTAGATGTGCAAAATCCACGTGATAGTTTGATTTAAATCGGGAATTTGCATTGAATATATTTTTGAATTACAATATTTATTCAAGTGATTACTTTGCCTTGAAACTGAATTGGACTCATACTTTGAAGCGAAAATATCTGATTTTTTTTTATTGTTCTGAGTTTTCACATTTTGAAGGCAGCGTATCCAACATAGGCGTGAACAAAACTTTGAAATAGATGGTGCAAGCAGCCAAATTTAACACACACTTCCCTTAATTTTCAGTGGAGTATTGTGTAGGCACAGGAAAGGTTTTGTACGGGGGCTAAGAGCAAGAAATTTTTGTTCAAGATAAGTCGGGCATTAGAGCGACCCCCGCCTGTGCACGCCACTGATACTCAAGTTCTTTGAACTATCGACTCTCTAAGGATTTAGATTGTCATTCAAATGTTATCAGACCCGTCTATGATAGAATGGGACATGCTTGTTCCTACAATCTAAAATTGATATTTAATTTAATTGTGACAATCAGTTTGAGTAAGCCTAGTGGATAGAGAACTAGCTTCTTCTAGGTTCGGACGAGGGGCCACGCACTGACCTTTGAGTTCACGTAGCTCTGAATAGGTACCGGTGTTAATCAGGAGTAAAGAAAGTCGTGGATCTAATGAAGATCTCTAACAGCTTTAACCCCCTAGAACTAATGACGGCAGTCACGGGCTTACTTTACTTAGTTGCGGCAATTTTAATCATCTGCGAGTTTTATCCAACGATAATAGTATCTCATAGAAGTCTTAAATTGTGATCAGTTTTGTTCTCTTCTTGTTTAAACGTTTTTTATGATATTGTAGACAAGAAGGAAAAAACTGATCACAATTTAATACTTCTAGGATCTCTCTACTTGCAATTCCTCAAGGGTTATATTTATTTGGCAATAGTTTTTAATTGTTGCCACAAGTTTAGCACGAACTAATCTTCATCATTATTTTTTTTCTATCATGATGCCAAGTCTCAGAGGATGCCTTTGATGCTGCAGATGCTGTCATTCAGAAATACTAGAGACCGTCAACGAAAATAGTGTGATTAGCAGGAGGAGGATGGCAGAGTAGTGAAAGAAGACAGCATTGAGTTTGGGACACATTAAACACAACACGGCTCGCTGAGTCCAAGCGATAATGTCCCCGATATTAATACCGCTAAAAGCCTACGCACCGTCTGATTTACGGTCTTAAGCATGACTGGCCACCGAACTATTGCTCGTTACAGCAGATTTATACTGTTGCAAATCCAGGAGAAGACTTTACACCAGTGTAAATTCAGGAGAACGTACGAGACTTAAGCTCCCGAGTTACACCTATAGCCCTTTTGCAGCTGTAAAGAGCACACAATGCTTTGCGAGGTCTTCCCGCTATATTTGCCTTCCATAGAAGCTTAAAATTGAGAATGAGTCCCAGACACTTTTACTTTGTTTCTGAGGCTTATAGGAGTTCCATTGAGTTTCGGTGGATTGAAGGAAAATGCATGGCTGTTGCAGCACCAGTGGATCTTACTTATGATTAGCAATACATTTTTGGATTAGGAGAAAAGTAAGACGAGATCAACGCAATCCGACGGAGTAATTCTTTAGGTGACCTTTGTGGTAGAAAACCACTTTGTATGGCTGGCTACTCTCATCACGGAACTGAACCGTTATATGTATGTGCAGCATTTTATAGTATTACCTTAATCCTATTTCCTATTTCGTCCGCTATGAAATACCGAATTAAGGATATTGAGGCATTTCTATCGATATATGGGTGTGTTTTATATATCTTTTATAGTTCAAAGTGTCAATACGTTCAAGTTACATAGCCGTACGATTTTAAAGTACGAATCTTTGAAAGTTTTGAATATTATATATATTTTAAAGTATACAATTTATGGTTTCTGGCGCTAGAGTTTTTTTCAGTATGCAGTGTGCATTAAAAACCTCCTAAACTTACTCTAACATTGAAAGTAATCAAAATCTTGCTTGCTGTATTGCGTGATAGCTGTGCACTGTTCCCCTTTTCCCCTAATTCCCCTTTTTTTGCTCTGTTTAAAGTCTAAAACTCTAGTAGGGGCCATCAAAGAGATGCAACGGTTTCAAGGTTTTTCAGTAGGGATATATTAGTTTTGTATTATGATACAAGCGTACACATTCAACTTTTTGTATGATCTGTCAATGTCAAAACATCGTCTATCAAGACTAATATTTTTATCATGGTGAAATTAACGAACGAGCTTAGAAATAGTTATTAAAGCTAAAAATTTAAACTCGGAGCTACGCGTCTGGAAGCACGAAGCTTCACTCGGACAGGTGAGTCTGGATTCACTATGGGAATATCTTTTATCTTTGACATAGAATTAGTTACCAATTCGAGCTGTCGTGATCTGAGCTTGACAATTTTATCTCCCCTTTCCTTGTGTATTGGATTTTCCGGTGTGAAGATTTTCATGTCATACCTGTACACATCTAAGTGTATAAACTCAAGCACGGAGCCAATTTTGTAGCCATGGGCCTATAACTTAGGAAGGGATTCCTCGTTGATGACAATGAGGGCCTGGCGTCGATCACCGGATGATCGTGGCCACATTCCAGTCGCTTACAGGTAGGTCATTGTTGCTCAGTTTTATGAACTCCAAAATATTCTCAGGTAAGGAAGGTTCGGCGGAGATCCCATCTACACCATGTACCTCAGTTTACTCGGAATCTAGTGTTATAGAACCACCTCCAATATTGTGCCCGGTCAAAACTCACCTAGCTTGCTTACCGCTAGCCTGTACAAGTCCGCGGAGCGCTGATTCTCACAGGCTATTAGTTTAACACGTCCTTGATGGCACCCAGCATCGAGGTACCTTGGTAATGGCCCAGGATTTTTTTTAATCAAATCTCTGAAGGAGAGCTTTCTGCTCCAACTTCCAGATGTCCGGCGAGATGATACCATCGCTTTTGCTTTAATCGATGACTATGCAGTGACCATTTCACTAAACGGCCGAGTTAATCTAGCTGGGACAGTTGTGCGTCTCTTCAGTTGGCCTTTTCTGTTTCTGAGCAGTCAATACTGTAGGAACCTGTGTTGCGGGACGAATCCTTTTGTTTAATTCTGTCCACTTAGAGGCTTCTCTGTTCATATCGGACACTGTTTCAGGAGAATGTTTGTTGGCAGTTCTTCTCTAGAATGAGGGAGGCGCTTCTCCGATTGGGTGTCTAAAGTGGGGGGTGGCACCTGTATCAACTGCAGCGGGTACCCAAGTCGGCTCAGTTGCTGTTCCATGTGAACTCCGCTCGGTGAAAATGGGCTTCTTCCTCTCATCAGTTTTCAGCTTTTTTTTGCCATGGCACTGTGAGGTCCCGAACCAGGGAGACAGATGTGGCTGCCAGAGCCAGAGGTCTATGGAGCAAGCTCGGAAGCCACTTCTACAAGGTGCTTGGGCAGAGTTTCGGGGAAGCTGCTTGTGGATGGTAGAGCAGACTTTCTGGCTATTTCTCCTTCGAATAGCAGCAAATCTTCCAGCCACTTCTCCTCCATCATAAGGGCACTTTGCCGCAGAAATAGCCCCTTCCTTGATTGCAGAAGCTGGGCTTGAATAAGGAAAGTCAGACTTCTGTCCGACACGTTTCGATTTTTTGTTAGTTTCACTAAGAGCCAGATGTCTATGGAGCAAGCTCGGAAGCCACTTCTACAAGGTGCTTGGGCAGAGTTTCGGGGAAGCTGCTTGTGGATGGTGGAGCAGACTTTCTGGCTATTTCTCCTTCAAATAACAGCAAAACAAATCTTCCAGCCACTTCTCCTCCATCATAAGAGCACTTTGCCGCAGAAATAGCCCCTTCCTTGATTGCAGAAGCTGGGCTTGAATAAGGAAAGTCAGACTTCTGTCCGACACGTTTCGATTTTTTGTTAGTTTCACTAAGAGCCAGAGGTCTATGGAGCAAGCTCGGAAGCCACTTCTACAAGGTGCTTGGGCAGAGTTTCGGGAAAGCTGCTTGTGGATGGTAGAGCAGACTTTCTGGCTATTTCTCCTTCGAATAGCAGCAAAGCAAATCTTCCAGTCACTTCTCCTCCATCATAAGGGCACTTTGCCGCAGAAGTAGCCCCTTCCTTGATTGCAGAAGTTGGGCTTGAATTGGACAAGTCAGACTTCTGCCCGACACGTTTCGATTTTTTGTTAGTTTTACTTTTGGAAATCATAATGCTGTTAGGTCCAATCTGAGGAGTCCAACTCCAGTGAATAGCCAAATTAATGGCTGCGGAACTCAGAGGGTTTTCTGAGACTCACCACGGTTTTATCTGGACGGAGATGATAAAATGATGCTAACCCGGAGACATTCACGAAAAGATTTTACTCTATCGCATTACCACCATTCAAACAAAGATTTGACAGTATATTTGCAATAATGATTTCAATCCCTAGTGACTAGTAAACGAAGATATTAATTCAAACCTTATAACCATATTTCTTCTAAACTTTTTTTTTGCGCCATCTCGAAACACCTGAAATCAGTTGGGTCGAATTTCAAGGAACCCATTCATAATTCTACCGCCCGGGCTCTTATTGACTCATTGACTCCAACTTGGCTGCTCATGGACGTTAGAGGTTCTATGAATGGTATCATCGCATATTTCTGGATCGGCACTCGATCTCTAGTCTCGATTTGCCTCGTACACAAACATATTTTCATCATCTCAGGTTCCTAACGATAATTAGATCTACCACGTTTACATAATCCATTCAGATCAACAACTTGAAGGAGATGATGACAATGACCACCAAATACTCTATCGGGACCCGCTAGTCAAGAGCCACTCAACTCGGTGACCGTGATTGGATGGAAAGTGGGTTTCAAGAGAAATGGTTTCAAATTGATTTTGGGCGGTAGGTTTTGTTCCTCTGATTCAACTTGCTGTACCGCATGACGCTCGAACGATTTGAACTGTGTGATACATACAGAGCGCACGCAAGACCCATCAACGATCAAGCGATCTTGTTTAGTGTTTTGATATATTTTGGAAGGTGTTAAAAGGGTAAATCATAAATTAAGTGGCCCGTGTGTGTTTTTCGTTGTCTTTCTTATGAAGAGAGGGCGGCGGGAAGATCGCTGAGGAATCGAAAGTGAATTTGATACGAATGGAAGACTAAGAACAGACGGGGTTTTAGGTCAATGGAAGACTCAGAAGAGACAGGGTTTTAGGTCCTTCGAATTCTGTGGGGGGATAAAATTGCATTTCTAATTTTTTGAACTTTTCTTGCACTGTGTGCTAGATCAGTGGCTGTGCTCCTTTATCTCCATTTACGCCTCATCAAACCTTACCTATCTAGCCGAATTGAAGACAGATCATTTCTAGGCTCTCCACTTGTTAATTTTTATAGCCGATCAAAAATGAAGAGGAGAATGAATTAAATACGTATTTTTTTGGTGGTAATTTTTCTTCTTCTATCGATGGGTATATGTTGCTAGAGTTGGGCGAAAAATGTGTTGATGAACACGACGGCGCAGCGGCCGCAACGACTTAAGACACGCCGTCAATCAGGAACATGGGCACGGTGTCGATGATGACGATGTTGTTAATGTTGATGATGCTGATGGAGATAGAGATGACCACGACGACTGTGATGATGAGGGTTGCAAGAAAAGCAAGCAGATACAATCGCTCCAAGCACGCCGGCCTGGAATTGATTCCCCAAAGCTCGAGCCGGTTTTATAAATTCAATTCGCCTAAGAAATAATGACGATGATGAAGAGGACGGTAAGAGCCCAAGAGATCGAGGTGAAGTGTATACCCCGGAACGCTAATTGACCGTGAGCTGTTAATTACGAATTTATTAGAAGTACTTAGACGTGAGCTAAGCTGAGGCCTGTTTGTGTTGTAGATTTTTGTATGATATGTGTGTATAGAGTTGATCGAATGGTTATAGATTTGAAATGAAATAAATGAACGTTGATGAGTTGGGGCCCGAGTGTGAACGGCGTCGTCGATGACGATCTGGTGATCTGAATGTTGGTGGCTTCAATGTACACGGCCTGAAAAGTGATGAGTTAAATTCGAAGATATATACATACACCCGTGAACATGTTTGTTAAGATTTCGTAGTGAAACTTTTCAAATTGCCTACGATGCATTATTCGTATTATTTTTTTTTTATCTTGACAGGATTTTTCGGGGTCTGTTGTTTGAATACTTTTGAGTTCTATTTCATTTACACATGCATATTTTTTCTATTGATTCGTGTCTTTTCTGAGTTTGTTTTCGGCCCGACGCGACGCGGGACCCCAAATACCTACGTTTGTGATGTGCATTAATAATAATTAATGTTTACACATAATTTTAGTATCCGAAATTGTTCATGTGAAATTTATGGCTCGGTAGGAAATTGTTAGAGAAAACGTATTTCTTTCGTTTGTTTGATTTCAATATACATAATTGGAAATTAGTAGGTTTTTTTGGTGTAAATCGGTTGGAAATCATTTTCGAGATAAAGTGTATTCAATTTTGTCCGATATTTGATGGTGAAATTTTTTCGTGAGTTCGACACAAACTTTGGGGCTACAAATCCTTCTGACATGAAACAAGAAAACCCTGCAAGATGGCTGTATAGAGTGAAATAATTGTCAATATATTTTATAAGCACATAATTTTAATAAGCATAGATATTTCATTTACAGGCTATGGGGCTCAAAATGTCAGTAACTTTATTTCATAGTAATTAGGTCTGTTTCCGTACTTTCAGCAAACTGCAGCAGTAACAGAATTTGGCAGCTGGCTTCTTTTTGCTGCAAAATTTGGCTTGCATTTGGCTTGCAGCAAAATTACGGAAACGACTTGCTGCGAATTTATTTTAATATATTATAATAGATTCAAGTACGGAAACAGACCTATTGTGTGCGACTGTAAATTGATTATATCTCAAATTCACTTTGCCCCACACATTTTGTGGTTAGATCCAT
Organism: Nemotelus pantherinus; assembly: GCA_963978885.1. Taxonomy (NCBI): domain Eukaryota; kingdom Metazoa; phylum Arthropoda; class Insecta; order Diptera; family Stratiomyidae; genus Nemotelus; species Nemotelus pantherinus. The sequence continues at coordinate 11,248,434 of OZ022267.1, read as the reverse complement.
AAATTGGCTAGACTAACTCATTCACTGTCAACGTAGTAAGGCTCTGATTTTTTTTACCTGCGTAGTGCAGATGACCAGAAAAATTCGTTTACCAGATCCCCAGGTGAACTTTCAAACAGCAGGGTGTTTTGAGGTTTGACTTACTTTAAAAAGACCATCTACACTCCCATGAAGTTCCGAGTCGGGATCAGCCTAAGCATCGATTTAACCCGGTTGTGTTGACTCATCTATCGGTAATCATGGACCTCAAAAGCTCGGCAAAGAAATCCTCCATCCACTTAATGTGCAGTACTGTATCAACATATGTTGAGACCGTGCACCAGTTCTCTTCGGTTCGCAACATTACATTGCATTTATCTTAGGCGTGACCAGGGCGAGCGTGGACTCAATATTGCGCCTTAAACTTACAAAGCGCCTGCACACAAAGAATTTGTGTTGAACATCACCGAGCTCGCGCACACAGTACCGTCAGTATGGTGTATCTACCTTATCCTTTCTGTTCAGGTATTTCCTGAAGTAACCGTGCCCTGTCAAGCACTGACAAAAGTAAATGTTTACCTCTCCGTGGCTACGACTAAGCCAAAGCTCAATAAGATCAATTAACTTAGCCGTCCAGCGTCCTTTATCACTTTCACTCCAGCGCTGTTGCCAAGGTTGGAGGGTAAGCGCATGCATGCGTGTAAGAACCTCAGTTCTGTTCAGCTCTGATCGAAAGAGGTATCCAGGAGATCCATCGGGATTGCTCCCGATACCACCATCACAGCTTCTTCTGAGACCTTGTGGTAGCTACAGGCGACTGGTAGGGCACCTCTGCACTAAACACTGGCAATGCGCTTCCGGAACTTTTTAGTTCCAAATTTCGGCTTCATATAGCAAGATGGAATCAGTCGTAACCATCAGCAGCTTCCATCTCACTGGGTCGGCCGACGTTGGCCATTAGCCTACTCAGCGAAATGATGACTACTAGAGTCCTTTCACATGCCCTGCGGATATGATCCCAATACGTCAGCTTGGTTTCCAGGGTCACCCCAGATACTTGACCAATTTGCTGTTCTAGATCTCGACGGAGCCAACTGTCATGGATATGTTGGTTGGTGTCTTCTGTTTCGTCAGCATGACAATCTCTGTCATTGAGACTGCCAGCTAGAGGCCGTGATCGGTCATCTATCGATCCACTCTCCTCATGACCTGGTTGAATCTAACTTGAGTGAAATCAGCAGATCTGGAAGTGATTATCTCTGTGACGTTATCAGTGTGACCTACCAAGAACACATCTGCAGATATTTCCAAGTAAAGCAGATCATCGTACATGATGTTCCAGATATCAGATCCTAAGATCGGCCACTGTATCGCACCTGGGAGGCCTCATACCTTCTTCTCACTTTGTCGTCAGTGTTGTAGAGCAATCATCGGTCCTTGAAGTAGTCCCGCATAATAGCCTGCAAGTCGCCAGGGATGCGAAACATCTGCTCAAGGGCCCGAAGGATGTTTGTCGCCGAGCTGAAGACGTTTTGTACGTCCAGCATTACCAGCAGTACAACCGGTGTGGCTTGATATCAAGTCACTTCCTTTCTGCTACAACCCCAACAACCTCTGAGATGGCATCGATTGTTGAATGCCCTTTCCGAAAGCAAGACTACTGAGTTGAAGTATTTCATAGTTTGCGCTATAAAACTTAACTTGACTTTGAGATATAATCTTGACAGCCAGAAAGAGACGAGCGTTAATTTAACACCTGATGTAAGATCATGGCTGATCATCCATGGCTAGATTCGAACCAGGTACTGTGTCATTTAATCACTCGACTTAAAAAACTTCAAATGATTGAAGTACTTTACACCCAGTAAAGTGATTTCTGCAATTTTTCGAAGTCCCTTGAACTATCGCCAGGGCTTCGAATTTTTTTTTTTTTATAAACAATTTATAAAATGTCAAGCATACTTTCTTAAATGCTAGAAGCACCAGCTTTTTAAAATTTTTGGTAATTTTTTGGTGCAAATAGTGAAAAACGGCTTTTTGCAAACATATTACTTTCGATTTAATTTTCCTGAATTTGAAAATTCAATCAAATTTTGCGCTGCTATATACTGTTAGAACATACATTTTTGGATGGTTTTGGTTTTAATTTTTGTTGTTGTTTTTTTTCGGTATTTCTAATTTTTCATCGCATTTATGATCCAGTATTTAATTTACAGTGGCTCACAGCTCATTTGATACAGTGCTCCTTTAAAAAATTAAGTTGCAATAACTCAAAACATAATAACAATATCAAAAAAGTTTGAACACCATTTGGAAGAAAAATGTTTGTTGTTTATTAAACAAGTTTATATTTGTTACAAAGTTGCTGTTTTACATTTAAAAAAACAAAAAACTCAAAGTTATAACAAATTTCATGTTTGATTAAGTTTGATTAAACATTAAAATTGTTGTGAATTATGAGGTTTCCAGTTGATTTCAATACTTCGTATGATAGCCCTTAGCCAAAAGCAGAGCCTGGAGCCTATTCGGCATTAAGTTAACGAGTTTTTTTGTGATGTCAGGAGTAATTTTTTGCCATTCCTCTAGCAGGTCTTGTTTATTAGAAATCTTGTGTTTTCTAATGTTGTTATCCAACAAAGTCCACAGATTATCAATGATGTTCATATCTGGTGACTGTGCCGGCGGCGATATCAAATGAGGGCAATCCCAAATTGGCCAGGACTGCACAATTCCCGACTTATGCTTTGGATCATTGTCTTGGTATAACCGAAATTGGTTGCTAACACCCAGTTTTTCAGTGCTTTGCAGCAAATTGTTTTTGAGTACATCAAGGTACTTTGTTTGGTCCATTGTTTCCTCAATAAACTTTAAATTTCTGACTCCGGCTGCGGACTTGCAGGCCCAAACTATCACATTGCCACCACCATGCTTCACAGTAGCTATGAGGTTCTCCTTGTTTAGCTCAGTGTTTGCCTTGCGCCAGACATATGACATTCCGTCAGAGCCAAAAATGTTAAACTTGAACTCGTCTGCAAAAATAACCGTATTCCAGATATAATAACTAACTAAATAATAACGAAATAACCGTATTCCAGAAATAACCGTATGGTCGCGAAGCACCCGTCGGACGGTTTCAGCACTACATGACTTCCTTAATTCACGATGAACCTCAGTAACCAATTTTGGAGCGGAAATCTTTGTGTTTGCTTTCACTTTCCTTACAATGTACCGTTCGTCGGATACGATGAAAATATTGTTTGGCACATTTCTCCTCTTATTTTCTACTCGATTTTCGTGTACGAAGCGCTCAATTATGTGCTGCACTTTAGAGACATTCACATTCACACTTTTAGCAATATTTCGAACACTTTGTCCTTTTTTAAAGTGGTTTAATACCAATTCGCGCTGTTCAATTGTGATGCGATGACCCATATTACAATTTTGGCTCATTTTGGCACTTCAGCTTACAAGATCTTGCTAAAAATTACTTAAGCCAATGTCTAAACACAATCAAAAATTCAAGAAACAAAAACAAGACAGATTAACGGCGCGACAAATAGAAGTTTATTCGCATTAAAGTGTCTGTATCAAATAAGCTGTGAGCTGCAATTTTTCTGCGCCAGTGGTATTTCTCTTTTACCGGACGCCGAGAAATATTGCTGGAACATTTTTTGTTTGCATTGTATTCGTTGAACGTGCATCTAGTCAAATACGTTTAAATTTTTTGGATAGGGTTCTTTATTTCAAAGTTACAGTGAATTGCATTTTTAAATAGTCCCTGTATCAAATAAGCTGTGAGCCACTGTAGTTCAAAGCTCTTTTGTGGGTTTCCTGAATATTTGAGAACTAGTTTTGAAATTTTTCATTTAATTTTTGGAAGTATTTGGAAACCATATATTTATCCCATTTGTGAAGTATTAAGCTTTCTATTTGCTTAAACTCTCAGGCAGTTTTAGATTCAAGCGATTCGTTAAATATAGATCAGTTTATCTGGACCACAAATGAGGAGGAGGATGACGTCACACATGAAGAAGAGGATGACGTCACAAATGAGGAATAAATGAGGTTGACGTTAGTTAGGTCACAAATGAGGTTGACGTTAGTGATGGGCGATTGCGAGATGTTTAACCCGATTATTTGGCTTGTTAAAACATCTCGAAATATCTCGATTGTTTAGTCGAATTTAATTTTGCAATCGAGAGAATCGAAAAAAACACCTCGCCATCGTAGCAATCGAATAAAACATCTCGCAATTGGCCATTCGGTCGGTCAAGTCATCGACAATCGGGTGACAGCAATCGAGTCAACCATAAAGCACGTTCACCTTCGGCTGCAAGCTGTAGCATTGTGGTGATCTTAGTTACAGTACTCGGCTATCGCACCTGTCTTTAGCTATAGCTACCCCCAGAGCTAACACATTCTCTTTCTGCTATACACCGGTCTTCAACAATCGAGTACAGCAATCAAACACTGCAATCGAGAGCACCAATCGAGTATAGCATCAATCGTACCCAGCGATCGAAATAAACAATCGAGTAGAACAATCGAGTAGAACAATCGAGTATATCGATTGATTTCTCGATTGTTCTTTCGATTGTTCTCTCGGTTGTTTTATAGTATCGATTAGGATTATCTCGATTGCTGAAACATCTCGCAATCGCCCATCACGTTGACGTAAACGATCATCGGGCCGCGCATAGTGCCTGTGGTCCGGGCAGTTTAGTTTATCACCTCAACAGGGCTGTTTCGGTTATTTAAGTCTCAGAACATTTTTGTCCTAGTATCCATTACGATTCTATGATATTTTTCTTCAAAATTTTCATCAATTATTTCTAGACTCACGCCTCTTTTTTCTTGAGTTCCATGAATTTTTTAATTATCATGATTTTTACTAGCTGGAATGATTTATTTGTAAGCTGCCATGATTAGACTCCCATGGTTCGTTCTATAGACTTTCATGATTTCTCCTAAACCCCACTGATATTCTTTCTGTGTCAAACGCGTCCTATCTTGAATATATGTAAAAGAACTTCAAGAGCGATGTCTGTTTATCTAACATAGATCACGGGTCTGCTGGGTGGATATCTGATCCCACTCATAGTTCAGACATCCCCCCGACGGTTTTAAGCCCTTTTCCATGCATTTTTCATTCGTACACTTCAAGAATACCGTGATTTTATCACTGTCTATGCCATTAACGACCAAACACTCTGCATATCGACCTCTTGCTCCGATTATATCCCCACTTCAGCTTAGACTACTTCTTTGCTTTTTCCTTTTTTTTCAATTTTAAAACGCACCAAACATTCTCATTATTTCCACGGATCATTGAAAATATTTTTCCGCATTTCATTTCCATTTTCATTGCGGAACAAATTAATTCACTCGATTACGAAATTAAGCTCCCAAGATTTCGTCACTCTTGCGTAATGACTATCGAGAAGTTAAAATCTGAAATTCCGAAACAAAAAACAGCAAATACTACTACCCAAATGATAATGATAACCATAATGAAATAGAACATCATCCCTCTTTTTTTATTCCATTTCGTGCGGAAACCGGGGAAATCATTCTTTGTCTATTATTGTGTTCGATTTGCATTTTGACGAAGGTAAAAGTACTCAGATCTTAATATCGCACGACTAAATTTGATGACTGCAACCGTTTCGAATGGCATTCCGATCGGAGTGTTAGGTATATAAAAATAAAAGAAATTGTCGATTTGAACTTTTTCTTCTGTTCGGTTTTCTTTGTAGTTGTTGTTGTTGTTGCTTGGCGATTTCTTTTGGAAAATCTTCACAAAAAAGGTCTATACTTCCAATCACCCCACCCGTTAAAATTTTCCTTCGCCATCGAATGAATAATTTCTTTTAATTTTCTTAGCGATAACGTTAAGTCCACGAGCTCATCCAACTAGCCCAGTGAATCAGTCACCCCAACGACAATCCACCCCATGGTCGCGGGAGATATAATGCAATGCACGTTGAAACGGCGCTCCGATAGAAAATTAAAAGGAGGAATTGAGAATCCGTGGATCAGCAGATTTTAACGTTTGTTTCTATGTCTTATTGAAACCATTCATTCCGATTCTGAGGCTATAATGGGATGTTTTAGGTTTTATTTTTTAAAAAGTCCCCTTGGTTTGCTTTTGTATCTGTCTTTGCTTCAGTCCAGCTCATATTCATCTATTGTCGATTATTTTGTTAATCATTTGAAATTCGATTTGTTTTACACTTTGCTATCAAACTGTCTCGAATTAATTTTCTCCGAGGGCTTGGATTTTAGGAATTTTTTCGTTAAGCTCAGTGTTTTAAAAATACTTCAGTAGTCTTCTTCTGGTTTTTCAAGGAATCTTATTTTCATATGGAATTTGGGAATTTTGGGAAATTGTGAAATTCCTATTAACACCTGCGGACGAAAGATGATAACACGGGAACTGGGACTCCGTCGTGAGTTTTCATGGGACTTCATTATTGTCGATCTCTCAAGACCCATTTTGAGCGCAAACTTCTTCTGCCACTATGAGCTAGTCTTCAAATTGGCAAACGCTATCATTGTGGATTCTCTAACTTAACCGTCAACTAAAGATATGTTTCAATCTTTGACAAAGCATACGGGGTCTCTAGTAGATCGAATAGTAGAACTGGCTCTGCCAGCCAAAATACGGGGGGCTTAATATCGGGTGTTCCGACCGACGCATCTAATGGCTCGAAGGCTACCTCTCTGTCAAATGTCATCTAAAGACAAAGTTAACGTGACGAAAATGGAACGAAAAATCGCAGACAGTATGGTGGCTGGAACATGTCTTTAAAGATATTTGTCAGGGCTGTTACCCTTGTATTTTTTGTATTTTGAAAATAATGATTTTTTTTCAACACCAATAGTACAACAACATTAATACCTTACAATCTTATCGTCTGCTTTTAATGCTTTTAACAGCCTCTTCTCGTTGGCTGGGGTTTTCAGTTTAGCTCGTCGGCTGGGGTCTTCGGCTGTAGCTCTCACCTTGTCAACGGGGGTCTTCGGTTATAGGTCTTACCTTATCCGTAGGACCTTCGTTTGCAGCTCTCACCTTGTCGGTGGTAGTCTTCGGTTGTAGCTCTCACCTTGTCGGCGGTAGCCTTCGGTTGCAGCTCTCACCTTATCGGTAGGACCTTCGTTTGCAGCCCTCACCTTGTCAGTGGGGCCTCTGGCTGTAGCTCTCACCTTGATGGCGGTAGCCATCGGTTGCAGCTCTCACTTTGTCGGTGGGGCCTTCGGTTGTAGTCCTCACCTTATCAACGGGGGTCTTCGGTTATAGCTCTCACCTTGTCCACGGGGGCCTTCGGTTGTAGCTCTCACCTTATCGGTAGGCCCCTCATTTGCAGCCCTCACCTTGTTGGTGGGCCGTTCGGTTGTAGCTCTCACTTTATCGGTAGGCCCCTCATTTGCAGTCCTCACCTTGTCGGTGTGGCCTTCTGCTGTAGCTCTCGCCTTGTCGTCGGTAGCCTTCGGTTGCAGCTCTTACCTTATCGATAGGACTTTTGTTTGCCACTATCACCTTATCGGTAAGGCCTTCAATTGTAGCTCTCACCTTGTCGGCTGGAACTTTCATTTGAAAATTTAAGGATTTGCTGTTCATACTGTGCAGTGCTTGCTCAGGTGCGAATGTCGGTTATTGTTGCTTCGCTTGTTGCGTTGTCGTCTACAGTTGGGATCACCAATTCGGAATCAGTTAAACACAACGTTCTCTGTTCAATTCTCTAAATTTTATACTTTGTCTACACAGCCAAAACGAATCTTTTGAGATTCCATATCGACCAAGAACGGTAACCCTTCCGCAATTAATCTATATTTTCAGCAACCAAAACGTCTATGGAACTCACGACCCGATAATATGATCCAAATTCAAAGAATGTATTGGTCTTAATTAGGACCAGGTCGGATAGAAGCGATTTTAATATATGGGCAACCCTGTGGCAGTGGTGCCATCTTAAAAAATCACTTAGAAAAAAAAACTGTTATCTGGCCTTTTAATTCCGATCCAGCCACCATTTGATGAAATTCAAACAGCTACTGCACCTCTCTTTAGACCACGTTTGATAGAAATTTTGGGGGAAAAGTTAGATTAGAGCTGCCAGCTATGGTAATTTTTGTCTTTTGAATTGTGAAAATTCGCTCAGCAACACAAAGCTTTTTGCCCTTTAATTTCTAGTGCAGTCATGAAATCAAAACGAAATTCATAAAGCAAGTGGATCTTATTGGAGGTTAAGTAAAATTTCGTCGGAATCTGGTTAAAAAATCATAATAGGGTTGCTAGCTATGGTGCGTTTTTTTTGTTCATATCCTTCTCAATTTTTATTCAAATGTTACTGATCTTGTAGTGCCAATCAACAACAAATACCAATATTTCGAAAATCTGAAACCTTTTGCAAAAGGTAACCCGAAAGTTTTTTTTTTCATCCCTATAACTTCCAATGCAGTAATCAGATGGAAACGAAATTGACAAAGTGGGTCAGCCTTAATGTGAAACATATTTATTTTACTTTTGGCTTTGGTTGCCAGGGTTGCCAGCATCAGTTATTCTTGATATTTCCGTACTAGCAGATCCTACCATTAGATATTCATGTAGAAAACATCTACAATGAAAATAGACAATCAATGCTTTAAATTTTCCAGGTTCTAGACATTTTTCGGATGGCAACCCCAAATATCTTTCTATTCCTGTTAGTTTCAATGAAGTCATGATCGATGATGTCATCGTACCGTGAAGCACATATATACTCAAAATCTGCACAATTGCTTTACCTTTCTTCGAACACAAGTATTTCTAGAGGTTCCTGTGCGCTAGAGTTTTTACACTTTACTTTTATCTAAAATTCAAATGCTCATCAGTTGTTTGAATTATTTTAATGAAGATTTTCTTATCTTAATAAAACGAAAACAATATAGAGCAAAAGTCATTGCTAAAGCTTCGTTTATAGCCAAGAAGGTAACTATCATTGGACACCGTCACGTTCCAATATCCCACAGCTAAGTCGTGTAGTCACTGCAGTATCTGACGCGCCTTACATTCAGAGCGGAATTTGTATCGAACGTGTTGTAAATTCTTTAATTTCATCTTCAGCTTTGCATCTCTGTCCAGCAATTTTCTGATGCACACTGCACTTAATATGGACGCATTATATATAAAATCCATTTAAAAACAGCAGAAAATCGTGTCGATAATTTGAACATTGAGCTCCAGCAGCCAGAAGGAGCGTCAAAGCCAAATAAACCTCATCGCAGAAAAAAAGGGGAAAATCGATTGAATTTGATTGAAAATTGGTAATTTTGTGGTGATAGAAAATCAGAATCTGAAAATCACAATAATGGTTTGTTTAGTTGTCTTGAAGTAATGCCGGGAGGGCGGCCAGCGTGCCGCTGCTGTTGTTGTTGTTGTTGCTGCTGCTGCTGCATGGCGTGACATTTCGCATATTTGTGTGGATCTGCATTGGTCCTTGTACAGAGTGTACTTATTCGCTTGTAAAAGGTTTGGTTTGTACCCGTGCAAAACATTGTGGTGAATGATCCGTATATCGTAAAGAAAACTCATCCGGACCATCATTAAAGTTAATATCATCCATCATTTCATCCATATCTATGTATGTATCTCTCTTGGCGCGCACGATTACCATAATAATAATGACACGATGATGATGAGTTCGTTGCGGTTCGGTTTAAATCACGATAGGTAGATGACTGCAACAAATCAATTTGGGAGCAATTGCGGGCAATACTTATGTATATATATATACTTCTCGAAATAATGAGAAGCGTGAAAATTCTTAGGTAATGAGAGATAGCAAATGGTCATAAATACTCCAGAGAAGTCACAAAAAAGACTGTACGAAGAAAAATCTAGTTCACAATTATTACAGTTGTTTCAGGAATACTTCAAACCCAGTTTGGTAACCTTAACCGAAAAAACGTCACTATGTTTTCCGTTCATTTTCCATTCATTTTTCAAAGAATCTTAGGTTTAGGTCATTCATATTTGAAAATCAATCTGTTATGATTAATTATCTTAGACTGCTTGAAAAAAATCTTATTAGCAAAAGATTTACTTTTTGTTTCTCAGTTTGTCGTCTCAAGTGTAAATTTTCACCTAAATTATAATTCCAAGACACATTGTTTAGTTACAGCTGGCTTTGGTTATCCTACTTGATTTATGGCGAAAATATCACTGAAAATATAATAAAAAGCTCGACATTAATCGATCCATTCACATTAGTATAATATATAGGGACACTGAGCACAAGTCATTACAATAAACGAAATATAGCTTTAATCGGAAAAAATGAAACAGTATGAGGTTCGCATCGCCAGTAGTGATTCGCAAAACAGCACATAGCACACTGTGCACAGCACACCAGCCACAGCACATAGCACACTGTGCACAGCACACAGCACACCAGACACAGCACACCAGACACAGCACACCATGCACAGCACACCGCACACTGCACACATAACACATTTACAGTACCGCACGTTACTCTCCCAGTATGTTACGTGCAGAATTCAGTATTATACTATGCATAATGTCCAGTGTACTGTGGTTGCGATGTAAGGTGTATCACCAATTATCATGACGCTCGTTTAGTTTTCGGTTGATTTTGATAATAATAAGCCCTCGATAGCATTGATCCCGATCACCGTAAATCTTTCCAATAGTATTCTTTGAGCTCAACTATAACTACCTCATACACTCTTTACTTGAAATACTTACTTTACATTACTTGAAAACAACAATATCTGCATTATTTGCAATCTGTCAATGATGCTGCTGATGCTAATAATATGTACATATTTTCTCGATATGAATAACTACAATGTCGGAAGAATTTTGCGCAAGTCTCAATCACTGTTTATTGATATTACATTGCTCTGATCTTTGCGGTTTGTGTTTTATGGATGCTATCAGTTTTGCACGCGCACGCGTATATTTACGTATTGCTATTCCATTGCAAAGAAAATTTTAATATGCGAAATAATATCGAATCGATTTAAAGCAAACGAATGGTGGTTTGACGCACTAATGTCAAAATAGCAACAAAAAAAAATTTAAAATTGAATCTCGCAATGAGGTTTCAATTCGAATATGTAAGAATTCAAAATTAGAATGGATTTTGTTATTTCTCTACAAGTCTATTCCTACTTGTTGTTTACAATGTTCAATAGAAATTTGTGCCTACTTATGGTTTTTGTAATGCCGTAACAAATCTCCAGAGGTTTGATTTGTAAAATCTAGGCACCATTTTTGAGGAAAATGAATTTATTTGGAGCCCTTTCAGTCAGGAAAATAATGGAAAAGTTGTTAGTCTCCGTACCGACTGAAACTCGTTTTCAGACTGCTGTAAAAAATCAACTGTGATTTTTTCTTTGGAAATTTTACAGACTAATGAAAAAACTGATAGTAATATTATTTTTGGCTGCCTCGGCGGTTTATCATCTTATTGCGATGTAGGGTTCAGAGTAGTGGCTCATTAAGCCAGATGCGTTGAGCAAGCAGGCCCCGGGTCGTCAATATTCACCGACTGCAATGCTAAGGAGGTTGACTACTTGGCCGTTCCATGCGAAACAAAGAGGTGGTGGAATTGGTGGCCGACCCTTTTATACTGAAAAAAATCCACATGGTGCCCAGAGCTATGTAACATAGCGCATTATTTATGGCCTCATACGCTATGTACATAGTACTCTGAGCTATACAATATGGCTCCCCGCGCGAAAATGTCAGAATCTACATAGCGCGTGGTCCTATGTAACATGGTGCAGTATTTATGGTCCCACACGCTACGTACATAGTACCCTGAGCTATGCAGTATGGCTCCCAGTGCCATGGCACTCCAATTATAACTTGCAGCCATACTGTGTGAGGAGATCTATAAATGTCAGCAAGCTTCTTGAGTATAGGAGAGGATATGGTCTTTGATGCAGTTGACGATAGGTGAATTCCATCACCTATCATCAACTGCTTTACCTTCAGATGTCCAGAACTAAGAAGGCTCGTGGCCTTTTATTGGATGCGAACTGTATCATCTTCATGTAGTAAATACATATTGGCCGAGGCCCAGCGAGCCGAAGTCAGACGAAACCGCCAATATGTGGACGGTATTTGACAGCTCGTCACAAAATCGCGTTGGCTCGTGCTCAAAACCCACTCCGATCGGAAGTCGCACGAGCGCCGGAGAGACCTGTCAAAGTCGCTTGCCTGGACCGTCCACACACTCGGGCTCGCCAGCTTTCGCCAGGGCTCGGCCAATATGTATTTTCCATATCAGATGCACTGAAAAAACACATAGCGCCAGACGCCATAATTTATAGACTTCTGGCGCCATGTACATGGTCGATTTGTGATAAAATATAGCGCCACACGCCATAGTACATAGGAGCAGACGCTATGCTTATAGCCTTCCACGCCATATACAATAGCCCTATCAAAACTACAACGATCCCACCCCAAACAGAAACAAGTGAGGAAGCAAACATGTCTGCTGGCCGCTATTTAAACCGCGCGAAGAGAAGGATCAACTTAGGTGGGCTCAAACGGCAGCGAAAAAAGGCCGCGAACATTTTGCCAGCAAGAAGAAGCTGGCCCTTAAAAGCGTTGCCCTCCATAAATAGAGCAGAACTTGTCGTAGAAGCTGGCGGAAAAAAAACAGAGATCCGCTGATGATGAAAAACCAGTTAATAAGAGGTCAAAAAATGATAATAGTCGGCAATTGGCCCAACAACCTCCCATATATAAGCCGAAAAGGGTCATAAAGGCTAGCGCTGTTGCTCAACAGCACCTCATCGTGGCTCGATTGAGTCAATTGTCGCTTGAGAAGTGGAAGATTATAGAATCAGGGTTGCTCAATGCGATGGGACCGAATCAGAAGGGTCAGCATCTTCTGGGTTTCCAGTCACAAGGGCAGTGATGGAAATGGGAGGGCGGATGCGTCAGCCCAGCATGGTGTCAATCTTCCCACTTTAAGGATCGGTAAACATTCCAACTCCCATTCAAACGATCAAGTATTTGATTGATTCCAGTATCATGCAAGGTGCGATATTCAGATGGTGAGCAACTTAGACCTGCAGTGAGGGTCAGAAATTTAACAGCTACTAAATACCTGCTCGAATCAACGTGGATTAATTACAAAAAGGTGGTCGGCATCATTACTGGCCACTGTCTACTTATCTGGTAACACTACTAACCAAGAGGTCTAAGTGTGACCGCATATCAGCCAGAAATATCTAACTTAACCTATCGTTCATGCAGCTGGATTCCCACATTTCAATAGACCTGAATTCTAATGAAGATGGTGATGAAAATGTCAAACATCCTGAAGAAGTAGATAATTATCTGGGTATTTGAGTACCCAAAATAATTTTAAGTCGTCTGCATAAAGCAAACAAGATGACGATAAAACAGTAGGAAGATCGTTGATGAAGAGGCTGAATAATAGCGGTCCTAGTATAGATCCCTAAGGTACACCAGAAGAGGGCGAAAACGGAGAGAACGACACACCGGAGAGAGAAACAAAATAGGTGCGGTTAATTAAGAACGAAGATATCCAAGAAAGTTAAGGCTTACAGATACCATATTGGCGTAATTTGAGTAGGAGAAGCTCAAGACTGACAGATTCAGTTGCCTTTGAGAAATCTGTATATATAGCATCAATTTCAGAGTTGCGATCTAACGCCGAGGCCACTGCATAAGAAGATTCAATGAGATTCGTACATGTGGACCGACCTTTAACAAAACCACATTGCTGAGGTACGAAAGCATACTCAAGAGAGTCACCAACATGAAACGTTCAATGATTTTGGAAAAGCACGAAAGGATCGAAATAGGGCGATAATTTGAGGCGACGTTGCGTTCACCAGATTTGAAAATAGGGAACTTCTATTAAATAAAATTGATAGGGGAACACACAAGGAAGATGAAAGATATTTCACAAAATAGTTAGGAAGGCCATCAGGTCCAGGAGAGTGATTAGAATCAAGAGGATTAGTCGAGAGTGAAGAGAGACAGGGAGGGAAATCAAAAGAAACGCTATAAGAAGAGCGAATCATTGAGTCAGAGTATACAGAAGAGAAAAAAATCACAAAAACGAAGCGAAGAAATCACAAAAACTCTGAGAATGAGCAGCAGTATATTATTAAATGTAAGGGAGTCAGGTATAGGAGAGAAGGATTTTACAAAAAGCGAAAGAATGACCAGAAGTTTTTAGGGTTATTCGAAAGCAGAGAAGATTCAATGTGCGATAGATAATTGCGCATGCCAAGTCTTATTTGATTCTTGGCAGCAGCACGTAAACGAGAAAAATTCGCGTAGTCCTGGTCGGAATGAGAGCTCAAAAATTTGCAACGTGCTGCATTTTTAGTATCTAGAGCGTCACTCTCAGTGAATCAAGGAGCATCATTACGCTTACGCAAGCGGAAGATTGAAGTTTAAGCGGTGATTAAATCTAGGAGAACAGAATATAATTTCTTAGGTGCAATGTCAATGTCAAGTCCTCGAAACAAGCCAAACCAATTAATTGAGTTGAGGTCGAGAGCTAAGAGGTCAAAATGTGTTTTTTTTTTTTAAATTGAAACGAGGCTTATTGGAAACTCTAGTACGATTAGATAGATTAACGGCAATATCTACAAAGAGGGCAGGATAATGGGATCAGGGTTCGTATAAGGCGTTGTGGAAGGAGATAGCGAAAACAATGAAGGTTCGATGTTGTTGTTTTTATTATTTACATTTGGGACAGAGTGAAATTGATAAAGTGAACAAGATGAAAGGAAAGAGAAAAGAACAATAGAAATATTGTTGTGAGAAACAATGCGGGAAAAACCAGAGTCCCATTGGACAGATGGAACATTAAAGTCACAGCAGATAATGAGAGACGAAGGAAGAAAATATATGTTCAGGTAGGAAGTTAGCTCAGTGAAAAAACATTCACAGGTAAAGAAGGGAGACTTGCACGAAATATATACAGAGGCCACAAACAACGAAGATTTAAGCGACAGGGACACGCAAACTGCTATACATTCAGCAGGTAGACTGGGAACGAAATCAGTGTAGAGTTTACTTTGAAGGGAATGAAGCCCGGCAACAAACACCCCGTCTCCATGAGACTTCATAGTTGCTAAGCAGTTAGGTTACGGCGGTAGACATTTGAATTGGAAAAAATTCAGAGCTGAGGATATCATCAACAAGCCAGGTTTCAGCGAGCCAGATTAGGTGATCGTTTTCGAGTAAAGAAGCAGTTTTAAATTCTTCCAGCTTAGTCCTCATGCCACGAACATTCTGGTAATACAAAGAGATGTTTTGACGCTTAAAAATTGATTGCAGGATCTTTTGTTGTTGGTTGAGCGAAAATTTTCACGATATTCGAATGGCTTGACCAGCGTAATAGGTGGCCAAAACTTGGGATTGGCTACAATATCCAGCCCATCTGGCAGTGCAAGTTTGAAAGAAGCAATCAATCGTCTAGGTTGGTTGTCCATAGTCAGCTTGATGCAGTCGAAGATATGCGGGATTTAGCCGAGTTTACAACAGATGTAATTTTCAACGGCTGCAGTGGACGTCTCGCATGCAAAGCGGAATACAAACGCTTGAAGAGGAGTTGAAATTATTCGCAGAGTTGGCAAATCCTCACAGACATTTGTACCATTTCGAAGTAGCGTTGACAGTGGCCGCTGTGTATGGCGATTAGTCATAGAAACCGTGTTCGATTTCTTGTAGGTAGAGCCCTGGCTCTTAGTGTGTAATGTCCCTGGTTCGAATCCAGTTGCGGACGAGGGACCGCACACCGAGCTTTGAGTAAATCAAACTCTGAATAGGAGCTCAGTGACAGAGCAAATCCAGAGCAGAGTGAGGCATGATACAAATTATTCCACAATAATGATTCCCTATTATCATCACCAATTTCAGAAATGGGCAACGAGATCGGTAATAGCTTTGGGAAAATTTACTTCCAGCACATAAACTATTTGAATTGATTTCAATAGATACGGGTGCTATTCTGCAGGAGAGGCTTAATTGATTCATCAAGACATTAGACAATACTGAAGTAAATCATCATATAGAGAAAACTTTTGCAATTTACGAATTTATAATATAACTAAATGGCCGAGTATTCATTGATGAAGTCTATAATTCCTATTTTTTTCTCCTTCTCTCTCCCGATATGCTTCATCCAATTATCAGGCTTCCATTGTCGTTCAGAATAAAATACGTTTATATGGCTTTCTAATGCAATTGAAAAGCCACAAAAACATTAGCTTCGTGTAACGGTTCGCAAAACCAATATTCGTACAGAAATTTCAATTTCAGTCCAAAAAAATAGATTTCGTTATATAAACACCAGGCACGTTGTGTCTTCTAGCAATTTGCAAAACGATTATTTTACCTCTACACACTCTCCGTTCCTTTCTTTCGCTCTATCTTTTTGTGTCTCTCGCCACATTAAAACCTATCCACAAGAGCTAACAATCAAATTTTCCGAAAAAAATACCACAACGAACTTAATGAGAGTGTTGATTAAAGCCAAAGGTAAAGAAAAGAATCAAACCTAGAAAATCATTTGACGAAATCAAAATCAAATACATACGACGACGACGACGACAACGATGATGAGCAATGAATCACCACCAACGGTCCAAGAACCGACACTTGAGATGGCCCAGCGCCGGATGAAGTTCGAAAAGACTTTTTCCCGAAGATGTTTCCTGTAATTAAGTCTTAGGACGCATGAGAGATTATACAGGTGAATTAAGGTAAGGTAAAGTAAAGCTTGGTTTTTCTGGTACTGGCGGGTGTCTGAGGGAATGTGCTGGTGAATATCAAGCGAATGAGTGGATAAAATACAAGAAAAAAAAACGACAAAAATAAATGCTGGGCCACAAATTATTATCGCCGTTCATAGCACTGTAGGATAGAGTGTGTGGTATGTATCAGAGTCACCTCATCGCCACAACAACCCGATCGATCTCCCCCGAAAAACACATCACACACAGCCCAAGCCAGTGTAGTAGACATTCTTTCTTTCACATACCTTTGTTCGATGCACAGCGAATGGGTTAAAATGGAAATTAAAAATTTCGGCGATTTAATTGCATAATTGATCGTAATGACGATGCTGATGATGATGATGGTTCCGATCCGATTGTTTTCCAAGCTTGTAGAGAAGACCGAGGGCTTTTGGTCTGTTTTTTTTTCTTCTTAATTCGGTGCGGTGTTTTGTTCACGTTGCGGTGTTGTTTGGCATCTCTGTCTATGAAGGCTGTGAACATTGAACTGCTGAGCAGTTAACTGATGCTGGGCTATGGTGGTCGTTCGGTGAATTCACTGTTTCTGTATTTTTTCTCGACGATCCGCCGAAAGTACATCAGGAACTACACACACACACACACAAACGCATACACTCAGAGCCACAATTCAGAATTCACGGGCCTCCACCAGAATGGTGATAACAATGATTTCGATAATTTGGCATAATTTCAATCTTTCGAGTTCAAGCAACAGTTTTTTTTTCTGGTCGAGCGACAGGCCAGTGAGAAAGAGAGATAGACGCGAGGGGTTGATAGGTGCTAGTTACAGAGAGATATAAGCATGGAGTTGTTAATAATATTCTATGAGCAGCGCTGTCAATTTTGTTAATTACAGGTAATTATTCCCTCGATGTAGCATGTAGGTTTTTGGATAAAAGGAGCAGTGGCCGAGGGAACATTTGCCGGGGAATTTAATTAAAGTATGAGATCTGAAGGTTTGGTTCAATGCAATGTAGAAGAGATATGAGAATTTTGAGTGGGTTTTGTTGGAATAGGTGATGTGAAGTTAAAGTTTTTTTTTAATAAAAAAAAGTCCTATTGTATATTATTTTCGGTGATAGGTGTTATTTTTTCTTGGATCCAGGCATCCTATATCCAAGTGGTATAGATTGATTGCCAATAAATAAAAAAAAACAATTAATTGTGCAGTTTCAACACCAGCTCAAACTATATTTTTCGGGTTGCATGGGATGAGAATTCATTCAATATAATCCATGAATATAGGTGAAATTGATATGACTAAGATCACTAGCCGCTTTGGCTCTAGTTAAATAAAAAAAAAACTAGCGAAACCCCCTGCTCCTAAAAAGGATATAGTCGTATACAACAAATATTTCGCTAAATTTCAAAATATACAATTCGATAAGCTGGTTAGCTCATTTTGCTTTGAGGATAAAAATCTGGCTCCTAGTGTGTGAGGTACATGTTTCCAATTCAACTACGGATGGGGAACCACACACCGAGCTTTGAGTCTATTTAATCCTTAGTTAGCACCTAAGTTGACTCTAACGCTTATAACGAAGTATGGGGTACCTCCAACACAAATGTTCGAGGTGAGGAACTTTTTGATTTCATCCTTGCCCATGACCTTTTCATCGCCAATACTGGTAGCGAACCAACCTTCCTTACCTCACACCGTAGGGAGGTGCTTGACGTTGCCTTGATTCGTGGGCAGCACTCTCATCTTCTCCGTCACTGGAGGGTTCTACAGGAGTGTTCATTCTCTGATCATAGGTACATATCGTACAACGTGGCTGGCCGCAGCTCTCCCGAGCAGGTAGCCTTTGTTAACAGAAAGAAGACGGACTGAAAGCTATTTAATTCTCTAGTACGATCCTCTCAGGAAACTGTTCATAAGAGCATTGACTGCTACCATCAACTGGAGAAGACAGTTGACACCCTTACTAATTCTCTCAACTTCGCGTCTAGGGAAGCATGTAAGCCACCCACAGGCAGGGGAAATCCTAAGCCCCTCTGGTGGAATAAGGAGATCAGTACCATGCGGAGAGAATGTAGGAGGGAGTTCAACTGCTCAAAAAGATCTAATGACTGGTCGCTGTATAAAATGAAGCTTAAGGCTTTTAAGTATGCCGTATGTAAGGCAAAGAGGTCCTCATGGAGATCTTTCTGTGGTAATGTCGAGAGTCTCAGCGAGTCAAATCGCCTTCGTAAGGTCTTAAGCACGACACCGAAGGATATGGGGTGCATCATGAACCCTGGGGGCATTTGGACTAGTTCGAGCGCAGATACTCTCAACGTTCTGATAGACGCACATTTCCCGGGCAATCATTGCCCTCTAGAAGTGGCGTGTCAGACTAAGTGAAATTGCAGTTCAATGCCGCTGTTCAGAATATCAAATTCTCAACTGAGGTGGGCTATTAACTCCTTTGCCCTGCTGGCGTCCTTGCGGTTGACGCTCAGCAGTCCATGGAAGTATCGCTACCTTGGCTCAGAGAGATTTATAACGCTTGTCTACGCTTCTCGTATGTTCCCACCAGCTGGCGGGAATCCAGAGTGGTGTTTATTCCTAAAGCAGGAAAAGTTACGCACGTTAAGCCGAAGGACTATCGTCCAATAAGTCTAAGCTCCGTCCTGCTTAAGATTTTAGAAAGGATAATTGATTACCATATTAAAAGATCAATCGATCCTATGCTGATCTCGCAGTTACAGCATGCTTATACCAAGGGTAAGTCTGTTGAGACCGCTCTTCACGTCCTTATTGAGCAAGTTGAGAAATCACTTGCTCTAAAGGAATATACGCTTGCTGTCTTCCTGGACATCGAGGGGGCCTTCAACAACATTGATTCTAACGCAAGTGTTGAGGCTCTCTCGGTGCTGCATGTGGATGAACGGCTTATTGCGTTTATTGTGCAGCTTCTCAAAAGTAGAGTTGTAATCTCTACGCTGGGTAATGCCAGCGTTAGACGAGGAGTCAGTACGGGCACACCTCAGGGTGGAGTTCTCTCTCCTCTGCTGTGGAATATCACGGTGAATACTCTTCTAATGAAGCTGGACTGTGCCGGCTGCAAAGTAATTGCTTATGCAGACGACATAGCTGTCTCAGTGTCGGGAAAGTATTTATCTACGCTATCGGAGAGGTTAAATCACTCTCTTGACATACTTTCACGTTGGAGTCGTGAGTGTGGCTTGAATGTGAATCCTAATAAAACGGAACTAGTGCTGTTTATAAGGAAGTACAAAGTTCCCAGTTTTGAGTTACCCAAATTGAATGGGGTCTCCATTAACTTGAGCCAGAAGGTCAAATACTTAGGGCTGATCCTTGACTCGAAGTTACTATGGACGTACAATGTGGCAGAAAGAGCTCGGAAGGCTTTCAACGCACTTTACTGTTGCAAAAGGGCCATAGGAGCGAGTTGGGGATTACAGCCTCGTACTGTTGCTTGGCTTTACACTGCTGTGGTGGAACCAATTCTGTTATTTGGAGTGGCGTTCTGGTGGCAGGGTGCTCTTAAGGCTACCTGCAAAGGGCAGCTTGAAAAAGTGCGAAGAATGGCTGCACTACAGGTAACGGGAGCGCTCCGCTCCACTCCTACTAAGGCACTGTTTGTGCTGCTACATTGGCTGCCAACCAACCTACTGATCTCACAGCAAGCTAATCTTGCTGCTGTGAGACTAAATTGTATCTCAGCATGGAATAGGACAGAGTTCGGTCATGCGAGGATCTTGGCCGAGGGAGTATCCGCACCAGCGGCTGTTGACTACATCGCTCTGCAATGCATACTGGATTTGGAGTTTACAACTCGCATTCCTGGCAGGGAGGAATGGTGTGATGGTATCACCCTTGATAATGGGCTTATCCATGTGTACACTGACGGCTCAAAGCTAAACAATAGAGTCGGGAGTGGTGTATACTCAGATGAGCTGAATCTCAAGCTGTGCCTCCATCTACCAGACCACTGTAGTGTCTTTCAGGCGGAGGTGGTGGCTATTTATCAGGCAGTCGACTGGCTTTTGTGTAATCGAATATTCGAGGTCAATATTGGTATTTTCACAGATAGCCAAGCGGCTATTATGTCCCTTGCAGGTCCTTGTACAGTGTCCAAGATTGTTGCTGAATGCCGTGCATCTCTTAGGGAGATGTCGAGACATTCAGTTGTTCAATTGATTTGGGTACCTGAACATAGGGGTTTTCAGGGCAACTGTGAGGCCGATGAGTTAGCAAGGCTTGGAACTTTGCTACCCGAGGTCTCTTGCTCCTTTTCAATAGGTATACCGATGACATCGGCCAAACTGGCCATAAGGTAAAAATATCTTGAGGACGCTAGGAAGTCCTGGGCAGATGAATCTTCCTGTGTGATAACAAGGCAGTCCTGGGTATCCATGGATGCGCATCGCACCAGGCAGCTTTTAGGCTTAACTCGAAGCGCCCTTTGTTGCACTGTGGGCGTTCTAACGGGCCACTGACTTATAGGACGGCATGCACATCGTTTGGGCGTAGAGTTTAATGACTTCTGTCGGAGCTGTGGCTCTGAGGATGAAGAGGAATCTGCCCTACACCTCATGTGCCAGTGTCCGGCTTTGGCAAGGAGAAGACTGGTGGCACTTGGTGCACCCTTTCTTTCAAACCTTTCGGAACTGTCCCTGGCAAATCTAAAGGGGATAGTCCGGTTTCTCAAAGGAAGCAAATGGTTTCCTGACTTTAGTGAGTAGAAGAGAGTCACTAAATATTGTGGCATCACAACGGGCCTCTCCTGTGCCTATGTGTGCTGGTCGTAAGGCCTCTGTAGATCGGCAGCCACGTCAACCTAACCTTATCTAATCTAGAACCTAAGTTAAATCAGGGACAAACTAATTATTTCGCACTCGTTACCACCAGGACCACCAATCCCCACTTCATCAACTGAAATTCAACAACTTTGCTTTTCAGGTTACTTGTTTATGGTTCCTACTGCCTTCAAATACCGCCTTAAGCAAAACTCTTACTGCATCCCATCCATTTGATCCAAATCATTTAATTAACAGCCTGAAGCGGGTCCAGAAAGCCCCTAGCACTGCAACCTCCTGAGTATATTGTGCCTCTTCTGAGTTATGTCCAGGCTTGGATGTGTTGCTTGACGGGACATTTGTTATGACCCTGGTGGAGAGAAGAGCAGAGCCAAAGAACTCCAATATCCATCTCACTAGTGTTGGACAGTGTGTGTGTCGCAGTTACTGCAGCAATCGTCCCGCTCCTTACCTTTTCTGCGGACATACTTTTTACAAGGAGAATGACCTGTCAATGCTCCACAGAGGGCTCTTACGCTATTTTCGCACAGAGCCCCTGATTCTTTTGCTCTTATGTTATCGAAGCCGAGGTGTGCTTTTGAGTGATTTAAATCCTTAAGATTAGCCCAGTAGCTTTCGTTCTTTTTCTTGCGCCTTATTTTCAATTCCTTCTTCGTATCTGTAAGTAAATCCCCAGTGAGGAGAAGAACCCGTGAAGAGCATTTTGGCTCCCATTTTGGCGTAGATATTAGCTTCCTTGGTACCTCTCATGGCCGGTGATCCATTTCAACTGAAAGTTGTTCTTTGCCCCTATTTCATTTAGGGCCTCTCTCACCGCTAAGCGTGTAGCGGAATTTATGTGATCGCGACTGATATAACATAAAGTGGAAAAAGTCTACGTTCAATTGCTTCCAATTAGTTTGTACCGTTGAAAATGAAAAACAAATAGCTTCTTGTTCCTCAAATTATCTTATATTTTTCTATTCACTAAGACGATATTTAGTATTCGATATAAAGAAAATTATTTACTTACCGTCCAAGGTAAATTTTGGAGAAAAATGATTTTATATTCGCTGAACGATTTATTTTTATTTCTAGTTTGCTTATTATGCATTTAAATAATTTTCCCCTCTATTTTTTTCAGGTACATTTTGCAAATAAATGCATGAAAATTTCCATTGAATAATCAAATATGTAAGTACCTAATTAATGATTCATATGTGTACATTGTATACGGTGGTATATTTGATCCAACATTATTTCATGCTATCGTTAAATAAATTGCAATCAATTATTTTAAATACTAAACATAATTGACAATTGTTGCATAGTCCAGAGCTAGAAAAAAGTTTTGGATTTCAAAAACCTCTTATTCAAATTAACTACAGCAACTCCTTTCGATTTCTAGCAAATGTCTTTTTTCTCTTCATCAATTACATTACCAGTAAGACAAAGTAATCGATCTGTGTTATTAAGAATGTGTCTCATTTGTTTGTTTTTTACTAAAATTATACGAAAGTATTTGAAAAATTTAGAGTTAAGAGAGAGGTTAACAAAACATGGTCAATATTTTTATGATAAAAGAAAATGCCAGATTTTCCATTGAGCTCATTTCTTTTTTCATACGACTGACACGATACTGATCAGTGTGAGATCTTCTGTGTATGTTTTAAAAACAAAAGTAAAACGTCAAAAATAAATCCATCTAGTCCAGGGGCATTATTAAGTATTCTTTACTTCCCTCACGTATTCATTTTTCCATCTGGAATATATTTTTTCTTTCTATAAGCTGTAAGGCTTCATCCACTCCCTGATCGTGCTAAGAGTATTTTTTCAAGCTCCTCTGACTTTGGATTTCGTGATTGTTTTTAAGACTTCTAGCATTTTTTCCTCGTCTACCTTGAATTTTCTGAAGCTTCTATGGGTTTTTTTACGATCTCGTGATTACCTTCAGGACTTCCAGCTTTTTTTTCCAAGACTTCCCTGAATTTTCTCAATATTTCTTGATTTTTTTACGATCTCGTCATTATTTTCAAGACTTCCCGAATTTTTCCTTGTCTGTCCTACATTTTCTGAGGCTCCAACGATTTTTCTGCGAACTCGCATTTGTTTTCAGGACTTCTAGCATTTTGACCCAATCTTTATTATATATGAGGCTCAAAGTATAGCAGACAGTTCTGCTTGAGAGAGAGTGGCCTCCTTTGGAAGAGAGATATGCATTTAAAAACTGGAATCTACGATTCCTGCTCCTAGTCCCCCAATCCATCTTTGAACCATCCTTATATCACATTTGCGCAGCTTTGTACGATGGAGGTCCTCCCATTGGTTCCTTGATGGAATTGTGACCTTGAACCTCTTCCCGAATGAAGTTGAAGTTTCCATTATAGGTCTAATGTCCTGCAGTATTTTGAGGTTGCTTTTTAAGTCTCCTGATTTGTACCTGTAGGCCTGTTTTAAGCTTATAGTCTGTTTCAGTGCTTCATTCTGAATTTTGAAGTCCAGCATTTCTAGGTTTAGAAAGGCCACCTTTCCTGACGTTGAGCCTGGAATGGAGGCCATTCATTGCTCCAGTAATCAGCAGGCAGAGTATCCTTTGAAGCTTGTTGAGCCTATTAGCGGCAGTTTTTTGTGTGTTTGTGTTCCACCACACTATAGCTCCATAAAGGATGATAGGTCTCAGTATTTTATGTATGCCCATCATATCCTGAATTGCGTCCAAGCGTTTATTTTGTTGCCCATAGTGCCGTTGTGGCCTTCCGTGTCGTTTTGTTTAGATGATTATTCCAGGTGAGTTTTCTATTTAGTTGGAACACTAGATACTTTATCGCTTCCTGCAGACAGATGACTAATTCGATTTTTCTCTTTCTGGGTGATTAATCGATAAACCCTCTTGCTCGCATCACTTGATTGTTTCATTTCAAGCTTTTTGGATTCTGGATCTCAAGGTATCCATGTGTGAGTCTCTTATTATTACCGTGATGTGTTCTGCGTAGCCAAGAGAAGTTGACCCTTACTATTTTATAGCCCGTTTTGTTGTTTTACGTCCGTGCCTACAGTAAAGTTTAACTGGACGGTCTTCCTGAGGACTGGACTGTGTCGACAGCCGGTGTCAACTGAGCAAACAGGGGCAAGCCCTTGCTGCTCGTGTCTACCAGTTTGTGTTGGGGGCAGGCCCAGACACCATATTGGTAGATGCGAGGCATATCCAAACCTCTGGTATACTGTGGAATATAACACCCGTCCATATACGCGGCTCCACGTCACCTCCGGAGATTTTAACTCCACGACACTAACCAAGCGCCAGTTGGTAGTGCTACTTAGATGGAATGTAGCAGCCTCCCCAGATTAGGTTCTAAAACACCAAATCCCCGCGATGCTCCCACTCAATCCCAGTGGTAAGGCTCGACCGAAGTCCAGGGGCTCCTGACCACCCGCGGTCTCGTATCTTTTTTAGCCCCGGAAGGGTTAGAGGTCCTCAATGTGGCTCCATGCAGGAACAAAGAGGCTCTCACGGTCCTGCCGTTTCCCTATGGCATCCCTCAGACATTTCTACCGCTCGTCTCGCCATCTTCATCGGCACCCGGGCTTTCAATATCATACTAAGTCTCTTGTTACTTCCTTTCTTCTCCAGTTGTCGAACTTCATTACTCCTCCTCAGTCGTCTTTCTTTTCATATTATTTGTCTACTAGTTAGTGCAGGTTATACTATCTTTTGACGTTTCATACTACTTAGTCTTACTTCCATTTTCATTCGGTCTTCAACTCTTCTCCAGTTATCGAACTTCATTACTCCTTTCAGTTGTCTTTCTTTTCATATTATTTGTCTACTAGATCGGTGGTGGCTGCGTTATCTGTCGCCATTTCATATTACTTAGTCTTACTTCCATTTTCATTCGGTCTTCTACCGCGTCTTAAACTTCGTTATACTTTTAGCAATTCATTTCGCCCTACTATGCCTACTATTGAGGGTGACGAGAAAGTCATTAGCTAGTAAGGGCCATAGCATGCGGGATAATACTCCTCATTGTGGATATCTCCTCCTAGTGTCCGCCCTTAACATCGTCTCTCCCAGCTCCGTATTTTACTTGTTCACTGTGCTACTTCTTACTTGTCTCCCTTAAAAAACGTGGAACAGCGGGTCGTGTTTTGCATTGCATTGCCAAAGGCTCTTTCTTTGTCGATGAAGGCGCATATTGCGATTTTCTTGACATATCATTTGTACCAGCAATTTCTATTATTTGTACCTTATCTATTATTCGTACCCTTTTGGAAGGTAAATTAAGATGTGTGAACTGGTACCTTTGTCAGAAGATAACTCCTTATCAGTTTCAGCTTCTTTTATCAGTCAATCAGCTTCTCAATGGTCTTGAATAAGAAATATGTGAGGCTGATTAGCCTGTATGATTTTGGCAGGTCGATCGGTCTGTTGCCGTCCTTAGAGATGAACACAACTCACGCCAGTCTCCACAACTTAAAATCCATTTTGGTACACATATTTAGAGCGAGCTTAAAACTCAGCTAAATAGCAATTTTCCCGTGGTTCTTTGTAGCAGAGCTGGGTAGATTCCGTCTGGTCCTGGTGATTTAAAGGGTTTGAAGAAGTTTATTGCCCATTCAACCTTTTCATACGTGATGATTTATTTAATCAGTGGTGAGTGTGGTGTCCGATCAGAGTCTTTCTCTTCTTCGACAAACTTTTCGCAGCTTTGGAGAGTGTGTTTTAAGCAGCACTTCCAGTGTGTCTCCAGAGGTGGTTTTCATCCCTTCATCTTGATTTTTAAGTAGCCCTATATGCCCTTGGTAGCATTTGGACAGAGTTTTCTGTACCTTGGTAGTGTCTGTGATGCTATTAAGACTCCAAGTCGCTCCAAGCCTTCCTTTTGGATTTCTTTAGCTCTTTGTTGTATTCTCAGAGTTTTCTTTAATAGACCTCCCAGTTTAATGTAGTATTGCCCCTCCATATTTGCGGCTCTTCCGAGTTCTACCATTGTTTTGGGAGCACTGATTTTCTAAGGGCAATCATTGCGGTATATTTTGAGGATTTTTCGGGTAACCTTGTATGCAATATCTTCCGATTCTGCCTTCGTAGTGAAACTCGTGTTCAGGCTATGCCATCCCGCTGTAAGGTCATTTTGATAGCCTTCCAAGCTAGTGTACCTTGATTGCTTGTACTTTACCGTTATTACGATATCTTTCCATAGAGCGAAGTTTATATATCTGTGGTTAGAGAAAAAAGCTCCTTTCAGGACATTTCATTTCTTCATGTAATGGACTGCACTGTTTGTCATCAACGTGAGATCTAGTACCTCTTGTCTGTCAACTTTCAGGTATGTTGGCACATTACCCTTATTTGCTATAGCCAAATCGCTCGTTATGAAGAATTCTAAGAGTGACTCACCGCTAGCGTTGGCGTCGCTACTCATTCATGCTGTATAATGAGCATTGGCATCGCATCCAATAATCAGCATTTTGTTGTCCCTTCGTGCTGTTACTTCTCATCCCCTAGTAAGTAGGCTAAGAAAAATATCGCTTCTACTATTCCTCCTTCTGTACTTGGAACACCACTGTCTCTCTATTGGTGTATTTTGGGATTAGAAGAAAATTAATATTTGGTTTAATTATTATCGCCGCTATCGGGTTTTCTTCTCCTGCGGCCAAAATTGACTTTCTATTTTTGTTATGCAGGCCATTTAATCCGCCTTTCATTTACTTAGGGCTCTTAAATGAACCCCCTGTTATAGGTACCCGAGGCGAACCTGCTGCTTACTTCCGCCAAGGCAGCTTTGACATGATGTAGGTTCGCATGTAGACACCTCATTCCCTATCATCCTTGGTTGGGAACATGTCGCTTCCACTATCATCCTCCCCTTTTGATAGTTGGAGTGGCGGCTGGCTCAGGTGCTCTTCCACCTGGCTTTTTGTTAGTTAACTTAACCTGCCCAAACCGGAAGCTAATGTTGCCGTCTTCGTACGTTATTTTGGTTGCTGAGGCATTCTACGGCGCACTTACCTTTATTTTTGCTGAAAATAGCGCTCCAGGACTTGACGTTGATGTCCTCATTCTGGCGTTCTACGAAAGCCAAGCTTCTCTCCGTAGCGTCCATCCGCTGCGTTGGACTATTAGCCTACAAGGGGTTTTAGGGTTGAGAATCGGAGGTTCCTCCGTGGCTCATAGAGTGGCCCCTTTCCACGGCTTTATCTTCTGGGCCTCCGCCCTTATTCACTACGCCGTTAATTTGTCCTTACAGAAGAGGGACACGTAACCTACTTTTTAGATGACGCTAAGAAAGTGCGAAGCAACGTCTCTCTCTTTCTACCTCCGCCAGTATTATTTGGATCAGTTTGTTAATTTCAGCTAACGATTATACTTTTTCGCTAATTTGACGTTTGACAGGTTTACTTTGCTGCGTTTATCGACGTTGAAACTCCGTAGGATATTATGTCCATCTCTTTATTTGGGGGGAAAACATAAATAACTCATACAAATATATTGAAAACGAATAATAGAGCAACTTGAGGCGGCTCCATCTCTGCGCCATGATGACAGTTGTAATGTCATAAGGTTTAATCATATAATTTGCAGGCTCCACAACTGCTGAATAAGTCTAAGCTGGTCAGCTGCATCATGAGGAATTAAGTTTGGTCCGAAAATAGCATAAAAATTGTAAGCTTCAAACAAAGTGAAAACGAAGAATGGTGCTTGAGCTGTGGAAATTCAGCTTGGGAGGTTGGTTCTTGAAGGAGTGAGTGGATTTGAAAGCTTGATAGAGTAGCAAGTCTGGCGCGTTACTTTTTTTAAAATTTTGTTAAATATTTTTGAACTATCTTAGTACTTTTACGATGTTATGTATGGTATATATATATATATATATATATATATATATATATATATATATATATATATATATATATATATATATATATATATATATATATATATATATATATATATATATATATATATATATATATATATATAATCCAAAAATTTCAGTGAAAAAATTTCAGGAACGTGCCATCCGATTGAACTGAAATTTTCAGGATTCATCGGAGTTAATGCAGAATAGTTCCAGGTCTTGAAAACAAAAATTTTAACCATATGGCGCCAGCGGCCATTTTAGTGATATTTTAAATATGTCTATTATTCTGTCAACAAATAACTTTTGCAAAAACAAAGTTTATGGGATTGATTTCAGACGTGTTCTTACCGTGAATATGATAATATTTTTGAAATTTTTAACCCTATGTGTGCGCTAGGCGCCTAAAATGTGATTGGGATTGCCAGGCAGTCA
This sequence comes from Nemotelus pantherinus, assembly GCA_963978885.1. Taxonomy (NCBI): domain Eukaryota; kingdom Metazoa; phylum Arthropoda; class Insecta; order Diptera; family Stratiomyidae; genus Nemotelus; species Nemotelus pantherinus. The sequence goes on along the minus strand of OZ022267.1, from coordinate 11,219,608 downwards.
GTTCAATTCAAACGGACCAGTAACAGATCAACCGCTAACAACGGCAAGGCCGAGATAGCAAATCTGGAATCGCAGTAACTCTGTCGCGTCCGTTCCAAGCGCTTCCGTAAAGGTCAAGACGGAGGAAGGGAGGGGAGGGGCAATCACATTAAGTTCGTCAATCCGTTTTGAGTGTCGTCAGCAGCTGAAAATGGCCCGTTTTGCAATTTACCGAAAATCATGTTCGTGCATATGTGCACATACATATTTAAATAAAATGACTGATATTTAAATAATAATGCCAGCTAGTATGGCGACAATTTTTTTAAACTCATATTAATGTATCGAATACTATTTCACATCAATAAATCATCTAAAAGCTATTTTATATTTATCTCAAAATGATTTCGCAGTAGTGTTTTCATCATTATTCGCCTGATCATCCAAGCATTTGCGATAACTTTATTTCCATTACTCGTTTATCTCATAGTTTCATTGTTTTTCATCAGATAAATATTTCAAATTATTACTGGAACTTTTAAACTCATATTCACCTCAATATGATCACCCACGTCACAAAACACGAAATCTCACCTCACTTTCAATTTCATCGCTCCGTACAAATTAGGTCTGTTTCCGTACTTCAGCAAACTGCAGCAGTAACAGAATTTGGCAGCTGGCTTCTTTTTGCTGCAAAATTTGGCTTGCATTTGGCTTGCAGCAAAAGTACGGAAACGACTTGCTGCGAATCTATTTTAATATATTATAATAGATTCAGGTACGGAAACAGACCTATTAACTTCCGATCGGTTCCGACGTCTATCGAGCGATTTTGAATGAAATTATAACGACGCTGTTAATTGCTGTCGAATGCATTGGAACGGACGCCACGACGGAGTCATTGCAATCGCTAAGTAAACTACTGCATCGCATTGCAACGCTGCACAGTGTCCGTTTACTTCCTGCTAACTACCTGTTAACTTCCGATCGGTTTCGAGGTGCCTGCGACGTGCCTGCGACGTGCATCATTTGATTTTGAGTGAAAGTATAAGGACGCTGCTAATTGATACGTCGTTCGTCACGGGGGTGATTGCAGTCGCTGATAATTACACCACTGCAACGCAGCGCAGCGTTCAGTAGCTGTCAGAAAAGATCATTGGTTCGGATTTCCATTGCAGTGTGAACAAGTTCGATGACCGGACGCCGTCAATTTCAATTAAAATTTCAATTTCGATTCGCATTTGAATTTGCATTCGTGCAGTGGTAATGAGTTTAGTGTTATTTAAACAAACTTAATATGCAAATAGTTATCAGGAGTTTGACATTTTGGGTGGTTTTATATTGGTGGTTTATTCTTTGCGGTAGGTAACGCTGAATCGCGCAGGCCGTCAGAGATAATGTGTAAGGAAATATGTTAAATTCTGACGTTTTTATAAATTTTCATGGAATAAAGATATCTTGCACATAAATTTTTACTTACCTAATCAATATTTTCCGTTTTTTTCAGGTTTTTGTTTCGATTTCCGCCCATGATTACACTGTTTCTTGAGGTCAAGGACATTAAGTCGTCGGACATGCTGCGACAGTTTTAACACTCCGACGGGCGCATTTGATCTTAGCGGCACACCTCCATCTTTTTCGTTTGCCCCGCCCACTACGCTCGCTTGTCCCCGCCCTCCTGCCTGCTATTCTCCTCATTCCAAGTGCCAAAGAGAATGCCAAAGTCAGTCAGTGTTTTTCCATCACCGTTTCCGGCTGGTCGCATTTTTGTGTCTTCCAGGCTCATTGCGCCCGATTACGTTACAATTTAAGAAGTAAGTTTTTTTTTATATTTTTCAATTTTATGAAGTTTGTACCAGTCTTGAAAGGCCAAAATCATAATAAATAATAAATAAATAATAATTTTAAGCACTTTGGCTTTTTAAGCACATTGCGCCCGTTAATGCAATAGGTTATAAAATTGTAAAAAATGTTTCAGGCTTCAATAAAATGTCAAGATACGATTTAGAAAACCCCGAACAACTTGCCGAAGTTCACCGTCTATTGGAGACGTCTTTTGATGGAGAATTATCGTCATATGAAGATCTTTTCAGGGATGAGGATTTGGGTAAAGAAAGTGACATTGAGTTAGAAGATGCTGTCCAAAATCGTGAAGAAGAAAGAAAAAGAAAGTGACATTGAGTTAGAAGATGCTGTCCAAAATCGGAGACTGAACAGGATGCTAGTGACTGTGATATAGACGAAAGTGGAGAAATTAGGGATTTTTATATGGGGAAGGATGGAGTCACCAAGTGGTATAAGACACCTCGCCCAGAAAAGGGTAAAAAAAGTGCTCATAACATCATTACTCACTTACCTGGAGTTATTGGAGAAGCAAAGTCGGCTAAATCTCCAATTGAATGCTGGAATTGTGTGTTTACCGATGATATTTTGACAGATACAGTAAAGTATACCAATCAGTATATAGAAACTGACAAAGCAAAATATTCCAGGGAAAGGGATGCTATGCCCATAGACTTGGTCGAGTTACGTGCGTTCATAGGATTACTCTACTTGGCTGGTGTATATAAAGCGAACAGGCTGAGTCTTGAAGAACTTTGGGGAAAGGATGATGAAGGAATAGCAAAGTTCGGCCTTGTTATGAATATCAAAAGATTTAAGTTTATTACTCGTTGCCTTCGTTTTGATGACCGTGAAACCCGATCCGCCAGAAAAGAACTAGATCGACTCGCCCCTATACGTGATGTGTTTATGAAATTTGTACATAATTGTCAAAAAAGCTACAGTCTTGGTGAGAATGTCACAATTGACGAAATGTTGCCTGCATTTCGCGGTAACTGCCCTTTTCGACAATATATTCCAAGTAAACCAAGTAAATACGGAATAAAAATATTCTCTCTAGTGGATGCCAAAATGTACTATTCCTACAATATGGAAATTTACGCGGGGAAACAAAACGATGGACCTTTCAATACAAGCAACAAGGCTCCTGATGTGGTGAAAAGATTGGCGGAGCCATTGTTTGGTTCTGGTAGAAATGTTACTGTCGACAACTGGTTCACACAAGTGAGTCTTTTGAAAGAACTAAAAGAGAAAAAATTATCATACGTTGGAACAATCAGAAAAAACCGCAAAGAACTTCCATTGGATTTTGTGGCCACCAGAACACGAGCACAATATACCAGTACTTTTGGCTTTGGTCGTGATGGAACTGTTTTGGTATCGTACGTTCCAAAAAAATACAAAAATGTGTTACTTGTGTCTTCATTGCATGAAAATGATGCAATAGATGAATCTACTGAAGAGCAGGCAAAACCAGAAGTTATCACCTTTTACAATGCAACGAAGTTAGGAGTAGATATGGCAGATAAAATGTGTGCTTCATACAATGTGGCTCGTAATGTAAAAAGGTGGCTATTTTTTGCAATGTTGAATATGGCTTCAATCAATTGTCAGGTCATACATTTAGGTAATGGTCTTGTAACTGAGAAAAGAAGGGTGTTCATAAAACAACTCTCCAATGAACTCATGCTTGGTTTCCTAGCTCAACGTAGTATGAAAAAAATTGGGATGCCAGTGCACCTTCAGCAAAGATTGAAGAGGTATGCTCCAACCAATGAAGGCCAAAATGAAGAAGATGCTGAGCCCCAGATAGTACCAAAAAGACGCCGATGTGAAACTTGTCATTTGGCCACTCACAAGAGAAGATTGACTCAACATGAATGCAAAAATTGTCATAATGCAATTTGTCTCTCACACGCAATTTTTATGTGTCCTCCGTGTTATACAAAAGAAGTAGAGCACGTGACATTTTCTGAAGATTCAGATGAATCAACTTAGGTCCAGCTTCATTCAATTATATTCCATTTTACTTTTTATTGTTAATTCAAAATCATAAAATAAAAAAAAATAAAATAAATACAAAAAATTACTTTGAAGATTTTTTTTACAAACTTCTTTATATAAAAATATTTTTAAGCAATAAAAAACGTTTTTTACTCTCGGTTTAGATGAATAGATGTAAGATATCGTTATTTCAATTTTAATTTTTCAAAACGTCAAACACATATTAGTAATACTAATCTTACTGGGAAAATTGTTTTACAAGTTTTTTTGTTCAAGAATTAAACATTTTTTTAAAAAGCCAAACAATATTTTTTTACCCTTTTTTTGTAATGTGTTTGCTAAAAAAAAACAGTTGACTATAAGTATTAAATATACTAATAATCGTAAACTATGTTTTTTTTTAACAAACAAAGTGGGTATATAGGCGAAAGATGAGCAAACCGAAAAGTGTACACGAAGCGACAATGCGCCCGATCTCGTTACACTTGGTATTGCGCCCGTCGGAGTGTTAAATGGAGAATTTTGCTGATTGTTGTCGTGAAAGAACTAAGGTAAGTGGAATTTTGATTAAAAAAAATTGAATTGGAAAATTTTATTGAAAATGTAACGAAAAATATTTATTTAAGTTTAAAGATAATATAATAAATGTATTTCAATTTCTTGATCGATGCCGATATTTCGAAGGTAATCGATCCTCAGTAATCTATCCTATTCTTGATTTAGTCTGATAGGAACTGAAGAAGTGGAAAGATTATTCTCGAAATTTCGACATCTGTCAACAAGTTGAAATGTATCTAGCTTTTCGAGGAGACATTAGCGTTTAACAGCATACTATCCGTATGACAGAGTATGATATAGAACGCATAGCGACTTGATATTTCGATCTGAAGCCATTGTAAATACAATAGTTTTAGGACTGAACTCTGAAAATAAAATCTTTTTTTACGGTACTCGATAAATAAAGACAAATATTTTGAAGTTTTTTTAAATAAAAACTAATGCAAATACGTTAATTTAAAGATCAACTTTTCATTAAAGTTATACATATTTCGATTTATTGACAGATATTGATGTTTTGAGGATAATCTGTCATCTTCTGCAGTGCCTATTAGTCTTATAGACACTGAAGAAGACGGTAGATTAGTCTCGAATTATCGATATCTTGTTAAATTGAAATATATCTAGCTTATTAAATTTAAAAATCGTTTTTAATTAAAATATTAAAGCCATAAAAAATTGGCTCGGATTAAAGTAATTAATAACTGAATTTTTGCCAAGATTTCAACTGTGCGTTTTTGAATTGCGATAACTTTTGATTTAATTATCAGATCATTATGGAATTAACAGGACGTATTGTTGTTACTAGGTTGTAGCCTCGCGTAGTTTTCAATGAATGTGCTGGCAGCCCTGCAGCTAAGGCAGGCATTGAAAGTGAAAACCTTCAAACCATCGACTCTGATGAAACATTTTTGTCTTTTATAGTGAAAACCAACTCATATCAAAATCTGATACTTTGTCGATAAAACCAAAGCAAAACATTTCAAATTTCACAGCTGGCAAGGATGGTAACCCTTTTCGAATTAACTTATGTTTTAACCATCAAAAGCTTCTGTTCACGAGATCTCACGACCCAATTATCAGATACAGTTGAAATTTACAGAATGTGGTGGTATTAAGTAGGACCAGGTCTGATAGAATTGGAAATGCGGGCTACTCTGTGCCAGTGGTGCCATCTTGAAAAATTATAAAGAAAAAAAACTACTTTTTGCCCTATGAATTCTGATTCATTTACCACATGTGCATGAAACTAACGTAGTAGCTGAAGCTTACTCTAAGCCGTGTTTGGTAGAAATTCGATTGAAAAATTCGGTTGGTGCTGCCAGCTGTGGTAATTTTGGTGACTTGGGTTTTGAAAATTCGCTCAGGAAAATAAATCTTTATGCCCTATAACTTCCAAAGCAATCATGAAATCAAAATGAATTTCATATGATAAATGAAACTTATTATAGACATTATTCAGAAAGAATCTGATTGAAAAATCAGGATCGGGCTGCCAGCTATTGTTGGTTATGTATTTATTTGGAATATCTTTATCAAGCGATTTTATCGTAAAGTTTTTAAACGGCAATGATTTTGTAGTGACACTAAAAAACAATTATTAAGTTTCGAAAGTTTGAAAACTTTTGCGACTGGTAACCCTAAATTTGTTTGTACTCCTATAACTTCATCAAAACAAAATTCACAGGGTAGGTTGGTTTCAATGTGAGGCAAGTGTGATATATTTTTGGGTTTAATGCTAGTGAAGGGTTGCCAGCGCGAAGCGTTTTTTGCTATTTTCGCATCAAGGAATGCATACATTAAGTATTCATATCGCGAACATTTACAATTAAAATAAGTTACCAATGTTTAAATTTTCTAGGTTTTTTAAATTTTCCGGTCCTAAACACCTTTCCATCCCGGTAAATTTCGACGAAATCATCGGATAAAATCGCGATCGATAGAGTTATTTGATTTTGACGTGTGGCAATTGTGGGAGACTTTTAGTTGCAGTGCTGGTAAAGTATTGCAAGCACTGAGCATTTTCTTTTTTTATGTTAAGTTATGCTGCTTTCAAAATTTTGCAGTGTTTGGCTTTCCTAAATCTTGAAATTTATGCAAGTGGTAGTCCTGAAAAACCTTCCACCCTGTGAGTTGAAATGCATTTTTAAGATAAGAGTGGTTTTGGCCCCGAAACGGGTTGGAGCACGTGTGGTGGTTTTTTCTCCCGTTTTTACTGATTTGTTGTTTTGCATTATCTGTTAAGTTTTCTCTGATTTTCTTATAAATATAATTCACACGTTTACTAAAGATTTGGACCAAAATTTATTAAGCACGTCCATGCAGTATTTCATCCCGTAGCTCAAATGATGTATTGGTTTTACAAAACGGGCTACATTTCGCTAATGAGTTTAATCTTTTCGTTCATATAAGACCAGAAGCCTAAACATTCACGCCTCCATTTTCGAAACATATTCGAATTTTTAGGTTTGTTCAGCTCTGAAAGCTCAGATGAAATCATTGAACTCTTGACTTCAAACTTAAATAACTTGTCGTAAAACTTTCAATTGATGAAGAAAAATTATAGGCAGAACAAAAATAAAATGATCGATAACCAGAGCTTATTGAAAAACTCATGTATCCATTCTTAGTCCACGTGCTAAAAGAACCTAATAACTTGCTCATCAGCGATACGATCACGCACACAACAAATCAACATTATAATTGGGTCCAACCCAGTAGCAACAGCACTGAGAGCCCGAGTACTTTAAAGCGGAGCACAAAGTTCCATCAGAATTTGACAAATGTATATATGGCTTCAGCAGCAACCGAGTAAACCTTTTCTTAATGAAAAAAACAAATCTCCACCACCTATCACCAGCATTCCGGTTCATTATACTTGCTGCCACACTAAGCGTTTTGGGTAATATTCTGTGTACGGTTTCAATTCTTTCTACTTTATTTCATCGGTCCGCTGATGAAGATCACTTGAAATCGGCGATGGATCGCGTTCTAGCACCCGATACTCTGTTCAGTTAATACACGTCACGCTGAAAATTTTAAGAGGCGGACAGTTCCGACAGTTCAATCTGTGAAAAGTTGGCTGGGTGTTTCAATATTTAATAAAGTGCCGACATCGCCCAGTTTTGGAACTCTGATGTCTAATTTTGTATCATCAATTAGCTGTTTGTGTTACAGGTATCTAAAATAAGGATTTTTTTTTTAATTGGAACTGGCAGTATAGAGTATGTGAGGAGTATGCGGAATAGCAAGTAAATCAAACAATTAAATCAGAATCACATTGAATGGGATATCACATTATATCCAGTTAAGATTATATCGCAATCAACTGATGGCGTGGATCTAGTGTTGCAGGATAAAAAAAAGTCGTCTTATTTAGTCGGTTGGAGCGATGGATCGATTTAGAAATCGAGTTAAAAATACTCTATGCAACGTAAACGTACGAATCAATCTAGTGATGGGCTCAAAAACGCCAAACAGTTCGAAAAAAACCTTTGACTTCAAAAAACGAACGAACAGTTTTTCCAAATGACGACAAACAGTTTTTCTAAAACGAATTTTTTTTCTAAAACGAACAGCATTTGTAAAACAAACCGCTTTTCTGCAAGGAATAATATTTCTCAAAACCAATTATTCCAACTATTCTACAGCGAATAGTTTTTCTAAAGCCAATCGTTTTTCTAAAACCAATCGTTTTTCTTATTCTAAAACGAATCGTTTTTTTTTTTAAACGAACTGTTTTTTTTAAAACGAACCGTTTTTCGTTTTTTTTAAACGAATCGTTTTTTTGAAACGAATCGTTCTTCGTTTTTCTCAAACGAACCGTTTTTTTTAAAACGAACTGTGTTTTTAAAACGAATCGTTTTTCATTTTTCTCAAACGAACCGTTTTCTTAAAACGAACTGTGTTTTTAAAACGAATCGTTTTTCATTTTTCTCAAACGAACCGTTTTTTTAAAACGAACTGTTTTTTTCAAAACGAATCGTTTTTCGTTTTTCTCAAACGAACCGTTTTTTTAAAACGAACTGTTTTTTTCAAAACGAATCGTTTTTCGTTTTTCTCAAACGAACCGTTTTTTAAAACGAACTGTTTTTTGTTTTTCTCAAACGAATCGATTTTCTCAAACGAACCGTTTTTTCAAAACGAACTGTTTTTTCAAAACGAATCGGTTTTTTTTAAACGACCTGTTTTTTTAAAACGAATCTTTCTTCGTTTTTCTCAAACGAACCGTTTTTTTAAAACGAACTGTTTTTTTAAAATGAATCGTTTTTATAAAACGAATCGTTTTTCGCTTTTCTCAAACGAACGATTTTTTTAAAACGAATCGTTTTTCTCCAACGAACCGTTTTTTTAAAACGAACGGTTTTTTGAAGACGAATTGTTTTTCGTTTTTCTCAAACAAACCGTTATTTTAAAACGAACTGTTTTTTCAAAACGAATCGATTTTTTAAAACGAACGGTTTTTTTAAAAACGATTCGTTTTTCGTTTTTCTCAAACGAACCGTTTTTTTAAAACGAACTGTTATTTTAAAAGGAATCGGTTTTCGTTTGTCTCAAACGAACCGTTTTTTTTTAAACGAACTGTTTTTTTTTAAACGAATAGTTTTATATGAAACGAATCGTTTTTCGTTTTTCTCAAACGAATCGTTTTTTTAAAACGAACGGTTTTCGTTTTTCTCAAACGAACCGTTTTTTTAAAACGAACTGTTTTTTCAAAACGAATCGTTTTTCGTTTTTCTCAAACGAATGATTTTTCGTTTTTCTCAAACGAATCGTTTTTTAAAACGAACTGTTTTTTCAAAACGAATCGTTTTTCGTTTTTCTCAAACGAACCGTTTTTTTAAAACGAACTGTTTTTTTTAAAACGAATCGCTTTTATAAAACGAATCGTTTTTCGTTTTTCTCAAACGAATCGTTTTTTTAAAACGAACGGTTTTTTTAAAACGAATCATTTTTCGTTTTTCTCAAACGAACCGTTTTTTTTAAAACGAACTGCTTTTTCAAAACGAATCGTTTTTCGTTTTTCTCAAACGAATGATTTTTCGTTTTTCTCAAACGAATCGTTTTTTTTTAAACGAATTGTTTTTTTTTACACGAATCGTTTTTCGTTTTTCTCAAACGAATCGTTCTTTTAAAACGAACTATTATTTTAAAACGAATCGGTTTTCATTTTTCTCAAACGAACCGTTTTTTTTAAACGACCTGTTTTTTTAAAACGAATCGCTTTTATGAAACGAATCGTTTTTCGTTTTTCTCAAACGAATCGTTTTTTTAAAACGAACGGTTTTTTTTAAAACGAATCGTTTTTCGGTTTTTCTCAAACGAACCGTTTTTCGTTTTTTTCAAACAAATCGTTTTTTTAAAACGAACTGTTTTTTCAAAACGAACCGTTTTTTGTTTTTCTCAAACGAATCGTTTTTTTTAAAACGAACTGTTTTTTTTGAACGAATCGTTTTTCGTTTTTCTCAAACGAACCGTTTTTTTAAAAGGAACTGTTTTTTTAAAACGAATCGTTTTTCGTTTTTCTCAGACGAACCGTTTTTCGTTTTTTTCAAACGAATCGTTTTTTTAAAACGAACTGTTTTTTCAAAACAAACCGTTTTTTGTTTTTCTCAAACGAATCGTTTTTTTAAAACGAACTGTTTTTTTTAAACGAATCGTTTTTCGTTTTTCTCAAACGAACCGTTTTTTTTAAAAAGAACTGTTATTTTTAAACGAACGGTTTTTCGTTTTTCTCAAACGAATCGTTCCTTTAAAACGAACGGTTTTTTTTCAAACGAATCGTTTTTCGTTTTTCTCAAACGAACCGTTTTTTTAAAATAAACTGTTTTTTTTTAAAACGAACGGTTTTTTTTAAAACGAATCGTTTTTCGTTTTTTTCAAACGAACCGTTTTTCATTTTTCTCAAACGAACCGATTTTTTAAAACGAACTGTTTTTTTAAAACCAATCGTTTTTCGTTTTTGTCAAACGAGCCGTTTTTTTAAAACGAACTGTTTTTTTAAAACGAACGGTTTTTTTTAAAACGAATCGTTTAGCTGTTTAGCTGCCGAAAACAGTATTTTCGTACTTGCGAGTATTTTCGTACTTGCAAGTATTTTATTCAAATATTCAAAAAGTTTTTAGGGCAACAGGAGCTGAAATCGGACAAAATCGGCCAATTTCGGGTTAGAGTGGTTTGGGACATAACGGGCCAAGACCTATAGCTGTGATACAAAAATTTCGGTTTTGTAGGGGAGTAAGAAGTTTTTTGGCCATAGTTTGGCAAAAACTAACTTTACGGCGTTTTCGATGATTGAAAGTGGTCGGGGAGTACAATAGTGATATTTTAAGGGCAAAAAATTTTTTTATAGGGGAAATTTGGCAAAAACGTCCATTATTTCCAAAAAATTTTTTTGGTCTAGCATGAATTCAAGGACCTTTCTGAGTTGTTTCAAGCGTAATTTTCATACAAGTTTGGGAAAAAGCGGCCTAGTTTCAAAAATACGGCAAAATGAAATCCGCCGGAAAAACTAAAAGTAGCACTAAAAGTGCCAAAGAGGAAAAGTTTGAGATTCTTTTTGGTTCACCAGTTGGCGTGTCCGGGTGTGCTGAGGCCCTCCTCGTGACTGCAGGTCGCCACGAGGGTATCTCCAATCCTACCGGGGTTGTAAAATTTACGAGACCGCGGGAGGTAAGGTGCTCCTGGACTCATGTCCAGCCTTACGGAAGAGGTTGGCCCCTTAGTGGGTGCATGTTTAATAAACGAAACATTTTTTTTTATCATTTCTTAATCAAATTTTCGACAAACTTCATGCTTCAGTGAGCCGAAGTAGAAATCCGACTATTTTAGATTAGCCAGGAATAGTTTGGTATCAGAGATCGCTCGATGAAATTTTTTCGCTCGATTTTTTTTACTTTTTACATTTGAACGAATACAGGAGGTGTTTTTTGTATATAATAAAATGAAAAACAAATTAAATTGATTGAATTTGATCGTTTTCCTTTAGATGGCCCCTAGATTGGAGAAAAACTTGCCAAATAAATGTCCGACCATTGGAAAGTTACGGACAAGCTGCACGGACTAATGACTCGGTATTCTTTCAAGGTCATCTTGCACCTTAACCATTCTAGCTTGGAACGTTGTGCCTGGAGGGTGGGGGAGGGTATATCAGTCCGTTTTATTACATCACTGCAAATCGTATGCATTGTATTTATATATGTACATACTTCAAACAGGTATTTGGAACAGGTACTTTTTCGTTCTCGTACTAGTTATACCTAGTATGTGAAATTGAAACTGTTTTTTTTCAAACAATTTTAAAAAACAGTTGTTTTTTTTTTAAAAAAAACAGTTCGTTTTCGTTTTTTGAAAATAACAGAAACGCCCATCACTAAATCAATCTGCTTTTAAGAATAGTTTTTTTTTTGTTTTTCTGGATAGGAAAACCAATCAATCTCACTTCACACATCATACTCCTCCCAGTGCCATTCTAAAGGTCATTTCATTGATTGCCTGCATCGAAATCAATTTCGTGCAGCATGTATGTACGTATGTACATATGTTTTGTCGCGGTTTCATAATTAACCTCTGTTGTGAATGGCAATTTTCGCAAAAGACTGCATCAGCGAGGATTTTATGCCAAATATAATATTTGCTCGCCACATTAAAAGAAATAAACGCATTTCTGAACGACCACAACATAAAAATAAGGCCACTACTGCTACTACTACTAAATCCACATAAGTTGACTATATATGCTTGTTGTGCAGTTTTTGTTTTACATCATTTGCTCCTCAATCGGTTGTTCGCTTGATGATGACTCTTCGCATCTGCATCATTTTCATTGTTCGACAAAAATTATAACCTTTAAGCGTATGAACGAGAGCGATATGCGAGACGACAACGACGACGACGACACTTAGATTGAAATTCGTTAGGTTATTTTAAATAACTTCAATAACAACGACAGCAACACCAACCAAAAAGGAGAAAATCGAATAGCATCGGAAAATTATGATGTGGTTTTAGCACGAGTCAACAACATAGAGAATGCAACAGTTTATATATATAGTATGCACGTTGGATGACGACAAGCGTCTAGAAGTGACAAGAACGATCACTTTAAAGAGTTTCTTTTTATTCTGCGTTTTGTGCTTTCAGGTACAAATCAATCTTGTTCTTAATTTTCGAAGATATTCCCAGTTGGAACAGGAATACTCAGAAAGCTCGAAGATAGTCTGATACTGAAGCGAAATTTTCCACAAAAATCTGTTTACTGTAAAATATTCAGGTATACCTATCACAACTCTTTCAGGCTGAACTTACCGTTTTTACGAGATTTTCAGAATTTATATGAAATTCTGCTTATCAAATTATTTTTCAACATAGCAGAATATGTTTAAAAAAAATCTCCGACTACTTCCTACGATTTTGACAGTCCATCTGTTATTTTTTTTAATAAAAAACAATGCCGCTGATTTCCTTTCCAACATTTTCCATCGACTTAGTTCTCTGGCAACTCCCTACCCTTTCAGTGCAATAATGTTCCAGAGGTCAATTAAACGCAAAGTAATTTTCTGACTGCAGCAGTGTCATTATTGAAAGGATGATGATGATGACATCGTTGTTGTTGTTGCTGTTGTTGATATTGGAACTGACAGTCGAATCAAATGAAATATATGCTCTTTGGCTTCGATTGTCTGTCGGTTTGGCTTGCTGCTAGTACTATATGCGGTAATGTGGTTTGTTTTTGAAAACATTTTGCCGAAAAACAAAGTCAACCACAAACAACTAAAAACTGCCAGACAACCAGTAGCAAAGAATCGATCATTTCGTTACGATTATGATGGTGATGATGATGATGATGGTGATCATTCCGATCAGCAATATGTTTGTTACTGTCGTAATCGGCGGTCAGTCAACGATATTGCAAAGATTGGCGGCTGAAAGTGATCGATGAACAAAATTCCAGTAGAAATTTCCTTGTGATAAGGTTTTCTCACTTTTGACACATTTGTATCATTTTGATACATTTTTATTTGAAACTTATATTTTTGATACAATGATACAGCAACTCACTGAATATTAGGGGCGGAGCGTACTGAGATTTTTTAATACTGACCATGCCTATCAGATGGGTCATTGTATATCTTATGGATTTGGAAAGCTCACCCTTGGCAGCATTCTTATCTTTAATGACTAAAAATCCTATATAAGGACCAGGCTGATGTTAGCAGGAAAGCAAAGATGTATCAAAGATGGATCATAATGTTTTCGAACTGGGGCTTTGAATTTAACTCATATAATACATCATTTTATGATGAACAAGTGAAAACCCAGTATGGGTCATTCAAAGAAATAAATATTTAGTAACTTTATTCTTTAAATAGTATGCTATTGAATAGTTTATAAAAAGTTAAATAGTTCAAGTCAGTGAGTCGGTACCGTCGCAAGTCACTGAGTCACTGAGTCGGTCCCGTCGCAAGTCACTGAGTCACTGAGTCGGTCACGATCGAAATCAACACATTCTAATCAGTGATTTGATGTGCGTAAACAGTTTATGAATCTGCTGAACGATCTGGAAAATTGTCCGGATCTCAACTGACCGATTGAACGTATTGGTATATTTGTTGTGAACGAGTCATTTGGGTCTCAGTCACTGACTCAGTCAATTTGAATGAACCGTTCATGACCGACCCATCACTAGCACAAATAGATGCTGCAACTGTTACTTCCTTTCCCCCATCTTTTCGATCAGATTTTTCGGGAACTTTCATATTCGTGCATATGTGAAATTCTCACGAAAGTACTCATAACTAAAAAAAAATATTTGTTTATATATTTATTTATATAACAATTCTCCAAAACAACAGACTTACGTCCAATTACCGATTGGAAAAATTAAAATATAAATAAAACTGAAAAAAGATAATCCAACAAAAGAAAAAGATAATCGAAGAAAAGATAAAAAGAATACTGTGCAATAATAAATAAAATAAAAAAATTGAACTATTAGCAAGTTCAAAAATTATCAACGTACTTAAGGGGTTATACGCAGTTAGAAGGCCGGAAAAATACGTTTTTTATAAATTTTTTTGTGAAAAAGTGTTTGACTTTACAAAAACAAAAAGTATATGTGCATTTAGTGCCAATATCTAAGTTTATAATGCCACTTATAATTTGTAAAAATATTGATCTGGTGCGCTCCTCCAGACGATCTCCTGAAGGTCTTCCAAAAAAAGGTGTTCGGCGGTGACCACGATTTCTCCGGCATAATTCATCTGAAGTCAAAAAACCAAACAGATTCTTTTATTAGATAGATAAAACTAGGTATTGATCGAATGAATAATCGAAATAATCGAAATTTAGATTTTTGACAAAATGGCAGTTTCGTTAAAAAAATCGAATTTTTACCCAAAATTGTTTAAAAAAACAGAAATAATTATCCGAAATCTTATTCCTTCGATTAATACCTGAAGAATATATCTGAGAAAGTTGTGTTAAATTTTCAAACCGTTTGGATGAGCCGTTGTTTAGAAATCTTGGTCACCGACTTGGAAACAGTTTTGAGAAAAACGCATTTAAAGTTTCGGAAATTTTTTATATATAAATTTTTGAAAATAATTTTTTTTTAGTTACATGGAGTCATCTGTTCTAGGGCCATAAGATGTAACCTTTGTAGCCTCACCAGCTTCTAATACTTCGATTTGATGCTGTCTACGAGCCATTCTTCCCTCTCGCGTGCTCCCATGCGCTTCGGCCTGTACTCCGCCTACTTTCTAACAGTCCGAGATGTGATTGCAAATATGCGTATATCTCGGAAAAAACTTATCGGATCGATTTGACATTTTCAGGGAATATTATCAGTTAAATATACATTCTGAAAATGCGAAAAATAAAAAAATCGATTTTAAATGCGTATAACCCCTTAAGGACTCTATTTTTGAAAAAGTTTTATACGCAACAAATACAGTCTTCACTAGGAATTAGACGCCTTTCAATAAAAAAAAATCAAACCAGGTTCTTTTGAGGAGCACAATTGAAAGTATACGGAAGCTGAGAGACGTTGAGCTAAGAAAGGAGGGGCTGAAGAAGCAAGAATTGAAGAAGCATAGGCTGAAAAAATATGGGCTGAAGAAGGAAGAGCTGAAGAAAAAGGGGCTGAAGGAGGAGGAGTTGAAGAAACAGGGGCTGAAAAAATATGAGCTGCAGAAGAAAGAGCTTAAAAAGGAGGGGCTGAAGAAGAATGGGCTGAAGAAGGAAGACCTGGAAAAGAAGAGTCTGAAAAGGAAGAGCGGAAGAAGAGGGACTGAAGAAATATGCGCTGAAGACGGAAGAGCTGAAAAAGAAGGAGCTAACAATGGAGGGGCTGACAAAACATTGGCTGAAAAAAATATGGGCTTACGAAAGAAGAACTGAAGAAGGAGGGGCTGAAGAAGGAGAAGCTAAAGAAGCAGGGACTGAAGAAATATGGGCTAAAGAAGAAAGAGCTGAAGAATGAAGAACTCAAGAAGCATTAGCTGAAAAAATATGGGCTGAAGAAGGAAGAGCTGAAAAACTAGCGGCCGAAGAAAGAGAAACTGAAGAAATACCCTGAGCTATAAAATATCGCTAAAAGCCCAATTTCCAAACAAAATGGACTTTTCTGCTATGCACATAGTCTCAACTGCTATGTAACATAGCCCCAACTACTATGAACATAATTTCAGCAAATACATATAATGTAGGCTAAATAACAATGGCTTTCTGATAAGTTTGCGTCGCCTAGTGAATAGAGCATTGCCTCGTAGAATAATAGCAATAGGCAAACGGATAGAATAGGGTGACGAGTTTGAAGCCGAATTGAAGCAGGATTTATTGATGATAATTCATTTTCAGTAATCTAAATAGAAAATTCCATAACCTACAATTGTCAAAATACCGAATTTATCTAGAACCGTGAGAATTTGGCTTTTACTTTATTTACTTTCTATCATCGCTATAATGCAAGGCGCTAGGAGCTTTAATACATGGCGTTATGAAACTACCATAAGGAATTTGACTGAACTTGAACGACCGCCTAGTTCTACCATATTTTTTTTTTCGAATTCATGAAAACAATATGACTTCAACGGTAGACTAGGCTGGGGAAAAACCTGAAAGAATTCGAAAAATCTCAAAAAGTGTGTTAAATAATTTTTTTAAGTAATTCAAAAATAGCTTCTGCAATACTGATGAACTTAATTATTTCGACGAAATAAATTCAACGATTAGAGAAAAAAAACCCCTGATTGCGATCAAAGTGATTTATCAACCATCGGATTAAAACACCTTTATTTTTTCAACGACTATATGAAACAATCCGTGATATATCAACATTCAGCAAATTTATGTTTTACTATCTGCACACTCTGTGTACTCTATTTCAATCTTCAAATATTTTAACACTAACCAAATCAAATATCTACAATGGCTCCTCTTCACTTTCGGCTCCCGTACAAGTACAAATTAATTTTTAATTCGAGATCGTTTAATTGTGTGGTGATGTGGTGGTGGTCGTCGTCGTCATTCTGTGATTTAGTTCTGATGTACGCGCAAGCATCTGATTATTCTTAGTTTGTATCAATTAAATCAGTTGAAATTGATTTTGTGATTGATAATAATCATTGCCATTAAGTGCCAATGAATGAAACATTGGAATTTCAAGAGTGTATGGTGACCGGGAGTCAATTAAAATAATTTTTGACCATTAATTTGTAGACAATCTCGATTGTGTGCCTTATTTGACCTGTCGATTCTAGACGCGAGATTTCAGTCAATTCATTCGTACTTAATTTTAGTGTCATAGTTTTTACATAAATTTTTGGGAAAAACTTGTTTCGATTTACAGGAAATTCATAAATTTTACTGGGGAAAATTTTTATTTTGAACTTTAAAGAGCTGTTTTTTTTTGGGACTTAAAGATGCTTATTTTTTGCCGTCAGTCGAACAACATCTACCAACCACACGTTACATTTTTAGCCTAGACCTCAAATATACTTTTTGGCAAATTCTGCTTGACGAAAATTCTCAGGCAAAAACTGCTTTTACAGGGCCGGGACGTCCCTTGTACCAAACTATTTGCCAAAGTCCAAAGCTTTGAAAAACGTGAAGCGGTTCATGGGGATGTCCGGGTAGTACAGACGGTTTATTCCTAATTTTGCGTTGACAGCATCATCTTTGACGGATTTGTTTAGAGCCGCCCGATAAAGCTTTCGGGGAAACGAAGAAGCTATTAGTGCATGCAACAGTGTTAGTCAATCTAGATTTTTTCTCGACAGTTCTACATACAGTGTGATGCAAGTGCCACCCGCATCTTCTTCCAAACTGAAGCTACGGTGAGAGCAATGTCGAGGGTTTGCCCTTCACTATCATCTCCAATCACACAAGCTTGAAATTGTTGAGGGCACAGAAGAATTCGTCAGGCAAATTAGCACGGTAGAGCTTAAAGCTGCAGGGGTTTAACTTTAACAGCGAGCGGGTAGTTAGATAGTCGTCCTAGACGCTTTGTCGAGAGCATGCGAGTCCAATGATGAGTCCAGCTGTGCTGTGCTTTGGTCTTCCCGGGCACCACGGACTGCTAAGTGTCCAGAATCCTGACTATGTGAATTTAGTCTGACAGGTCCAACACCACTCAGACCAATTTCAAAATCTGCATGTGACGGAAGGAATTGTATCTATTGACCAATGATCCAATGGAGGCGTCGATTTGGACATTCCACGTACAAAGATGTGGATACCAGAAAGATGCAGGCAGACGTTGATAGCACGCAGCCATGACAACAGTTTTGGCGTCACATTACGAAAAATGTTAGAAGTCTTGATATTACTACTGGCCAGGATTTCGTCAAGACGTGACAAGCTATGTCAGCAATTGTCAAACTTGTAAGCAAATCAAGTCGTTGAATGTCACAATGAAACCACTGTTGGGTGCTGCGAGAATTAAAGACCGAACTTTGCAGAGCCTGTTTGTTGACTTTATGGTCCCATACAATCGTTCATAATTTGGAAACATCCAGTTGATGGCGTTGTATATACTGTACTGCCGTCTTTAACTTAAACCTCCATGTCTACATATTATTAACTTTGCCGATATTCACTAATTTGCGTTCTTCTAGGTTAGGTTAGGTTAGTGAAGAGGGCTGCCGGGAACGCGGCCAGTATTAGGCCACCAGTTTGGGCCCATTTGCCACCCTCATGGACAATCACACGCATTCACACTTACAGCCATGCCACTGGCGGGATTCGAACCCGCAGACCCTGTAGCACGCCGCTTTTTGGCCTGACGCCTTAGCGAGCAGAGCTACCGAGACCCCTTTGTATTCTTTTAAGTGCTGCAAGATATATGGAAAGGACATTTTTTTACTATTGATTTTAACATATGTGGGTCATTCAAATATAAACGAGCCTTTTGCAAAAAGAAATTTCTTTTACAATTACCATGGTTACCCTCCTTAATAATACATTTCCCCCATCGAACGAGTAGTTGATTCATGTCGTTTTTGAAGAATGACTTGGTGGCGGGTATCCAACCAATTACGCACAAACTGGTCAACGTGTTTGTTCGTTCGCAAAACGTTCTCCTCCTAGTGCTTCTTTGAGAGGCCTGAACATATGAAAGTCACAAGGTGAAAGGTTAGGGCTGATGAACATCGTGAGCGAGTGGGGGACAAGCGTGGATGTGTCCATCTCGGTAGAGAAATCAGCGGTTATGATGTTGAAAGATCGCTTCCGTAACTCTGGTCCAAGGTCGAGTGTGCGCAACCCGCTTATCAGACTGAACGGAAATTCGCTAAGATGCGTGCAAGAATTCACGTATCTTAGCGTCACGATGTCACAAGGGATAGGATTCTAGGTCCATCTCACGCTGCTTAGAGAGCGACTCTCTAAGTTGGCGGGATAGATCTCTAGAATCCTGCGATGCTAATGGGGGCTATATCGTGGACTATTTGTTGCGTTAGCACTGTACGGGGTATCGGTGTTCGTTTAATGCGTGCGCACTGACCGAGGCAGAAAACTAATGGACGCGTGCCAGCGTGTCATGATGTATTGCTGCATCCCCGTATGTCGGACGGTTTCTACGTCCGCCATGCGGGTGCCTCCTCTTGACCTGGCTGCTCTCTCGCAAGATGCAGCATTCAAGCTGAGGAGGTCACTTCTCATGGGCAATGACGCGCTGGTAAGCGCCGAGGAGGCACTTGGCAGGAGTGCAAAGCAGCGTAAAAAGACACTGGGCGAAGGAGTCACATGCGCTTGGCAGCGGCGTTGGGATGACTGCCTGCATAAGCAAGTAACCCATCAATGGGTGCAAGACGTAAGGTTAGCGGCCAACGCCGCTTGGTGGGGGTTAAGTCTGGCACTGGGATACTTCCTGACTGGCCACAGCAGCATGAATGCCTTCATGTGTGCCCAGAGTCTGGCTTCCACCTCTGAGTATCCAATCTGTGAGTGGGGCAACGAGGACTGGATACGCATCCTGTTCTTCTGCCCTGCCTACGACGGGGAGGATAAATCATAGATATAAGCATAGTCTTAGTTACGTTATTAGAAGAATCTTGTAGGTGGAGGTTAGACATAGGAATGTTGGTGGTGAGTAATTAAGTAAGCTGATAAGGTAGCGGGTAGAAACAAGCTAAATAATCATGGTGGTGGTTATGTGTACTGTTGTGATGTCCTTATTTCTTTCACAGCGGGAACTCCTTCGGCCAAAATCGTCGCATGGCCGACTTTTGTTCTATTCGATGCCGAGATGGAATCCAGTCTCACAGCAGCCAGGTTGGCTTGTTCTAAGATAAGTAGATTGGTTGGCAACCAATGAAAGGACACGAAGAGTGTCTTTATAGGGATGGAGTGGAGCGCACCAGTTACAAGTAGTGCAGCCATTCTCAGCATGTTTTGAAGCTGCCGTTTCCAGGTAGCCTTTAGGGCAGCCTGCCACCAGAACGCAACCCCAAACAAGAGAATTGGCTCAACCACAGCAGTGTAAAGCCAAACAATAGGACGGGGCTGTAGTCCCCAATTCGCTCCTATGGTTTCCGAGCCTTCCGAGCTCTTTCTGCTACATTGTTGATCCATAGTAACTTCGAGTCCAGGATAAGCCCTAAGTGCTTGACCCTCTGGCTCAATTCAATGGAGACCCCATTTAATATGGGTAACTCAAAAAAGGGAACTTTGCACTTCCTTGTGAACGGTACTAGCTCCGTTTTGCTGGGATTCACATTCAAGCCGCACTCAATAAATACTTTCACCCGATAAATACTTCCCTAATACTGCTACAGTAATGTCGTCCGCATAAGCTATCACTTTGCAACCGGCACGGTCCAGCCTCATTAGAAGAGTATTCACCGTGATGTGCCACAGCAGGAGGGAGACGACCCCACCCTGAGGTGTGCCCGTACTGACTCCTCGTCTTACGCTGACATTCCCCAGAGAAGAGCTTACCACTCTACTTTTGAGAAGCTGCACGATAAAAGCAATCAGCCGCTCATCCACGTGCAGACTTTACGTTGTTGAAGGGCCCCTCGATGTCCAAGAAGGCAGCAAGCGTATATTCCTTTAGAGCAAGAGATATCTCAACTTGCTCAATGAGGACGTGAAGAGCAGTCTCAGTCGACTAACCTCTGGTATAAGCGTGCTGTGGCTGCGAGATCAACACAGGATCGATTGATCTTTTAATATGGTCATCAATGATACTTTCGAACATTTTAAGCAAGACAGAGTTAAGCCTTATTGGACGATAGTCCTTCGGCTTAACATGCGAAACTTTTCCTGCTTTAGGAATAAACACAACTCTTGTTTCCCGCCAGCTGGTGGGAACATACGAGAAGCGTAGGCAAGCGCTATAGATCTCTCTGAGCTATAGTAGCGATACTTCCATGGACTCCTGAATGTCAGCCACAAGGACGTCATCAGGGCCCCGGGGATTTGTATATATTTGAGTTGATTATATGTGACCGTCCATATGAAAAGGGACCTTATCTTGACAGGAATCAAAATTGAGTTAGTTGCATTTTCTAGTACGGGATAAAATTCCATTAAAAACGTTTGTTTTTTAACTAAAAAAATTTCAAAAATTGCCTAAGATATGGAATTTTCAAATTCTATTATTAAAAACCTTGTTTCGAAATATTTGAGTTTAAAGTTTGGACATTTTTAAGAACGAAATGGTTAATTTTTGGCGGCTTTAACTCCTGCAATTTTGAAGCTTTCAAGCTAAAACTTCGTGGGTATATCAAAGAGAAGGTCTTTTTATGGTCAATGTTATGGCCGTCATTGAAACAAAATGGCGGCCGAAAAATGCGTTTTTTGCTACTTTTTTATATGCATGTACTGACACGTAATTTTGGCCAAAGAATCGAATGAGGCTGGTCCGAAATTGATATCTTAAGTACTTTTTGAGATATCGCCAACAAAATGGCGGCCTATATATATATATATATATATATATATATATATATATATATATATATATATATATATATATATAAATATTACTGCTAATCCTTTTATCAATTATAACTGAAGACTTAATAATATCAAAGCAAAAATATATAATAATAAAAACATAAAAATGTGTTATTTTACATAAGGGACCTTAACTTGCCACACTGAAGAAATTGGGCAAAATTCGATTTTAGGACATTTCTGAATGATTAATCATGATGATACCACTTGTAAAGGGTGCAGATCATATCTGAGCAGTAGTACCAACCAAAATCTCAAAATCGACAAAATTTACCTGAACATCTATTTTTGGTTGTACTGAAAAAAGTGGTGTGGCAAGATAAGGTCCCTTTTAATATGGACGGTCACATATATAGTTGACCTTTCATGGCTGGATTCGAATTAGGAGCAGGTTTTGGGATTGCTTTTGCTATCAAAAGTTAATTTGCGATTGTCAAAAAATGGGTCTTTTTTTTAAAAAAAATTTGGTGAATTTTAGAAACTTTTAAAAGTGGCTCAGAATAAAGGATAATATCGATAAAATCAAACCAATCGAATTTCAAAAGGTCACGAAGCGTCGAAAACATTGAAATATTCGCCTCAAATAAATACCCTATAGATTTCAAAGCAAGTAAATTGAAACCATTAAAAGAAAAAAAGAAATCCACATCGATCGAAACTCAAGATCACTGGCTCAAATATCTTATAGTATTCATAACTGCATATTTTCGATATATTAAACAGTGATACTAATCCATATATCATCACTGCCCACTCACTCATTCACAAAAATTGAAAACCATACTAAACATTCAAAAGCTCCATGAATATAAAATCCACACAGGAAAAAAACGCATCTAAGCACCGATCTCGAAGCAAATAAATAAATGATCACACTTAAAAACTACTTTTATTAATTCCTATATATATGTATACAGATAGGTCCCCGTAGGAAAAAAAATGATCGTGAGACAAAATTAATGTGAATTTTAATTTGAGTATAACAACATACTTAAAAAAATTTGAATATGAATGGAAATCGGATACATTTCGTTTTGTTGCAGCTACATACGTATCTGGTCTCAGCTTTTTGTTGTTGTTTTGGTTTTTTGAATATGAATGTTACACAGTGTGTATAGTAGAATTTATTTTGGACAGGCCCGAGAAAAATGATTCGTAGACAATAGACGTAGAAGAATTGGTGACTGTGAAAGGTGGTGGTTTTAGGTGTGAATGATAAGAAGTACAAAAAAACAAACAGGGTAATGCCAAGGTATAGAGGGAAGAATTAAATTAGATAGCCTGAGTGTTTTCCATTATAATTGCATCATATATACCATTTTCGAGTCATATTCGTAGATTTTTGGTATAAAATTATAATATTTTCAAGTCTAATTCATATTTTTTCAAAGTCATAATTTATTGAGTCAAAATCTCAATTTTTTTGAGTCGAATTCAGAATTTATTGAGTCAAAATCCTAATTTTTTGAGTCAAATTCATAGTTTTTTTCGAGTCAAGTTAATACATTCTAAAACCTAATTTTTTTGAGTCCAATTCATAATTTATTGAATCAAAATCCTAATTTGTTTGAGTGAAATTCATATTTTTTTCGAGTCAAATTAATACATTCTTAAGTTAAGTTCGTATTTTTCGCATCAAGCTCATAAATTATGATCTTGGCGTGTAAAAATTCGATAAAAACTACGAAATTCACTCGAAAAAACTATGAATTTAATTTAAACTTATGAATTCATATCGGAAATTTATCGAAAATTTATTTGATAAAATATAAATCAATTAGAATCGAAAATATTATGAGTAGGTACTTAAATCTATCGAAAATTTGACTCGAAACAATAACTTGACTTCATTTGAAAAATGATCCCTGAAATTGATAGTATGGTTCATTGTGTTCGCTGACTTGATCCAAAGAAGATGTCATTGCTCGAAATCATTTTCCTTCAAAGTGACTTTAAATTAGTCCAGTACCGTTAATGGAAAAACTCTGCACGTTGATTTATCCACAGCCAGGCAAAAAATTCGTTGTGATCGATTTAAAATTGAAATCACTATCTTGTCACCCTGTACGGACCAAAGCAGCAGCAGCAGCATCTCAGATTTTGTATCTTTCTATCTTTATTTTAGACTTGGAAAAGAAATTACTTAAGACGATATGCAGGTGAGAAGCGTGAAGGAGGCTCATTTTATATTGTTCATTATCGGTGTTCCAAGATCGAAGCGTTGGCTTTTCTTTCCATTTTCGATAAATGTATGACATATGTTAATATGTATGCATATCAATCGATTTAATTTTATTCCGATTTTGTCACGTACGTATTTTCTGGGTTCAGTTCACAGTTTTTTTGTTGAAATTTTTGACGTGATGACTCTTTTTTTTCTGAAACTTAGTTTCTTTTTCAAAAAAAAATCCTTTTCCGTTGGCCATCTAGTATAATTCAGTTATCTATCTATCGATGAGCCAAGAGAAGAAAATAAAACAGAAGAAGAACGAATGTGTTCAGCTTCGATTCTGTGTTTCTACGATTACGATGATTTCGTGTGAGGCTTTCTGGAACAGATTCGGGGCCGTTCTGTTTTTTTTTCTAAAGAAGAAAGATTTGTTGATTTTTCAGGTGGGAGATATTGTTTGTTTGGGCAGAGAAGTGTGTTCGACGTTATGTTTTCGACAACTATCGTTTTTCTGAATGTTTCTTTTTTTTTTTGGAGGAAATAGACAATTATAAATTCGAATTATGTCAAAAACGCGGAGATGTATGATCATTGAAACTGGTTGGACATTTTTTTTTTGTCATGACTGTGTGATATGGATTTACATTTTTAGTAATTTTTTGCTGGACGAATATTTGTTTGGTTTATTGGGGGTGGGCCTGAAATGTGACGGACTATGACATCAGATCGGTAGACAGGTAAGCTATCGGATGGTGGAGGGCATCCGACAGGGACGGCGGGTCGAGTTGCTAGGAATGAATAGAATTTGGTCAGAAAGAAGCGTGAAATATTCAATTTTTATTGTTAAAGGAATTGATTAGAGGCTAATGAAATAATGACCGCAACGAAGACGACGATGAAGAGTATGGTGGAAAAAAATATGGTCATTAGATCCGTGAATGGAAACCAACGAGAAGATATGATCCGAACGGAATCAATCGATTTAGGTGTTAGATTTATGACAACTAGCATCTGATAACGATAGTTTTGTGTGCTTGTATGTGTATGCTTAGATGCGATCTTCACATAACGCTTCGATAAACGATGGCTTTTCGTGAATGAAATTCCTATAAGTTGTTGTATGTTTTGCGTGAGGTTCGATTTTAATTCTTTGTTCTTTTCTCGAATTGCCTTAGTTGTTTTGCTTTTATATGTTCGGAAGAATTTTATTAGGGTTTTATGGATTTCTTGAAGATTTCTTAATGGGCTGTATATTGTCTATCACCGTTTTTTTTTCTTCTTCTTCTTTCGATAGATGAAATGATATGATAAATAACGGGCCCGTTTCTGCTCAAGTGGGTGGAAAAGGAGGTTTTGAATGTCACATTCTTGCGCATTTTGAATAGAGAAAAAATCTTAAGATATATGAATAGATTGGTGTATTTATAAAATGATTTATTTGATATTATCTGATCTGCTCTTTTTTCGTTCGTTAGAAGAGTATTGTTGGGCTGGTTAGAAGAACTATTAATTGTCGATGGTGTGTGGGCTATGTTCCGGAATGTATTTTTTTTCTCGTTGGAGAGTGAGATGATTCATCTTATTGGGCTTTAGATTGATTTTATTGGCCAGCTTTATGGGCATGCAAACATGATTAGACTGTAGTATTGAATCGCATTAAAAACATTCTGTACGTTCGTGTTAATTTTGGGAAATACATCAAAATTTCGTGATGCATTAAACTATGCAGCATCCATATCCGAATGCATCAGCCCTATAGGTGAAGCGATTTCTCAGAGCAGGAATGATTCAATTAGCGGAATCAATAAAACTTATATCTGCAACTTAGTGCAATCTCTCTTTGACTGTCAAAACATTCAATTCAAATTTACCACCTTAAATCCAACCGGATCTGAGTCCAGGTCAAAATCATTCTAGCCTTGAAAAGCCTTCAAATCATCAACAATTAAAGTTCCTAAATTTGAGAGTATATGACAGCAAATTAGCAACTAGTCTATAAAATTATGGTACGATGCATTCAAAACGGATTTGGATCCAAAGGAAAAACATCATGTTCGTAGAATTGTATATTGACCCATCATCGTACAGCTATTAAGCTTAAATGAAACTACTGAATAACCATAAGCTGATCTCAAGACTGATATACCTCACACTGTAGTCACACCATCGCTTACCATCTATTCGCTTTTAATACTTTTATGTCTCGTCCTTAGTTGTAAATCCCAAGATATGTGCCGTAAATCAATATCCTCATTAGGCTTCACAAGCCTGCGAGGAATATGATGCGTTTCAATGGCAGAATGATGCATACGATGGCGGTAGTGTGTTGGGTAATTTTGAAGCTCGTTTAGGCATGGGTGTTACGAGCATCATGTTACATCGTCGTCACAAGAAATTATTAGACAAGAGTTCGACTTGAGGCAATTAAATATTCACTCATTCATACAGAAGCTGTAGATGTACTCATAGCTTGTAATTGTTTATATATATTTCGATTGGATTTTTTTAATAGAGCAAATGGTGCTACATATTAGCTACAAAGTGAAAAGTGCTTGTTTGATCGTGAAACATTTTTTTTTTGCTGTACTAAATCCTGTTCATCGAGGATTGAGTTGGCTTATCACGATTCGTATTAGGCACTAAATCCCGCTAGCACCATGGTGTACGAGAGTTGATCAATAAGTAATGATAATGAATATAAACCAAGGTGATTAAACTTAAACGATATATTTAATTTCAACATGGTCTCCTAACAAGTTAATACATTTAGTCCATCATTTTTACGACCCCAGGATAATCTTAGAAAAAATTCTTCCGTCTTTAGAAAAAATTAACCTTAGAAAAAATTCGTCCGCTACCATCTTCAAATTTCTTGCCCCGAAGGTGTTGTTTGAGCCGAGGAAAGAGGTAGACTTCACTGGAGCTAGATCTGGCGAATAGAGTGGGTGTTCAAGCAGTTCGAATCCTGTTCCTTTAATTACATCCATCGCAACTTCAGCCTTGTGAACCGGTGCGTTATCTTGATGAAACAGAACTCGGCTCGCAGTTTGCCGTATCTTTTTTCCTTCCTTGCCTCTCGCAATCTTCTTATTTGGT